>CP139501.1:163018305-163523227 GCA_021014915.2 Artemisia tridentata subsp. tridentata | reverse complement strand
GCCGCTCCAAACGATCAGCTTCCTCTTTTCTTTCAAGTGCTTCCATTTCCAGGAGGACTTGCATATCTGCTTCCTCTTGCCTAAGTTGTTCCTCAGTTAACCCAAACGGATTTGGGTCTTGGTTGGGAACCGGTTCATTTTCAGGTTGATTATTCACCGGAAAATTTTCCGGTTGGAAAACCGGAAAGATATGCTCGGTGGAGTATGGAATTTTTCATTTTCGCTAGGTGGGCTTGGAAACTGTTGGCCAAAATCCTTTTGGCGAGGTGGGCTTGGAAATTGTTGGCCAAAATCCTTTTGGCGAGGTGGGCTTGGAAATTGTTGCCCGAAATCTTTTCTGGAAGACATCTTGAATTTGAGATGCTTGGATCTTGAGTATTTGAGAAGTTTGGAATGTGTTTCTGTGTGACTTGTGCGCTTCAGAAGCATTGGTATTTATAGGGTACAAATGCACACGTTTTATTAACGTGACTTTGAATTTTAATTGTTGGGGCTAACCTGCGTTAACGCAGCGTTAATATGTTGTACTTTATCTTACGTTTGAATTTGAATTTGAATTTGTTAAGGCTGAGTTATTGTTGGAAGTGGCCTAAATATACCCATACTTCTCAAACACATTCAGACTGCGATAGATATTAAAGCATGTATTTACATTAAACATGTACTAGAAAATATCAATTACCCTAATAAAAAAGTCAATTAGTCATTAAAGTTAGCACACAAATTACATTAAACATCATTAATATAGAAAATATCAATTACCCTAATGAAAAAGTCAATTAGTCAATCCAACACCAAACACACTTCTAGATCAACTACACTAGTCAAATCCAAACCAAACACAAACCAAATCCAATCAATATTATCCATCTGTTTACTTTTGGCGCCTCTCGATGGTCCCTCTTCCCGCCTAAAGTATTGGGAACCGTTCTTATACCTCTCTAGCCTATTTGTACAACTCGACAATTTAAAACCGTTCATAATCAACCGTACCATATACAACTCCTTTGATATTTTCATTAGAAAATAAATTTCAAATTTCAATGGCTGACTCCTCTTCAACTCCTTCTTCCAACAAAAACAAACGCCCAAGGGATGATTCTCCTCCACCGATGCCTGAAAAATATAAAAAAATTGGCATATCCCAAAATATTTGGGAGAAATGTAGTAAAGGCCAGTATGGTGTTGAAAACGCATTGTTAGAAATTCACAACAAGCGTATAAAGATGTATGAAGAAAGGAACAAGAAAGATTTAGAGGTCATTGAGGAGCATCAGAAGAAAATTGAGGAGAGGAACAAAAAAATAGAAGAAGAAAGAGAGAAAATAGTTGATATTTACAGAAGTATTGAAGCTAGTAAATATGTGTCTTAATGTATCTTTTCTTTATATATTTTTGCCTATGTAAATGTAAACTTATTTTGACTTGGTTTAATATATGAATGCAGTTATTGTTACAAGTTTATGATATTTGAATGTAGTTATTATTATTGTACTGCTAGGTAAACAATTGTACTGCTAGCGAAACGTTGTACTGCTGGGTATCCTTTTAGCAGTGGTTGGGAGTGCAGGGTAGTTTGTATCACTTTTTACTTAAAGGGTATAAACCCCTAATTGCTGCACACAATCACATTCACGCACACATTACTCTCTCTCTTCCACTCCCTAATCGAATTTTAATCGTCAAATTGCAAAACCCCCAAATCAAATCATAATGTCGAACCTAACTTTTACCGAACCTCATAATAATGTTGCCTTTTTAGAAAAATCCAATGAGTCTGTAGATTTTACTGAGATCATTGATTTCCTTAATGCAAGCTATATTAAGTTTGCATTAACAGTAAAACCTACTATATATACTTCCAACATTATCCAGTTTTGGTCGTCTGCTAAGGTCAATACTATTAATGGGGAAGCACAAATCCATGCCCTTGTAGATGGGCAGATGATTATCATTACAGAGGCGTCTATTCGAAGAGATCTTCTCCTAGATGATGCTAACGGAGTTGAGAATCTTCCAAATACTACAATCTTTGAAAAACTTGCACTGATGGGCTATGAGAGATATACAGATGCTTTAAAGTTCCAAAAAGGTAATTTTTCTCCTCAGTGGAAATTCTTAATTCATACTGTCTTAGTGTGTCTAAGTCCAAAGACCACTGCTTGGAATGAATTTAGCAGTAATTTAGCTTCTGCTATAATTTGTTTGGCTGAAAATACTCAAAGATTTAACTTCTCAAAATTAATTTTTGATAATATGGTTAGGAACTTGGATAGTTCTTTGGCTAAATATTTTCTATATCCAAGGTTTTTGCAACTCTTTTTAGACAACCAATTTAAAAAAAAAGAAAATTCACAAAAATGTTTCTCCCACTCCCTGCCTTACCAAAAAGGTTTTTGCTAATATGAGGAGGGTTGGAAAAGATTTTTCAGGGAGAGTGACACCTTTGTTTCCAACAATGTTGGCACTAGCCCAAACCCAAATGGGTGAAGGTTCAGCAATCCCAGCTGGTACCCATCACACACCCACAGAACAACAACAACAGACCTATAAACGTAGGACTAACACCAAGAACACTGAGCTACCTCAGGCTAGTGGTTCTATACCAACTGTTGCAGATGAGGATGTGACTGGGGGAAGAGTGACATGTTGGCAAGGGCTGCCACTACTGTGTCTAGCTTAGCAGCAGCACAGGACAGTGGTAACATCATTAAGACCCGAACCAAGACAACTTCTAATGAAGAAAGTTCCTCTGGAACTGATTCAGGTGAAGGTCCCAGTCACATGGAAACAATGGGGGGTTCGGATGTTCATCCTAGGGGTGAGGCTGAACTTAACTTTTCCAGTGATCCACTTCTCGGGCTAGGTAACACAAGCCAAAGTGGTGAGGATAGTCTGCAACTTTTGAATGAATTGAAGGATACCTGTGCCAAGCTGTCTGCACAAATTGGTGATCTGCGAGCAATAGCTTCTTCCCAAGATGGAGTCATCAAAGCTCAAGGTGGGGAGATAAAGGCTTTGAAGAGAAGGGTTAGGTATTTAGAAGGAGTCAAAGGATCAAGAATTCCCAAACAAAAGGTTAAATCTTCTGAAGCTTCTAAGGATGCTCCCAAACAGGGGGGAATGAAGGCAAAGTTTCAGGGGAGGATAAAGAGGGTGAAAGTATTTGTGAAGAGAGTGATCCAATGGAATTTCTAGTTGCTGATAACCAAGGGAATGAAGCGGTGATGGATAGGCGTTTGGGCAAGGTTACAACTGTTGATAGTGAGCCACCTATTCCTGCTAGTGACCCAGTTATTCCTGCTAGTGGTCCAGTTATTCCTGCTAGTGAGCCAGTTATTCCTACTGCTATTGATAAGGTTAGTTCTCTATACTGAGACTGAAGTTAGTATTGCTGCTATTGATGTTAGTGCTACTGAGACTAAATTTATTCCTGCTATTGATAAGGTTACTGCTACTCAAGGTGATGATGATATGAATATGGCTCAAATATTAACAAAGATGAGGAGTGCAAAACCTAAGAAGAAATTTAAGTTTCAGTCACCTAGTCAACAACAACAACAACAACCAATGATTACAGATGAAGAATTGACAAGACAAGTGGCTGATCTTGATGCTCAAGAAGCTGCTCAGATTCTTTCAGACAAGGAGTATGCAGAAAAATTACAAGCGCAAAAAAATGCAGAGTTAATAGCTTCATGGTTTGAGGAAAGGGCTCAGGTTGAAGCTGATTTTGAGTTTGCAAAAATAGTACATAAAGAAGAGCAAGATAACGTACTCAGTAGATGAAAAAGCCAGGATGCTGAAAGAAATTTTTGATGCAAAAAAGAAGAAGTTTGCAGCACAAAGATATGCAGCTCAGAAGAACAAGCCACCCACTCAAAAACAAAGAAGAGATATCATGTGCAGGTATTTTTTTATTTTTTTATTTATTTATTTTTTTGTTGCAAAGGTAAATTTATATTAATATCAACAACACCCAATATGTACATCATAAACATCTACTCATGTGCAGATATTTAAGAATGGGGCCAGTTGGAAACTAAAGGATTTGAAATTCTTGGATGATAAAAGCATTGAAGAATTATATGCAATTGCCAAGAGAAACAATGATCTCTTCTTGAATGACAGTTCAAAGAGAGCAGGTGAACAGTTGGAAATAGAAGGCAGTAAAAAAGAGAAAACAAGAACAAACTGAGCAAGCTGTTGCTAAAGAACAAATGCAAGCTCACACTGAACTTGCAGTTGACTCTGTAGGAGAAGCCATGGATGCACAACCTTTAACTGTCAAACATCCCATTGTTGATTATAAGTCTGGATCTCATGGGGAAACAATTTATTACGATATTAAGAGGCATGATGGTTCTTCTAGAAGGTTTGTAAGCTTTCTTCACATGGTTCATGATTTTGATAGACGAGATATGATAGCTCTATGGAAATTACTCAAACAAAGATTTGGTAATAAGACACCAGAACAAGCTTATGATAGAGAAGTCTGGAATTATTTGAAGGTAATGTTTGAACCAAATCATGAAGATGAATGTTGGAGAAGACTAACGCACAATACTGTTAAAGAATGGAAAAATTTTCAACGATGTGGAGTACATGCTTTAACTGTGAATGAGTTGGTGATCTACATGATTGTAGAAAAGGATTACCCTTTAAAGTTTCACAAAGACATTCTACATCAGATGTTGCGTGGGAAGAAAATACTCAAGCTTCAGCTTAATTATGATAACATGGCATATGAACTGCTCAAGAAGATGGAAGAGTATCTAGGACCCAAGAACAAGAAATAGAATGTATAGTTATTACTACTAGAATGTATAGTTTGACTTAAACATGTATAGTTATTACTGCTTATGAGATAAACATGTGTAGTTATTACTGCTAGAATGTATAGTTATTACTGCTAGAATGTATAGTCTGACAAAATATGCTTACATAAATGCTTACAATCGAGCCAAAACATTGATATTTTTAAATTTTTGACTATTGCATAAGTTATCAGAAATGTGTGACCATATGTATCGAATTGTGACTACACTTAAATAATGTATGACAAAATTTGACTATTACCTATAGTCACATGATTGTGCTACAATTAAATGTGTGACCATACACATTAGGAATTGGCAGGCAAACACACACTTAACTTTAGACACACATATTAACTTACGTAACTATTTGTATCGAATTTTGGTCACACTTAATCATGTATGCCTATTGTTTAGTGTGACCATATATGACATTTGGTCACACATCTCAAGTGTGTGACATATATTTGTCACTTTTAAATGCATATCGTGACTTAGCTTCAAACTTACTTTTCAGTTGTCACACATTTCAAATTCATATGTGGCTAAATTTTCAACAAAAACTAGCAGTCACGCTTAAATAATGTGTGACAAACTTGAGCATATGATTTAGCCACATACACAATTACTTCGTGTGGCCATATATGGATTTTGGTCACACTTTTCAATTGCGTGACATATACTTGTCACATATGTATATATATAGTGTGACTAATGTTTCAACCTTATTTGTATCCGTCACACGTCCCAAATTATAAGTGACTAAAAAATCAAATTTTTTTTTACCAGATACGTATAGTCACGAAAATATTCAAATGTGTGGCTGTAGCCTATATGTAATTCGGCAATGGTCACACAAGTCGGATCAAGTGTGGCTGTTTATTTTATTCTCGTACATTTAGTCACACAAAAAAGCGACTGTGTGGCTGTTCGAAAAAAAGCATGTGTGACTAAATCCCATTTTTGTACTAGTGTGATACGTTTAGTAAACGCGGAAAGCTTAATTCTCGCTGCTTTGATCCTTTTGAAATCCTTGCTAGAGTGGAACCGGTAGCACACAGGCTCGAGCTACCGTCAGGACTCAGCAGTGTTCGCAACGTTTTTATGCGCATAGTGAAGAAATGACTTGCCGATGAGGCAACTGCTATTCCTCCGGGAAAGATTGATGAATGTTTGAATCTTGTTGAGAAACCTATCGAAATCATGAACCGTGAAATCGAACGACTTTAGTAAAGTCGCATCCTTATCGACAAAGCTTTTCGAAGCTCGTGAAAAGGCCCTGAATTCACGTGGGAACGTGACGATGAATCCTCGTGTGTACATGCTAATCTCTTTTCAACCGTAACGAGTAACTTGAATTGAATAGCGAGGTCGCGATTCCGTTAAGGAGGTGAGACGGTAACCACCCGTAATTTTCCGAATATATTTTTATACGAGACTTTTCTTGTTTCTCGTAAATGGATCCTTTCTGAACTCTTTTGATTCTAAAACGTGAAATTTATATCGCGAAACGTGAAAATTCGTACACAACGCGTACTGGCACAACCGACGATTTGTTTTGATTATTTTATTATTCGTGAGAAACGAGACGTATGTATAGTCTATCTTAATGGAAAAACGATTTTAAAATTTATGGAATAACTTTCGGATGCTCGGGAAATATTTACAACAAGATTTATTGGTCTCGTTGGCGTTTCGTTAAATATATGAAGAAATATACATTTTCAGTCCCTGAGGGCGCGCTAGGGTTCACCACTAGTCCTAAAGGGTCCCTATATAAACCCACTTATTTCATTTTTAGGGTTAGTAACCCTTCTTTTTCACCCTTAGCCGCTCCCTCCTTCTCTCCTATATCCGGCCAATTTTCCGGCCAACCTCCGGCTACTCCATCTCCGGTCACCATAACAACTATCAACGCACCACCTTCAACACCGCACCCACCACATACACCCCATCATCTCAACACTCTCGCTCTTATTAACACCACTGACGCCGCCACCAAATTTTTCCGGCCGGCTTTTGATAGCCGCCACCGCCACGAGACGCAGCCACACTTCCCTCCTGTTTTCATTGAAGATAAGTATAGATCGAGTGAATCGTTGCTGATGGTCCGAGTCACCACGCGCCACCACAGCCGCCGTCATTCCCTCTCCTCTTTCTCTCTTTTCTCGACATGGTAAACCGAGAAAACATTGGTTATTGATTTCTTTTTATATTTCTGAAACCAATTCTTATTTTGTTAATGTCTTCGTGGATTTTAAACATCGGATATAACTATTAATTCGTGGTTTAAAAATTGATTAAAACTTGTTTTGATACTAAATTCGTGTGGTAAGAACTGTTTGTGGTATTTGGTGTTGCTCTCGGGTCGGATCCGATGGGTCACGGGTTTGGTGGAGAACTGCTTATTTTCAGGTCGAATATGCTTTTGTTTTATTTGAAGTTATTTAGATTTGATGAGCTTATGGTTGTGATTGAGTGTTTCAGTTCCCAGTTTGTATAACGAGACCTCAAGGGTGCTCGTTTGTGTTTGTCGCCTCGGTCTCAGTCACAGAAAACACCACGAAGGTGTTAAACCCTCAAGGGTGTGGAGTTGGATGTGGGGATTATGTGGTCCGTGAGTCGAGTTGCTTGTTTGCTCCGGTTAAACCCACAAGGGTGGTCGTGCCTGCTGTTCTCGAGTCAAGGGGAAACACCCGCATAGGGTGTAGTTTTGTTGGCTTGGTTAATGTCTCGATACCACGAGAGTGTTAAGTTAGTGGTTGGGTTAGCCTCGGTTCAATAAGACACCCACGTAGGGTGTTGAGTATATTTGGTCCAAGATGGTGTCGATAGTTATATCGTGTTAAAATGGTGTTTGAAATGAATTGTGAAAATTTGGGCCGAAGCCCATGGGATTAGTAAGGATGTGTTTGGTTATAAATTGTGGAGTTAAAAATATATATTTTACTAACGATATCTGTTTGATTTGACATTAATACTCATTAGTACGTTTCGAGTAATATTTGGAATCGTGATTTGAAATTGAATACGGATGTTGATTATTATACTTGGACGTTTGGAAAATCATGGATCGTTATCGGGTGTACAACATTAGAAATTGGACTTATTGAACATTTTGAGACATGAGACGGTATAATATATTAAACTCGAAAGGTCTTTAATATATTAGACTCGGACCAGACACAAAATCTTCAATAAAACCAAAACTAATATTTACGAGAATAATAGCGAGACATAAACTTGTTAAATATTATAATTTCAGTTTTGGTTAACCCAAGTCTCGACGACTTGAGAAAAAACTAATTTTTATTAGTTAAACTCATTTTTATTATAAAACGATTATGCTTTATACAAATTATTTAGGGATAACAGGGTAAATGTCGAAACATACAAACTGATTTATTTACTTGAGGTGTTTGGTTGTCTTTAGCTTCTAAGGTTGTCTTCCTTGGTTTGAGTTCTCATCAGTATTCTCTCAAGTTGTTGATGTCTTTTCTCCTTGGCGTGAGTTGCATGTCGAGTCTATGTCTTCTTACCACACCACACGAAACCTGAAACTAAACTTTTGATAAGTTTTGAAAACTGAGTAATCCACGAAAACTACGACACATTGTCTTTTATAGACTTTATTATTTGGCGAGACGTATTTTGAGATAATCGTTTACGTATTAGGTTGTGCCGATCCTCGACCGTTGTGTACCGTTGTGCTTGTGCCTCCGTGTACCTTCGTTCCATATGTTTTGAGACCGTTGTGATATGCTCTAGATACCAGTTGTGTTAGTTGTGATCCTTGTATTGTTGTGACTAAGGTGAGTTCATGGCCCCTACTTTTACCGGTTTTCTAACTATTTTCGGGGGAGAATACATGCTCGTTTTTAACTAAACTCATGACTGTTTATTTGGAATACGTGAACTGGTTGCTCTATTTTGACTATTTGGCTAATATATTTGATCTGGTTATTTGATGACATTACGTGATTTATCTGGTATTCATGAGTGAAATCATTTAAACTATTTTATAGACCAACACTATTTTTGCAACTATTGCGTAGTTAGCCTAAGCTCCACTATATTTTCACATGCTTTCTAGCATGCCGTAACGTGCTTTCTAGCACGCATTTAACATGCTTTCTAGCATGCCGTAACGTGCTTTCTAGCACGCATTTAACATGCTTTCTAGCATGTCGTAACGTGCTTTCTAGCACGCATTTAACATGCTTTCCAGCATGCCTTACATGCTTTCTAGCATGCCTGTACGTGCTTTCTAGCACGCATTTAACTTAGAGCTAGCGCAATAAACTATTTTATTATGGGTCGCATATCCCTTATCTTGGTCCACTATTATACTTTTTCTTAACCCGTGATTTAGGCAGTGTTAGCCTACGTTGAACTTGAATTGCTTGCGAACGATGATTTGAACTTGGAAACCTTTTGGTTCAACCACACTGTTTTTAACTAAAACCTATGAACTCACCAGCGTAAGCTAACCCTTTTAGCATGTATTTTTAGGTTTTAGGTGATAACTTATCTCTGGAGGCGCTTGGCAAGGGGCATGGTCATAGACGACTCTGATATATTTATTTGGGACCGCTTTAATCGTTTTGGGCCTTACTTCCGCACTATTTTCAGATGATGTAAACTTAACGTTTTGATAATGAAACTTTCTTCTAAACGGTTAAGGTAAAACCGTTCTTTGTACCTTGTGTTGTGATACCAATTGAGTAGCGCCCCAGTGACATGTATGCTTCCGCTGGACCCGGTTTTCGGGGTGTTACACGTTATATGAATACTAGTTGTCTACTCCAATTCACGTAAATATCGCTCAGCTTCATTTCTAACAATCTCCCTCCAGCTGGAGATATACGTGAATTGGTTACAATGATTCCTAACAAGTACATAACAATGATGAATACAATGATGAAGTAGAGCAGTTTCCTCTGAGGATGTCTTCACAGCTCTTAATCTTATCGTATCTTTCTCAGCTTGCTTAAATTACTTGCAGAATCACTGTAATGATCTAATTGGGTTATTACTCCCTCCTAATTAGTAAGCCCTTTTCATTTACATGCTCCCTCCCAAATTGACAACCCGTTTGATATAACCCTGATGCTTGTAGAAGGAGTTTCTCGGAATTCTGCCCAACTTTTCTTCATTCTCTTGCACAGCGAAAAATGGATCATAGACTGATAATCTGTAACTTCTTCACAGGTTTGTTTGGCAAGCATCATATCGACATCTTCAACTCACTTAGAATGCTTCCAGTTCTTCAATAAAAGCCCCAATGTTCACATTTCTCCCTCCAGGATGATGACGATCTTTCGGACTCATCCTACATATATGTACATAAACATATCAACTGGAAGCAACATACAAATAAATACCCCATGAGTGGATGTCGATAACTATTCTCTCTACAATTCTCTTCAGATCAACCTCTTATCAAACCTCTTTTCACTTCCACTGGCTAATAGTAAATGACCACGTATGGAGACAACCCGATATGACAAACTTGAGGATGAAGTAAAATAATCCGAACTTTGACTTAAACTTGCACTATTGTCTGACTAAGAACCAATACTGAGAATTTCAATAAAGGTAGAATCATATGCCCATCCAACCATCCTTAATTGTATATGAACTTCTCTTGAATTATCCACAGCTTTTTGTGACACTTGAGCACTACAACGTAACTCCTTTAAAGTGATAGTTATACACTGTGAGCACAACAACGTAACTCCTTACATCAGGTATAACTAGATAACTCAAGTCGTAATCATTCTAACGGTTTAAAGCTCGAACAAGGATCTCGAAGAATCATGCATCCAACCAACCCCGATATCTTCAAGATACTAAGTACACGTATCTGTGAAATTCCACTTCAAACTCAAATAAGTAATAAACAAATAATCCCTGTAGTCACATTTCGATAACATTCAAAATTCAAAATTTAGCCATTGGCATTTGATTGTGATTCTTGATCAGGATCTTTTAAGCTATACGTGGTGATTTTGAAGGTGTAGGCCAATAATATCATTTGTGATTTTGGTGTGATGAGTGAGTCCTTTGTAGCTCAGTTCCAAAGTCGAAGAATCCTTGTATTACCAACTTTCCAAACTTTCCAAACTTGGTAACTTGAGAAACTAGATAACTTTAGAAATTAGATAACTTCAGAAACTAGATAACTTCAGAAACTAGGTAACTGGAGAAACTAGATAACTTAGTCACAAACTCGGAAATCTGTCACAAAGTCGGTAAAGTGTCACAAAGTCGGTAAATTCTGTCACAAAATCGGTAAATTCACAAAGTCGGTAAACTAGTCACAAAGTCGGTAAACTAGTCACAAAGTTGGTAAACTATCACAAAGTCGGTAAACTATCACAAAGTCGGTAAGTTCACCAGAAACTCGGTAGAACTCAACCTAACTCGGAAGAACGTCACAAAGTCGGTAGATAACACAAACTCGGTAACTTCAACCATACTCGGAAGAAGTCACAAAGTCGGTAACAGAACCACAAACTCGGAAACTTTCAGATGATCAGTAATCGAGACACCAAAAAATCACTTTTTTCACCTCAAAACCCCACGATTCGCCCCTGGTTAGCTCTGATGCCAATTGTAATAAACAAGAATCAGTTTCTGGAGGTCGAGGTTGATCAAAGTATATCAAATCCATGATAGTTTTAGAGAGAGAAAGTAGAGAGAAGGTGGTGAGGAAAACTAGATATTATTGATATTGTTAGGAATATAAATATTCATCTGAAGACTCGGTCACCCCGAGTACTTAGTAGCATTTAATAGCTCGTAGGATTATTAGTAATATTAATAGTAGATTAGTTATTATAGATCTTGTGGAGTGGGTCGGGTCTTTACCCACTGTCAGCTTGCTCCACAGCCCACTCAGGGCACAACTAGTAAGTAGTATAAATACCCTTCTCCACCTAGGGAGAGGGTTGGAACTTTCACTTCTCCTAATCTAATATTCACAAGTTTCTCTCACTAGAAAGTTTCCATCTCTTATCTCTCTCTCTCTAAACTAATGACCCAAGATCTCACCTTACATGTGTTTATATGTTACGAATATGTTACAATTGGTATAAAGAGCCAAGGTTAGGTTCTAGCTAGTCATATTCATGAATTAGTGGTGAGATTTGGCACTTTTTTGGTTGTTTTAGGTCGATATAAAAAGTTCTAAGAAAATCATTGTTTGATATTTGTTTGTGGTTAAATCGGTTGAATATTTGTACTTTTGTGTTCATTGAACTGTTTCACACCTTCTTTGATAATATACAACCTAGTTAGTGCTTGTGTGTGGGAGATTAGAAGTCATTCTTGGCAGCGGTTTGAAGTTCGGAAGAAGTTTCATCGCAGCGGTTTGACTCTCGATACAGGTTTACTTGTAGCGGTTTTGTGTTTCATAGTAGCGGTTTGAACTGTTCGGGTAATCCTTAGTAGCGGTTTGGTAGTTAGCGGTTTGTAGTGTATTCATTTTGGGAAACACTACAAAATGTACTGAAAAGGACGGGTTATTCATTTGCGGTAGCGGTTTGTCAGTATTTGTCGCTAGCGGTTTGTCGTTTTGTGATAGCGGTTTGACTGGTCTTAGCGGTTCAGACTTTCAGCGGTTTAACCATATAGCGGCTTAGATCTTTGTGGTTCAGCGGTTCTGGATTCAGCGGTTTGACTTTCAGCGGTTTAGATCGTAGCGATTCGGGATTCAGCGGTTTAGTCTTCAGCGGTTTGAGTCTTAGCGGTTTTGGTTTCAGAGGTTTAGCTCAGCGGTTTGATACTAGCGGTTTGGCCTTCTGATTCAGCGGTTTAACTTAGCGGTTTGTGGTGTATTAGCGGTTTATATATAGCATCTTGGTTTTCAGGTTTAGTGGTTTTATATTAGCGGTTTGCCTTGGGTTTTAGCGGTTTGTTTGAATTGCACTTCAGCGGTTTGGGAATTGCTTTTACCATAACATCATGACGAGCATAGCTTCAGATGATATTCAAGCTGCTGGGTCTGACACCAGTCCTCCCATGTTGGATAGGACAGACTATGAGTCTTGGGCTCAACGAATACGTCTTTACTGTTTAGGCAAAGAAAATGGATTTAACATCCTTAAATCCATTGATGAAGGACCATTTCAGATGGGTACTACCAGAGACGTTGTTACCACTGGCGAAGATGGAACTGTAACCTTTGGAATAGACAGGCCTCGAACTTATAATGATCTGACTGAAGAGGAAAAGAAGAGGTATGATGCCTAATGACGTTAGAGCTTCCAACATTGTCATTCAAGGTCTGCTTAAAGATGTCTACAAACTCATAAATTTTAACACTGAAGCAAAAGCAGTATAGGACAATGTCAAGATGCTTTTGGCTGGATCAGAACTCACAAAAGAAGATCGTGAGTCACAACTATACGATGAGTTTGAGCATTTTAAAATGAACCCAGGATAGAATATCACAGACTACTATGCAAGGTTCCACAAGTTGGTGAACGATATGAGAATCATAAGAATGACTATGCCGAACATCCAACTGAACTCAAAGTTTGTGAACATCATGACACCAGAATGGACAGATTTGTTACCGCAGTTAAACTCAACAAAGGTCAAAGGGACACAAACTATGAACAGTTGTATGCATACCTGCAACAACATGAGAAACATGCTGCTTATGATCGTCTGTTGAGAGAAAAACTCAATCCTACTGCACCAAGTGATCCACTAGCCTTTGTTGCAAATGTTCAGCAATACAATCAACCACAACTTGATCAATCATATCAAAATCCCATCCCATCAAAGAATCAGTCATTGTTTGCTCAATCATCCATGCACCCACAACCTACTATGAACTCTCAACTAGACTCTGGATATTCTCGCACTGATCAGATGATTGATGAGCTTTCCAATCAAGTGTCCCTACTTGTGCAACAATTCAAAGCTGCTCAAACAAACAATCAACTCAGAAACTCATCTAACCCACGCAATCAGGCTACTGTGGAAGATGGAAGAATTATTGTTCAGACTGTGCAGGGAAGACAAAATGGGAATCCAAGGAATGTTGGGAATGTTGGTAGGGGGAATGCTCAGAACAGAGTTGGAAATTTCAACCAAGGACAAGGAAGGCAAGCAAAGTGCTACAATTGTGGTGGATTGGGACATATTGCTAGGAATTGCAATCAGCCTAAACGTCCTCAAAACTCTGACTATTTCAAGGAAAAGATGTTATTGATGCAAGCACAAGAAAGTGGTGCTGTGTTGGATGAAGAAGAATTGTTGTTTCTTGCTGGCGATGGGGGAAATAATTTTGATGCTGATGTGGACGAACAGCCAGTTCAGGACCTTGCACTTAATGATCCGAACATATTCAAAGCTGATAATTGTGATGCGTTTGACTCTGATGTGGATGAAGAACCAACTGCTCAAACGATCTTCATGGCTAACTTGTCCTCTATTGTCTCATCACCTCAACAAGCTGGTTCCTCTAACACATCTGTGATTTCTGAGGTACTAAAACTTTATGACACATATAACGTGGTTGATGTACAGAAGATTCCCAACGAAGTACAACAGACAGATGTGGTTGATTCAGATACTGTTGACATGGGAAATAGTAATATTATTCCATATGAACAATATGTGAATCACAACAACATGTCTGATGTACAAGATGGTGCATCTTCTGTTAAAAACATTGCTTGTGTTGTAAATAATGTCTGTGCCTTAGATAATGCTTGTGCTGTAGATAATACTTGTGAGTCGCATGAAAACACTGTGTTTGTCACTAATGATACCTTGACCACTAGATTAAACATATATAAAGAACAATTGGCCTTGTATGAACAGCGTGCTAAGTTTGAACTAACAGAGCGTGAGCAGAAAATGGAAAGTCAAATGCGTACACTTATAACAGAGCGTAATGTTAGGGAAGAAACATTAAAACTAGAGTTGAATTCTTTGAAAAGTCAGCTGGATCAGACTGTTAAGCAAAAACAGGAAGCTCAAAAAAATTTAAATACACTAAAGCAAGAATTCAAAGATAAAGAAACACAACTCTTAAATGATTTCTCCAGAATTAAAACCCTAAAGAATAAGCTTGAAGATAAGTTGTACACACAGGACCAAACCAGATAGACTGCTCAAATGATTTACAAGCACAGAAAGCTGAGTGATAAGCATAGTGAGAAAACCATAGGTGAACCAAAGTCTGCGTACCTTAGGAATGCAAAAATGGCCCAACCCGCATTGTATGATGCTAATGTGATGTTTATGCCTGATCACCCCACCTGACCACTCATCGTCAGAAGAGAATGATGAAATAGATGTGTGGAAAAGAGAAAGAGTGAATGAGAAAATGAAGGATCCCATCCGCATAGCCAATCGAATAATAGTCAAACCCCATGATTATAATAAGGAGAATAGATTGACCGTGTTTGCACCTCAAAAGAAGTTAACGCCTGAACAAATATTTTGGAAGTATGATACTGAAAAGAGAAAAGCTGATGAGCTTGAAGCCAAAACCCCATCCCTTAGGAAAATTGCTGCTGCGACGGTGTATCCTCCCAATACACCTAGACATTTGGTTCCTTTGACTCTTCCTACTGAATATAAAACCTTAATTAGCATATATGTACTTTGTCAACTATTTGCTGATTTTGATAAAACATGTAAGAAGAGAATTACACCAACAGGAATAACTGAGGGAGAAAGGTGTTTTGAACAAACAAAAAGGTGTTACTTGACTGAGGTCATGCCATTCTTTAAACTACTCAAAGAACATTTTGAAGGGATGCAAAATACACTTAAAACAGAAGTAAATGAAATGAAAGCAGTGTTTAAAGATATGGAAAATGAGGTAACTCAAAATGTGATAGAACTTAAGACTCGTGAGATTGAAAGAAAGAACATTCTCATCTCCAATGAGAATTTGATTGCTAGATGTATTGCACAAGATGTATTTTATACTGCTACTGATTCTGCATTATCTGCTTGTCAATTTCATGAGTATTCTATGGCTTTGAATGTTACCCAGAATCGTGTTGTTGAGCTTGAGGGGGAGAATTTGAAATTACAAGAAAAAATTCAAAATGATGACCATGATAACATGGTCAAACGTTTTTCAAAACTAGAGGTTGAATATCTAAATTTACAATTAAAATATCAACACTTAGAAGAAAGATGCAAACTATCGAAGTTCAAGACATCTTCGGATGCTCCTGAATTTGATACGTATTTTGAATTAAACAAACGGGATGAGAAAATTCAAGCTCACACGAACACGATTCGACAATTGAGGGCTCAAATTGCCCAATTAAAATCAAACAAGTGTGATGTGTATGACACCAATAAACCTTCGTCTTCAGATTCTCAGAATTTTCACTATCAAGACACCATCAATAAGTTACACTATGAAAATGAGTGTTTTCGAGCTGAGAATTCTGAGATTAAACAACATTACAAAGAGTTATATGACTCGATTAAAGTCACACGAAACAGTCATAACGAAAAGATAACTTCTTTGTTAAATGAAATTGAGAATCTTAAGACGAAGGTGAAAGGAAAAATGCCAAGTATCACTTGTGATTGTGGTGCACCAAAGGTTCCTGCTATTAAAAAGTATGATGTTGATGTTGGGCCTATTCCATTTCCCCTTAGAAACAATAGACCTGCCCATCAAATATATCTTTATCACCTTAGGGACGGCCTTGACACACTTCGTGAGGTTGTCGAAGAGGACAGAATAGAAAAGCCACTTGATAAGGCAGTTGTGTATGCCTGCGTCCTCACAAAAATGATTCAGGAATTGTTAGAATATGCCATTGGCTCGGGCCCTAAGTCTTACCACCAAAGAGATAGATTAGTTGCATCATCATCCATAATTAAGAACAAGCATGTAACCTTTGAACTATCATCAAGAACATCAGAACCCAGCACATCAAAATCAGGAAAGCTTGTGACAGTGAAACAAACTAATGTTCCCATCGTTACTTCTACAGGAGTGAAAAGTGACACCCAAGCTAGCGGGTCAGAGCCTAGAGGCAATGCAAGGAAAGATAGGACTGCGCTGGCTAAGAGTGATCACAAGAAGAGTGTAGAAGCCCAACCTAGGAACAATAAGTTTGCAATGAGTAGATTGAATCGTGTTGATTCTAGTATCAAAAGTACTGTAATTAATTCGAATTCTAATGCTGTCTGTAAAACATGTGACAAATGTTTTATTTCTGCTAATCATGATGATTGTGTTGTGTCATTTCTGATGCCTCCTGTACCACCCCATGTTAAGAATGTTAGGAAAACTGAAACAAATAAGAAAGTCTGAATTGCTACAGGAAAAACTTTTGCTAATGTTGGGTACCAATGGAGACCCACTGGAAGGAAATTCAATCTAGGAAACCAGTGTCCCTTACCTAGAAAGAATAATCATAAGATTGTGAAGTCTAAGGAATGGAGACCAACTGGTCGAATTTTGCCTCTAGAAACACAATGCCTTCCAACTAGGTCATCTGCTGCATCTAGGGTAGTCTCCACTATAATGACAACAGCATCTGTGAACCCTGTAACTCCTGAATTTGTGTGTGCTAATCAAACGGACCCCAACTGCACGTGGGGATCCACATATTTCAGTTATCCATCATTGTCAGTTTTCAAATGCAGGTTGTACAAATCGTCCTTTGGTATTTGGACTCAGGCTGCTCAAAACATATGACCGGGGATCGCTCACGGCTCAAGAACTTTGTGAAAAAGTTTATCGGGACAGTTAGATTTGGGAACGGCCACTTTGGGGCAATTATGGGTTATGGAGATTATGTGTTCGGGGACAGTGTAATCTCTCGGGTATACTATGTGGAAAGACTAAGGCATAACTTGTTTTCGGTTGGTCAATTCTGTGATTCCGATCTTGAAGTGGCCTTCAGGAAACACACTTGTTTCGTCAGAGAGTTGGATGGTGTGGATCTCCTCAAAGGCAGTCGTGGCACCAAGTTATATACCATCTCCATTGAAGAAATTATGAGGTCCTCTCCTATTTGCTTGCTTTCAAAGGCCTCTAAGACTAAATCTTGGATTTGGCACCGTCGTTTAAACCATTTGAACTTTGGTACCATAAATGACTTGTCTCACAAGGACCTTGTACGAGGCATGCCCAGACTAAAGTTTGAGAAAGATCATCTATGTACTGCATGTCAACTGGGCAAAAGCAAGAAACAAACCCACAAACCCAAAACTGTCAACACCATCCTGGAAGTTCTTCACACCCTTCACATGGATCTGTGCGGTCTAATGAGAGTACAGAGTATAAACGGCTAGAAATACATTCTTGTGGTAGTCGATGACTACTGTCGGTTTACGTGGGTAAAGTTTTTGAGAACAAAGGATGAAACTCCAGAGGTTATCATCAAACTAATCAAACAGCTGCAAGTAAGGCTCAACAAAACTGTCCGAATCATCCGTACAGACAATGGAACTGAGTTTGTCAACCAACAACTTAGTCATTTCTATGAAAGTATTGGCATAACACACCAGAAAAGTGTTCCACGCACTCCTCAGCAGAACGGTGTGGTTGAAAGAAGGAACCGTACTCTGGTGGAGGCTGCAAGAACCATGCTAATATTTTCCAAAGCTCCGATGTTTCTTTGGGCAGAAGCAATTGCAACAACATGTTACACCCAAAACCGATCCCTGATTCATACTACTCACAACAAGACACCTTATGAGCTGATTCATAACAAGAAGCCAGATCTCTCCTTTCTTCGTGTGTTCGGTGCACTGTGTTATCCGACAAATGACAGTCAAGATCTGGGAAAGTTGAAGGCTAAAGCAGACGTAGGTTTCTTCGTACCAGATCGTAAGGGATACAGAATCTATAACAAAAGAACCCGACAAATCATGGAAACAATTCACGTTACGTTCGATGAGCTGTCTGAGCAACCGGCTTCTGGACAATCTAGTTCTGGACCCGCTCTTAACCTTTTGACACCCGGACCAATTAGTTCGGGTCTTGTACAGAATCCCACGCCTGCAGTTCCTTATGTACCTCCCACCAGTGAAGAGTTGAAGAAGTTATTTGATCCGATGTTTGACGAATATTTTGAGCCAACAACAATTGATACTACCACTGATACTCCAGCTGTACTTCCTGTTGCTGATGCTCAAATTCCACATGAATCAGAAGGCCCATCAGTATCTGTCTCAATCAGTCTCGATGCACCTTCTGCTTGTCCATCACCCTCATCATCAAATATTCAATCTTCTTCAGTGCAACAAGGATCTGCAGATAACCATTCTTTTGAAGTTAATCCATTTGCTCCTGTGGATGATGTTCCATTTGAAAACATATTTGCTCCTGAATCTTCAGCAGACACATCCACTTCAGGAGATATCAACTCGGCAACATCAGTTCAAAATCCTCAAACCCATGACCATCTCAGAAAATGGACCAACGATCATCCAATTGACAACATCATTGGTAATCCTTCACGTCCGGTATCTACATGAAAGCAACTTGCCACCGATGCCCTGTGGTGTTTCTTCAATTCTGTACTATCCAAAGTCGAGCCAAAAGATGTCAAGGAAGCAATGTCCAAAGATTGCTGGTTTAACGCTATGCAAGATGAAATTCATGAATTTGATCGACTTGATATGTGGGAATTAGTGCCTGCTCCAGAATGTGCGATGATTATCGCTCTAAAGTGGATCTTCAAAGTGAAACTCGATGAGCATGGTGATGTTCTGAAGAACAAGGCACGGCTAGTTGCAAAA
Source organism: Artemisia tridentata subsp. tridentata (assembly GCA_021014915.2). Lineage (NCBI taxonomy): Eukaryota > Viridiplantae > Streptophyta > Magnoliopsida > Asterales > Asteraceae > Artemisia > Artemisia tridentata. The sequence continues at coordinate 163,503,659 of CP139501.1, read as the reverse complement.
GGGTATCGACAAGAAGAAGGAATAGACTTTGAAGAATCATTTGCTCCAGTTGCTCGAATTGAAGCCATCAGAATCTTCCTTGCAAATGCTGCCAGCCGAAATATGATTGTCTACCAGATGGATGTTAAGACAGCCTTCTTGAATGGTGATTTAAAGGAAGAAGTTTACGTGAGCCAACCTGAAGGATTTGTGGACGCTGATCGTCCCACTCATGTCTATCGCTTGAAGAAAGCCCTTTATGGGTTGAAGCAGGCGCCTAGGGCATGGTATGACACATTGTCTAAGTTCCTTCTTGCAAATGGATTCTCCAAGGGTGTAGTTGATCCCACACTATTCACCAGAAAGGCGGGCAAACATCTACTTCATGTTTAGATATATGTAGATGACATTATCTTTGCCTCTTCTGACCCTAGTGAATGTGCTCAGTTTTCAAAAGAGATGAGTTCTAAGTTCCAGATGTCAATGATGGGACAAATGTCATTCTTCCTAGGCCTGCAAATCTCTCAAAGTCCCGGAGGCATCTTCATTAATCAATCCAAATATGCAAACGAAATTCTGAAGAAATTTGGATTCGATTCAAGTGATTCTGCTGACACTCCCATGGTTGAAAGATCAAAGCTGGATGAAGACCTTTCTGGAATCCCGGTTGATCAAACAAAGTATAGAAGCATGATTGGATCCTTGATGTATCTTACTGCTAGTAGGCCAGATCTTCTGTTCGCAGTATGTATGTGCGCTCGGTATCAGTCCAAGCCTACCAAAAAGCATCTGGAAGCAGTAAAAAGGATTTTCAGATATCTTCAAGGCACGGTTCACATGGGTCTCTGGTATCCTAAGGACACGGCAATGGAACTCACGGCTTATGCTGATGCTGATCATGCGGGGTGTCAAGAAACTCGTCGAAGTACTTCGGGGGGAGCTCAATTTTTGGGGGAAAAGTTGGTTAGTTGGTCTTCTAAGAAGCCAATGAGCACTTCTATATCTTCTACAGAGGCCGAGTACATTGCGATGTCTGCCTGCTGTGCTCAAATCCTTTGGATGAGATCACAACTTTCAGACTATGGGTTTTCATACAACAAGATTCCTCTATATTGTGACAACAAAAGTGCCATCGCTCTTTGTTGTAACAATGTCCAACACTCCCGGTCGAAGCACATCGACATCAGGCATCACTTCATAAGGGAACAAGTTGAAAAAGGGATTGTGGAACTATACTTCGTGAGGACGGAGTTTCAGCTGGCTGACATCTTCACCAAGGCCCTACCAAGAGAACGGTTTCAGTTTATTCTCCCTCGTCTTGGAATGAAGAGCTTGTCACCTGAATCACTCAAATGTCTTCAAGAAGAACAGGAGGAGTAAAGGATTGACTTCACATATCCTTGTATATATTTGTATATATCTTAAAACAAAAAGAAAATAGAAAAATATAAAACCTATAAAAGCCATAAAAATTAGAAAATCCCAAAAATAGTTCTTCTAGGCATGTCTTCTGTTTATCGATAACATTTACGGACCTAGAAATGTCATTCAATAATGACACGGGTCTTTAAATGAAGCTCGAGCAGAAGTTATACTAACCAGTTAAAACATGTCTTAATGGCTTGCTATTACTTTAGATAGCAACCCGCGTTTCTAAATGGGGAAAACACGTCGCCAAAAAGACGGTTGTTCCTCCCACTGGGTGAAGTTCACCCGGGCATGGATTACTTTATATCCATGTTTCTTAGATCTGATGTACGATTCAGTGCATCAATTCTTGTATAAGAAGAGAAGTCTTCTTTGCACCACAAACTCTTTATCTTCTATGATTCTTCAGGAGAGTTTTGGTGTTTCACAAGGTGGTAACTGGACTTAAATTTTCACAAATACTTAACGTTCAATTGAATGACAACAGCTCGTTAAATAGAAAACGGGTCATTAATTGAGGGGGAGAGTATTTGTTCAAATTTTTGACACCTTTTTTAAACATTGTGCAACATCAGCAGTGACACTCTCTCATGGTATAAGGGGGAGCATAGTATGCTCCATAATCAGATTATATATTAAAACCTGACCACATTTTCTCCCAAATTTTCTAAACATATTTAAATCAATTGGGATCACAAATCTCAAATGGGTTAAAATTTTTGATCGGGGGAGAGAATGTGATTTAAATATGAAAATCTGATAAAAATGTGATCTTTTGGACTCAAGGGTAGGCTCTCCCATATGTGCTAAACTCTTTCGTATATCGATGCACATATTGAGGGGGAGCAAATGATTTATGATGGCAATTGTGAAAGAATACCAAAGATCGACCATTTTACTTTATGTATTGGAGTTATAAGGATGGTAAGGTTAGGTATTAGTTCCCATGATCCAGCCAGAACCGGAGGGATCTTCCCAGGGACAATCCTCTAGTTAGAATAGAAGTCCTTAGGAATGATTAAAAAGGAGAAAAGTGAATAAGGGAAAAGTGCCGACTGAGATGGAGCCAGTACTGGAACAAACCCAACATGGTGCTAGTAATGAAGTCTCGGTAAGCGCTGAAGGGGTTGAAGAATGAAAAAGAAATGTAAAGATAAAGGGTGAAAAGAAAGAAGCCCTCCTTACACTTTAGGCAGAAACTGGGTCAATACATATGCTGTCAGAATCACTTAGTTGATTGCTGACATTGAAGACAAAGTATCATGGACCCAGTGATACGCTGCACAACCCTCCCTAGCCACTCAAGGTCCCTTAAAGGACTCTTGTTTCAATTGTCACGGAGATCAATACATTTCTATCGTCTCTCTCACTCCGAGTTGGACGATATTGAAAAGGTGGCAGTCCTCTCCAGCCTCCGATCACTAAATCAAAAAGCACTATTGAGTCTAGAGCCAAGAGATCATCAATAAATCTCATTAGGACACATTTCCAATATGCTTGTTGTTTCATATACCGTGAAAAGCAAGAAAATATATATGAAGAGTCCTACGCATTATCCTTGTGGTATTGCCAGAACATCCGAGTGATACGTAAAGTATTCACAATGAAGATGGAAATCCTTCTAGAGCCAACATCAAACAAGCTCTTGGTGGGTGACATGTGAGATCCTTCATGGATCAAGCTTGTGACAACTGGAAAGAAACGATGGGGCGATTCAAATTTGAATCAAACTTGTTCCAGGAAATGGATTGACGGATACTTTTGGAAAACCTTTCAATGTGCTCACCAACAAAGTTTTCGAGCACATTGATTGTGAAAATTTTCAAACAAAAGTATTTTTTACAGAAATGTGATTCAATTTATAAAACCCTCGTCGTGTTGCATAAAATGTTTATCCAGTGACACGCGAGTGATTTTTCTAATTAATTTCTCGTCAATCAGTGGGTATTTAATTCACTGATTCACTCTACCGTGCTATCAGCTTTGAGACGTTCCGGTATGAGAACATGCTTAGTATGATGATTCTGACATTAATTTGTTGGAAGACTCATTACTACAAGCTGGAAATTCCCGTCAAGGAGAATCTTCTTTAAAGGGGATTCTACCTGATCACAGGTCGGTCTTCACAGAACCGAAGGTTAAATCCAACCACCACATTGAACGAATGACAAATCCATATTCGTTCTCCAACTTTATTGCTAACTGTTTTATTTCAGATTCATATAAAGATGGCGATGGTGGTTCCTGATTCTAGCAGAAACGTGTCAATCCACACTCCATGCTCACACTTCCAATTCATTATCAAAGACATCAAGATAATTGAAAGACCTACAACACCACTTCTGCAACTCTGATGAAATCTATCATGATCCAGAAAAGTGTGAGCATGCAGCCCAAAAGTCACAACAAAACACATGGAGGCAATATCACTGCAATAGATAAGCTCAGAGATTTACGATGACTGATGATCTCACTAAAGGCTCAAAGATCACAACTTCACATGAAGACGAAGCTGCAAGATGACTTGAAGACACATGTTGGGTGATAACGTCGAAGAATACTCAAAGATCATCCAAGACAGAAGAACAATCATCTAAGGTACACTGCTGAAGGCACAAAGATTGATGATATTGAAGAATCAAAGTCTACGAGCTATGAAGTCAAGATCCAAGGAAAGAATGATAGAATTCAGAACATTATTTCTGGGGTGACCTCCCTTAGGGGGAGATTGTTAGGAATATAAATATTCATCTGAAGACTCGGTCACCCTGAGTACTTAGTATCATTTAATAGCTCGTAGGATTATTAGTAATATTAATAGTAGATTAGTTATTATAGATCTTGTGGAGTGGGTCGGGTCTTTACCCACTGTCAGCTCGCTCCACAGCCCACTCGGGGCACAACTAGTAAGTAGTATAAATACCCTTCTCCACCTAGGGAGAGGGTTGGAACTTTCACTTCTCCTAATCTAATATTCACAAGTTTCTCTCACTAGAAAGTTTCCATCTCTTATCTCTCTCTCTCTCTCTAAACTAACGGCCCAAGATCTCACCTTACATGTGTTTATATGTTATGAATATGTTACAGATATGAAAGATAAGGTTACACTCCCACACCTCTCAAGTGGAGACTTGAGGGGTATTTATAGGCCTTACTCATGACAACTATTCCAATATTACATTAGCAGTCCCTGCGTTATACGCATGCTAGTTGTCTACTCCAATTCACGTAAATATCGCTCAGCTTCATTTCTAACAATAATTGTAAAGAGAAGAGATGGAAAGATCAAACCTGGACACCGAGATTTATAGTGGTTCGGTCACGAAGCTCTTCTTCGCCCTACTCCACTCCTCGAGTACCACACTCAAGAGTTTCAAGCACTATGTCAACAAACCTCCCTTCAAGCGGTGAAAACCGTACAACGTCGCTTATCTTATTTTCGACACTAAGCTAGATGTCGAGTGCTAATCTTAGCTTGCACCAATCTACCATGATCCACTTGATCCTTTCTACTTCACATACTCAACACACTAGACTCGATCTACCCTTGATCAATCTTGATCAACACACTAGGTCACAAGCTACAAGAGATAATCAATATCTCTATAAGATCACAATGATCTTCTATCACAAACTCTCAAAAGAAAAATGAACTTGATGTACACAAGGAAACAACAAGTGTGTAACAAATGTTACAAGTGCTCTAACTACAACTACAAAACTTTGTATCTTCTTGGATACCTTGTGTTCTTCTTTTGCACTAGAAGATGAATGAAGGTGATCACTTGGTTGGATGATTGGATCACTCTTAAACGAAAGAAAACTAAACTAAATGCTCAAGAAGAAAAGATGTGGTGAGAGTATTAAACTCAGAAAGTTCTGTGTGAAAAAGGATGCCCAAAAACTGTGAAGTGGGCTGGTATTTATAAGCAGAAAAAATATGGCCGTTATGAAGGCACGGCTCCACTAAATCACACACGGTACCACTAAATTTAGTGGTACCGTGCCAGACAAAAACGCTCCTTTTTTTGTCTTTTCTGGTGAAAACTTATTTGGGGAAGTTTGGAGCTGATTTTGGGGGGGAAAATAGCTGTTATGATATTTGAACTTATTTTTCCAATAAAACATTTCTTAATTATACAAAAATAACTTGTAAAGTATATTTTTGTAAAAATATTTTGTCACATTAAAAATGTGAAGTCTTAAAATACAAATTCACTTCTTTGATCATTTGTCAAGTTGTAAATTTGTTTGTGCATACCTAGAATGATTTGCGTAGAAACGGGATCTTTCGACTAAAAACTTGTTTACGTTAATTTTAACATAACGTGATTTCATATTTTGTCATCCTCAAAACGTGAAGTTATCAAAAGATATAAATAACTTTTTTAGAACATTATTTGCATCAACACACAACACAAGGTAATAAAGAACGGAATACATACTCCGTTTTAATACATTCAACCAAGTTAAATAAGTTTACAATATAGTTTGAGTTCAGAAAATAAGGCCCACAAGTTCAGTCGTCCCATTCAAAACAAGTCATAGTTAAATGCAACAGCACTTCAGAAAGTAGTCTATGACCCTTGCCATGCCACAACCTTGTAATAATCAATCAGCTTAAACACCTGAGAAAAACATGCTAAGAGTCAGCAAAAAGCTGGTGAGTTCATAGGTTTATCAATAAGCAGTAAAATCAATAGTTTGGACCCTGAGTTTGGTATATGAACATTACAACCCATGTAATGCCATATAAAATATAGTCTATTACGCTAGCACTAAGTTCATGCAACTAAAACTATAACAGTGTGCATGCTCTAGAAGCATGTTAAATATAAAGGCCCGGCAAGTGTTTATCCCAGACACTTGTGTTTCAACATGGTATACATTCGTTTGCCTATCCGGTCAATCCGAACGGGGACGTTACTCCCAATAGATCTATTTATATCATTCGCGCTTCCTAGCAGGAATTAACGGTTCATGAGTTTCGGCATAATGGGACATAACAGGGCTTAGGCTAATCCATGTAATAGCATAGACAATAGTTTGGTCCATAAAAGAGTTTTGCATGTTTCTCACCCCAATTGTAAAACAAGTTTAAATAGAGTGGGGCTATAAACTCACCTCGGCAAATAGCAGTCAGAGATAGTGTTCAGCACCAACACGCGACCTAGATTAGTAAGGTTTGTTTTAGTTCACGGACTAAGCTTAAGACTTAACGAAATTTAATAAAATTCAAAAGTTTTAGAGAGTTTATGTTATTGTTGCTGGTGTGGCAGCATTTAAGTTTAAAATAATTTTCTAAGCATTTGAAGGTATTGGCTCTTGGAAGTGCGTAAGTGTATAAATAAGTCTCCGGTTTGACAGTAACTGAATGACTATGTACGGAAAACAATTACTATCAAATACTAGACGTTGACGACATATGGAAACGCTATCGTTAAGTGAGTATATATTATTAAGTGTGTGTATATATGTTACATGTATAAGTGTGTGTATGAGAAGGATGGTGTGTGTATGTGTGTGTGTGTATATATATATATATATATATATATATATATATATATATATATATATATATATATATATATATATATATTGGTTCTATAAAAAAACCCACTTTGGTGGAAAAGTGGGAAAATAGCGCAAATCACCCCCTCCCTTCCCACCTCCTTTTTTTCCCCAACTACAAGGGCCTCATTGTAACTTTATTCATTCTTTAGGGAAGGTTTTGTAAATTCGTGCCTTTGTTATATAATGTCTAAAGTTTTTCATTTTTCCCTTCTCTTCTTTTTTCTTCTTTCTCTAATCCCTTTCAGTTCCACAACCGTTCACATCCACCGGCCTTCACAACCGTTCCCCATCGTTCAACATCATTCTCCATCGTTCACCATCATTCCCCATCGTTAACCACCATTCCCCACCATTCACCATCGTTCTCCACCATTCCGCACCCAATATATAATCAGATTCATCATTCAAGTTTGAAAGTATGTTTTTTTAATTGATTTTTTACTATTACCGTCGATTAATTTTTTTGTTTCTTTTTTGTTATTGTTGGTCTAAATATGTTATATTAGAGAATTTACTTCTAAATCTGAAAAAAAGTTGAGCAAAAATAGATAGAAATCATGTTTAAGAAGGCAACACACCAGGTGTTTGATAAAATGTCTCAACGAAATTTTATAGCTTTGATGCACTAATTTTACATTGTGATTGCATTTAATTGCACGTCCGCGTAAACACAAACTTTGTGTACCTCATTTGGGCATTAATTTGTTTGGCTTTTGCTTCTGCTTTTACATTAGACTAGAAATAGTTGCCATTGGACTCTAGAAAGCGTTTGGAATCCCGATTTGATTATGATGTAAAAGTTATCATAATCTTGTTTTTCTAGTTATCAAGAGGAGTAATCTTGTTTTTCATTTTAATATACACTAACAAAGAAGACTTGCAGATTCTTTGTAGAAATAGAAAATGATTCAAAAGTTCACCTTTATGTATTCTTTGTTTACTGTCCGACTTATATCTTAATAGGTTGAAATTGGTCAATTTTTTAATGACCACTCTAAAAGCTCGAATAAAATGACCACTCTATATTGGTTTTTCGGCTTATACGTGGAACACTGATCTTATGAAATATAAGCCAAAAAACAAATAAGCTCATAAGCCCACATAAGATTTAATTGATAGTTATGTGGATCTGATTTGTGATTTGAGAAATTGAGACTGAAAAGTAGTTTAATTTACGTTGTATGCTTTGTTTAGGATCACCAAAGGAGTTTCATTGTAGGTGAAACGTGTATGCGAAAGTAATGTAGTTTTGCTCAAACGTAGAACCGAGAAGTCATTGGTAGCACCGTAACACTAGTTAGGAGTTTGATTTAGCTATCACTTTTTGCTATATCTGAAATATTTTGAAAATGTTTGCTTCAGTTAGTAACTATTTTGATCACAGCAAACTAGTTTTCCATTTACAATCTTTGTTGTATACTATGTTCATTGATCACAGCAAGACTACATTTCTTTGATGCGGGGAAAATGTTGGTTTGTGCTACAAATATTGAACCTACATGGCTACATCTAGTCATTTGTAGCATTTAGAAATACATGAAACAATTTACCCTTATTAGTTATTAGTTCGTATATGTATTTCGCATCAGATGCTTATCGAATATTTATTATGTGATACAGGTATACAGTCAACTACAGAGAAGCATACGGAATCTATGCATGCAATGGTTTTCTCTTCAACCATGAATCACCTCGAAGAGGTGAAAACTTTGTCACCGGGAAGATCAAAAGGGCAGTTGGCAGGATCAAGATCGGCCTGCAGAACAAGCTATTTTTAAGGAATTTGCAGGCTTCTAGAAATTGGGGATTTGCAGGGGACCACGTGGAGGCAATGTGGGGATTTGCAGGGGACTCCGTTGACCTGCCAGACGGATGCACTAGAGTACCTCAGACGGATGCACTAACCTTGCGATAGAAAAAAAATATATATATATTATATACAATCAGTTATTGGTTTTATACAATCAGTTTGTGTTGTCTAATGGGGCGACTGTACGGGATGCAGTATGGTCTATGGCATTGCAGGAAGATGATATATAAGTAGGGAGTATATATTACATGTTATAGAGGAACTGTATCTGCTTATGAGAATTGTTACTAGTGTAACTTTAAAATCATGTTTTCTTTTCTTTTTGTATTCTGCAGATCAAGTTGTGCCCTATTTTGGGCCAGAGAGTTATAGATGTTTCCGATATCTATATACCATATCGACTATATATTTATTCAAAAGATGGTTAGTTTTTTATGTTTATATTAATTTCATTTCCAGTAATACAGCCTTTGCTATTCGGTACATTTCTGCACAATTACGTGAAAATGTTGTTTTATTTGGAACAACTGTACTTGCATCTACTCGACATTATTATTCATTCATCAATAGGCAACAAAATCCAACAAGCAAATATATATCCAGTTACGGATACTAATTAAAATTTAACTAGTCTTTTTTCCTTGATTCACTTTTAGACCGAATCAAGCTTAAAACAACAACAATAAAAGAGACAAACAATGCTGATCCGGCTATGATAGGAGTGCTTATAACGGAACTCTTTTCAGGCGGTTTTGCTTCTTGAATATCATTCTCGTCTACCTTTTCTTGGCCAAAATCTTGGTTTTTTTATTGAACTCTGCTAGCTTCATTCGTGTCTGTATGCAGAGGAGGCTTATTATATTCGTCATCTTTTGTTCCATTTTGTGTGACGTCTGGTATGTGTTCCTCTTTCTTCAAATCGCCTGATCCCATTATTTCCTGGTGGCCATTTTCCGTTTGTTTCATTTCCTGAATCCTGGTTTCCGTGAACCCTTTTACTGATTTTGGCATCCGAATGGTGAGTCTTGACTTGTCTTGGTCAAACATGGCCTTGACTTTATCCAGAACCACTCCCTCTGGAATTCTAAAGGTTTTACTGAATCCCCTATCATAGGCTTCTTTTTTTCTTTTTTTTTTGAAACTTCATCATAGGCTTCTCACCACTTATTGTTATACTACTCCCATCTTCATTGATCTCAATCTTTATGTCCCTTCTGCCATAACCTAGGCTCGTGAACCACAGAATATAAATATAAATGGTATAAAAATCATATGTTTGAATATTCTTGGACGATAATTAAAACAACGATTGTTTTATATAAAGAGAGAGGTGAAGGAAATTAGGAAAACCTTTAACGTGGGATGTGAGGATGAACATGGATTCTGTTTGCTGAGTGGTGAAAACGGCAAGTCTTTCATCTTTGTAAATCGAAAGGTCAACCTCACTTTCATTTAGTTGGACTAAGAACATATCACGTGACTCTTGTTACCTAATAATAACAGATGCACTAATACATATATAACAGATGCACTAATATTAAAAGAAGAACATATTATGTTGTTCTTTTAACAGATGCACTAATACATATATAACGGATGCACTAATACATATATAACAGATGCACTAATACATATATAACAGATGCACAAATCTTTTAACAGATGCACTAATACATATATAACGGATGCACTAATACATATATAACAGATGCACCACATTCCCTCAAACTTAGACCCTTATACTAAATATACCCAAATCCCACCATACTGATTCAGGTCCGAATACTCACTTTTGAAAAGCACATTCAAATACTGATTTCTTCAGCAAATACTGAGTTATATTCCTTCATGGATTTAACACACAAGAAGAGTTTCTAATTCTTTTACTAGAAACAGGTAAAAAGATCAATGTGGCTAACCCTGCCAAAGTTTGGGATTTACCTCTGGTGTTGGAGCTACCTTGCGCTGTCCATTCAACCAACATATCCATTCAACTACAAAGAAAGTCATAACACCACGTAAATACGTACTAAAGCAAAAAATTAACTTCCTTATATTTAATTTGATAAACTTCACGTTCTTCATATGGAATATACCACATGAAATTGGTGACTTGGTGCAAACTTAAGATTCACAATTCAAAGTTTCAGAACCATGACAAACTGTTGTGCCTTCAAGCACGGTATTGTAAGGCATGATGCAAAATATCTAAAATTTAACCTTAACCAATAACTAATATGCTAATGGCGCGGTGGTTATTATTGCTATATAAGCCATATCATGTGGTAAAGAATGGTTAATAACTTAACAAGATACATGGATATCGTTGCAAGACATAGGGCATAACTTCCTGTTATTTATCCCTTAGTCATAAGACTCATAACATCAGCACCTCTAAAAGTATTGGAAGAACTAATAAAAGAAGGGAAAGCTAACTATAGCCCTTAGAGCTATGGTTAACATCCAGTTTATAGTAACCATTATTCTTTATACAAATATATAGTAGGCGATGATCGTAGATTGGTTGAATAAAAACTATAAGTAAATAACTGATGTTTGGTTAATTGGTTGTATAGACTTGCACCTGGAATGGAGGTCGAATCAACTTCCCCTTTGAATTCTACCCATCGTTTCTCCTTCACTGTTACACAAAACATTAATGTCATATTAGAAGCATTTAGATGCATATAGTTGCACCAAGCCTTTAAGTAGCAGCGTATATGTTAGAAATGTTATAAAACATACGTGGGTCAATGACCAACAGTGGGGTTCGTATGAGTTCATCCTCTTCCTACCAACACCATACAAACTTAGACCCTTTTTCTATATTTATGCAACTTGTAAATTCAGCCACTATTGTTCTTCATTGGCATATAAAAGAAGAACATATTATGTTGTTCTTTTAACAGATGCACTAATACATATATAACGGATGCACTAATACATATATAACAGATGCACAAATCTTTTAACAGATGCACTAATACATATATAACAGATACAAACTAAACCCAACTTTTTTTAATAATAAAGATATATGTACTTATAACACTATTCACACAGAACTAACACAAGGGCAACGGAAATCACCGTCGCTTAAATTTGATTCAAAATTGCATTTATTTGATTTGGCTACCGATGAGTATTTGATAACTTCCATTATATCAGATCTCAAAACCACATGAGCTAGAATGCCGGATTATATGGGTTTGTGTGATATAATTATCCATTTCCTGGAAACTAATATACCTTTTGAAAAATCATACCCTCATAAAAGACTTGGAAGCCTGATTTTCATTCGGCTACGGATTTGATGAGCAAGGGTAAACACATGAATTGTCTCCCTAAAAACACTCCATATGTTCCCAGAGCTATGAAAACGATTGGAAGGTTCCTGAGCACTAGACTCGACCTCCTTCAGGAAACAAATGCACTCCTGAAAATTATCATATTAGATCTATGCATCTTGAATCATCGATATATAGCAGATGCACTAATCTTTTTAACAGATGCACTAATATATATTAACAGATGCACTAATATATATTAATAGATGCACTAATATATATTAATAATGCACTAAATATTAACAGATGCACTAATATATTAACAGACGCATAAATCTGCATTGAAGTTTAAAGCCTTACCATCAGTTCATAAAAGAAGAAATTACTTAACAAAAGATACCATATAGACTTCGAGATTATTTTTAAGATTGAAATACTGAAGCACGTTTTTCAGCTCAGAATTGTTTTAATAAAAGCATCATGGTTGTTTAATGGGTCTAGTTTTCTGTTTCAGATACTATCTCTATGAGTATACAGTCAGGATCAAGCAAAAATGTAATACTACAAGTTAACCAATGGCTCAAAAAGGAATTCACATAAGGGTTGATGCCACAATTTGAATTGTATGGATCATAAGCTCTGAGCACACATAGAAAAACACAATACAGGCCCACAGCCCCCAAAAGAGGTCAACACACCACACCAGAAGAGAGATCCCGGGCAACCCCGTGCAATCTCTCCTCTCCAACCAAAAATTCTTTTTTTATTATGATAATGAAGTGACCTGCCATGTGAGCGCACCCATCATGGCAAAGGCCAAACAACAACAGCAAAGTCTGTAATAGGACATACACGACTCAAAAAGAGCCACGTTACATCCAGTCACATACTAGCTATACATACAAACCTGACATCAATAGCCACACTTCAAGTCCTCCAACATTGCATCAACATAAAATTATTCTATATCAATAACCAATCTTCTCAGTTCGCATATGGTGATATCATAATACCTGCAACAGTAACTCGATCAGATTAGGTATAGATACACAGCAACATTATATAAGCTAAGAGTAGATAAACAACTATTATACATAACGAATTAAACTGATTATATAGCCACGGGGATCCTAACAAATAAACAAACAATTAAATCATCAACAAATAGAAAGACGAATTAAATCATGCCTTCAATTAAAGCTCTGGCAATCCGAAACTAGTTGAATCAGATTCATCGTCAACAGTGAACAGCACAATATAAGCTTTGCTGTCCAGTATTAATTATGACCAACATAGAAGGCGTGCATCTGATCCAAAATTCGACCAGCGAGAACCAATACCACAATAACCATCCACAATTTTCCCTTTAAACACGCCAAGGTTGATTCCTTTCGACATACTTACGAATTGTATTGCACACATTAACCAAGAATAATAAACGAATAATGGACATGCTTTGATCCTAGAAGTTGGTATTGCAATATTAGTGATTTTTACTTTCAAGATAACGTGCAATACTAATAAACTTCTCATAAAATATGTTACAGGCACCATCACGGAAGGAGACTTAGGATGCCAATAATAAACCATCACGCATGAGCAAGGATTATTTAGCAACATCATAATCATTCATAAGTTGTTTCAACTGAATTGCAGTTGCTAAAGACTTAAATTACTGCTTATTCAGGCATGTCGAAACACCACTGGTTGTAGTTTTGAAAACTTGTGATGGAACTAGTTCAATACAAAACCATCAATCACAGCCGTTAATTGAATACTTGTGTTTAGAATAGTTTGATCTGGAAACTTATAGCAAAGTGCATTTAACCTAGCAGTACGAAAGAAAAATAATTACTTGCATACATAAAGATCTCTACGCTAATATGTCCAAACAGATGCTCTAAAAACGCAAATGGATGCACTAATATCTACTTATTCGATGCACTAATCATACTTATAGATGCCCTAATATCCAACTTTTCTTGACTCAACATAATACATAAATATCTCAACATAATACATAAAGCTTATATCATATATCAATTAACGACGTTCGAAATCAATAGTCCCAGTTTCTCGTCCATATAACATGTATTCACACCATAACACTCAATTTTCTATTCATACAAACGGATACAATAAACATACATATAGATGCCTTAAAAAATATACACAGATGCACTTATTCATACACACTAATTCATACATATTAATTCATAAACAGATGCACTAATATGTCATATCACTCTTTGCTCTAATAATACACAATGGATGCATTAATCTATATAGCGATGCTCTAATCTAACAAAAATATGTTGTAAATATAATTCCTTATAATCTAATCATCTAAACTGATTCACTTATTCATACAACTTAATGCTATAACATATTATTTTACTCAGATGCACTAAAATGTAACTTTGTACATACAAATTCATTAAATGCCATTCTATTCCAAAATAACACTAATTATTTTATAATTTTCACCTTGATGCACTTAAATAACATAAAAATTCAAAAAACTTGTAATTAAAAACTTACAGTTATCTGGTTCGATTTCAGTGTTTATTATGGTGTACGACGGATGTATGACGGATGTTCTGGTGTGCGGTTTATGTGGTTTAAGCTTCTCCGGTGACGGTAGAGATGATGGTGGCAATGGAGTTGATGGTGGCGATGTGGAGTGGTAGAGATGATGCTAGCGATGGAGATGGTGGCGGCGATGGAATTGATGGTGGCGATGTGGAGATGATCGGAATACATGAATTATCGGTGTTGATTAGATGATCGGAATATAGGAATTAGCGATGGAGATGGTGGTGATGGAGATTATGTGGTGATGGAGATTATCGGTGTTGATTAGAGAGAGAGAGAAAGTGTACTGTGTGTGTGTGGGGTGTTAATGAGATAGGAACGGGTATTAGGATGTTTTGTATAATGTTTCAGTTTTACCCCTTATCTTTCGACTGTAATCAAATTCTACCCTGTAACTTTTTTCTCACTTTTCTATCTAATTACATTTTTTCCTAGAACCGGACCCTATATATATATATATATATATATATATATATATATATATATATATATATATATATATATATATATATATATATAATATATATATAGTTTTTACACTTAAAAGAAATGTTACGTTTGAAACTCCTCATTATTGATTATTACATTTAATGAATATACTTTTGACAATAGACGGGCATGACGCGAGTAGAAGTTTTGGTTTCCTCGTGCTAACGAAAGTTATAAGGTTTGCGTTTAATTAAATACTCGTTTCATAATCTAATAAATCTATATGAGTTTTGATAAAGTACGTCAAGTTTATATGAAATCAAATAAGTGGTATATATTAATGAACGGGTTTAAATTCACCAGTTTAGTTTTCACCTTGTTCTCATAGTTTTTAAATATATAAAAGGGTTTTTAGTTGTATGTGTAATGAACCACCAATTTGGTTTATAAAGTAAGTCGATTGGTTATAAAAATATCATGTTGAGTTTCTAAATATGTTGTATGATCCACACACACACACACACACACTTATATATATATATATATATATATATATATATATATATATATATATATTATATATATATATATATATATATATATATATATTATATATATATATAGCGAGATTTTGGGTTTTAGTGAAGTGTAATGAGTAGGTAACGAGTCGAATTATTTTAAGTCGTGAAATACAAGGTTGCAATAATCGGGAACGATCACTTGGACGATTGCGACAACAACTCGTGTTCCAAAATAGATTATTCAAATACTACCTTATGTGGGGATTTGGCGGATTGGGTTGTGGCCCAACATGGAAATAATAGACTCAACTCCAGATTTGGACTGATAAAACTAGATGGACTTTATTCTTTTGATACGTAGGCTTTGGCCTGGTCTAGCACAATGAACACCACCAAATCCTTGGAGGTTTTAAAGGGCTTCGGCCTAATCATGGCTAAACAAAGGATCCAGTAACACAGGATTTAGAACAAATACACAAGTCGCAGGTGTTTTTCTTGTGTTATAATAGTTTGTGTAGGACAACACATGGGTGGACTCGAACATTCGCATTCGACCTCTCTTTTGACAACTTCAACCCGAGTATCACTTAACCTCACCGAGGCTCGAGTGATCAAGTAAAGCAGGTCAAGTTTCCTCGATCTTGTAAACATGACACAACCCAAATTGTGCCCTTCGTACAAGGGTTTGAGACCCTTTTTGACCGAGCAAGAATAACACACCCCGTGTGTGTTTTATAACCGAGTGCTAACACAACACCTGGTTGTATTCGAAGCAGATTATGCCACCCTTTTGTAGGTGGTGATCGAACCAAAAGACTAGAACAACCAGTCAACTATTCGATTCGAGCTCGAATGACTTAAATCCATGGCCTCTCGGCTAACAATACAACCGAGACACACTAAGAATCAAGTATATGCAAATCGTTATTAGTTTACAACACAAGACCAAGAAGTGTTATACCTAAGATTCGAGACAACCAACACAACACAGCCTTCGTGGGTGTATTTTTCTGGAAATCAAACCATGACCAAATCAACTTAAGTATACCACTCGACTTAATGAAATCCAAACAGAATCACAAACATAATCCGAGCATGAACACAACACAAAACCGAGCATAAACACAAACAAAATCAGAACACAAGCATAAAATCCGAGCATAAACACAAACACAATTTGAATCATAAGCACAAACACCATTCAGATATAAACTCAAACACCTTCTGAACATACACCATCCGAATATGAACACAAGTCACAATCAATAATTTAGCATATTGACTTTTAACCAACTTAGCTTCACACCAATTTTCATCATTTGCTCAATTTACTAGTTACACTGTTTACTAAAACAACCCAAAAGCAATAAGTAAAAAAATTGGATACAGTGATCTACGACATACACTTCCAAATTTTGAGCCTTTTAGTTATCGGTTTTAAGTTTTACCACACCACAATAACAACATAAACATCATGTCGACGGTACATATTACCACAAGATCATAACAACAACAAGAAGGAAAAATAAAAATATTTTGATTCATGTATTTAACGACAACATCTAATCAAGATTTATAGATGATAAAGGAGTTAAAACCTTACAAACAAATAGGATGTCGATTGACATGAGTTACCAACAAAACCCAATCCCAATCTTCCAAACAATTCCACACACACCACCGATTGTTTCTCGAGCCCTCCGAACTTCATAAGAGTTATTGTTGTGAGATATCACTGTGTGGACCTTTGCTGGAATTCGGTGGGTACAAAAAGAAGAAGAATAGGAAAGCCATCGGTTCTCTTTTGATCATAGAGAATGAGAAACCACTATATCCAGCTTCTCTCCCCATCTGCCTTCAATCTCCAGGTTGGGTTGACTCTGGGGAAGAAGTTTATGAGACAACAAGCACCTTGGGAGGATAGAAAGCACATAGATCCAGAAATTAAGATGGTGATAGATGAAGGTCGATGCGGTGTTGGGGAGAGAACTAGGAAAAGGTCAAAGAAGAAAATATGGACGGTTGTGGTGATTGTACCAAGAAAGAAGGGGATAAGGGGTCACGTGTGTGTGTGTGTGTGTTTTATTATTTTAAAGTGTATTTTCTGTACCCCGTGTTCCGTTGAGGTGCAATCGTGGTACCCCGGTTTCGTATAAATGTGAAAAATATAAACTCTGGAGTCGTTTTTATAAAACTGGCATAAATTAAAATTTATTGGCTAAGAAAATGAATTATAAAATTAAACCATTACTAATGTGGTGTCGGTACGCGAGTGGTGTCGTTTTTAAAGAAAAATGAGATAACCTCTCATTTTTGTTACGTTGGTGTCTTTAAATGTCAGAAAGTGAAAATTCACTTTTTCTGATAAAGTCAAATAGTTTTGGTGAGTTACTGTATGCTACAGCGTGCGGGTTTGCTTCCCGTAATAGTTATGTAAGCACATAAATGCTTAATCTAACAGTTAAGTAATAATAAATTGACATTTATTATAAAAATATTTGTGAGAAAATTACCGTTTATCACAAATCTCCTAGGCCATTTAGTCCATACACCTATCGGACTACAAGCATACATTAAGTCGTGTCAACTAATCTATGTGATTTATCAATGGTACCCACTTGGTCCATGCGCTACCTTACCCTTCCCCACTTGGTCCATGCAAGAAGAGCACTATGCTAACTTAAATGTTCTCATAATATACATCCAATACCCACTTGGTCCATGCGATACTAGACTTAAACTACTCAAACATATAAACGAGCATGTATTAAACGATAAACACATAAACTAAACAATACAATACATTAGATCTAAACAAACAAAAATAACTATCATAGAATATTCATAAACATGGCTAACACCCAAGGGTGTTAGCCCATAATGTATGCAAAAGCACAAAGAGATAATTCAAACGATACACAAATGGAAATCATAATGAAATTGATATGCAAACCGAATGATTAAACCTAATGTGATGATACGAGACCTTCTCTCCTTGTTATCCTAGCTCTTGGGACTGATCTTCGGGCCTTGGAGTGGTGAAATTCGGCTATGGTTGAGAGTGGTGACTGAAAGATATTGAAAACTCCCGTTTAGGGCTTATGTTTCAACATTTCGTACAAAAACATATTAGATCACTAGCGCGTATTCTTGATTTACTCAAACAACGGATGGTCACTAGAGTATATCTTGGATCGCTGGTGCGCTATTTACATAATGGATGGTCACCAAAATACCATCTAGATCGCTGCCGCGTCATTCGATTACTCAAAAATCGGATGGTTACTAAAATATTAATGCACTAGATATTTTCACAAAGCCATTAATATATCCGGATGCTCGAAAACTAACAACGAATAAAGTAATTTGGTAAGGGTAAGGATAAGGCATTGGAAACATTTATAATTGGTGTAAAAAGAAAATAAACAAAACAAATAAATTAAGTTCGACACAACCAATTGCTACTAGTTACTACCTTACCACAAACCCAAAAGAAACATTTATCATTGACTAACTCACGCTTTAACACGGAAAACACACGCTTTAATGGCACGCGAATAAGACTCAAATATACCTCGATCAACATCATTAACGATTCAAGTTGGCTATCCCGAATTACCAACTCCCATAAGATCCCAAAAATATACAACAATAGTGGCAAAGTTACGGCCACTGTACACTAATCATAAGTGGTTTATTACGTACCACTTAAACTAATCATAAGAGAGGTAGGAGAAGGAAAAAGGGAGAGCTTTTCGGGTTAAGCGGGGAATAATCAGAATCCCTTAAGAAGCCTTGTATTTATAGGATCTTAACGTGGTTCTTGAATACTTGTAGAACAAGTATTCGAGTTTGACATAAAGTCAAACTCCCCCTCATCTCCCTTGGGGCGGTCGACGCACAAAAGACCCCTAAGGGGTTTGTGTTTCGTCTTTTGTCATTATTATCCCCCTTAATATTTATCTCGGATAAATATTACGCTTTAAGTAATTACCGTTTAACCCATTAATGAAAATAATGTCGTATTTTCATTTCCTCGTTACTCTCATTTCATTTCGTAACTGATTTCTTATGTCCACTTACATTGTTCTGTTTAGTGTGCACCGATGTGACCCTTCGGCATTTTCGTGAAGACAAGTGTGAAAACCGTTGTATTGCTTGTACACAAACCCCTTCAAGTTTACCATTAGGAGTAGAGGTGGACCAAACCCTAGGTTAGGCGAACTAAAACAAATTCTCTTATAGATGACCATTTACAAGGGAACAAATAGACTTTATGAATATAGGGTTTACCGATATAGATCATATAGAGTAGTTGACACACTTAATGTGTGGTATCGATTTCTTAACCAACATAAGTACCATTAGACCATTGCACTTGTAGACGAATCAGTAGAACATAATAGGGTGAACTAGGCTAGCGCGTTCTTTCCTTGTTGATCACAACTTCACTTATTTTATCATTTTAGTTATTTCCTAGATTAAGCAAATACTTGTGCCAATCTCTTAGATTGACCCCCCCCCCCCTTTCTAAGTGTTTAGACTAGTTTAAATGATTAGTATTTCTACCAGGTTTAGCATTACTCAACTCGCTCCTCGGGAACGATCCCGTACTTACCATCCTAGCTATAACTAATCGGGTTTACTACCGTTATATTGACTTTTAGTTTGACTTTCCACTTAAAACATATTTCCTAACCAATCATGTAAAGTCTTCAAATACATAAATGAATGTTATAGTCAAACATATACAAAATATTTTAATAATAAAATACTTAAACGAGTTTTGGGGTGTTACAATTTCATTCCAATATGGGTGGTGGCGGATTTATTAATCAGATTAACAACATGCACCATCTAATGATTTTTTTCATTAAGTGATACAAAAAATATTAGTAGTTTTCTAGGTTCTGTGTTGTTGATCAGGTTCTTGTTGTTTATTGGCTCATCTTCTGGGTTGATTATTACAATGGCAAGCAAGTAACCATTTTAACTATCATTTGATAACGGTTGCATACAATAATTGCACTCATAGTCCGTAAGAACATTATCGATGACATCCTCATAAAAAAACCGTAGTGTCTGCTAAATTTTATTTTGTAAACCGTACCAAAAAAAACCACAAAAATTTATTTGGTACGGTTCTTAAATAAACCGCACAAAATTATGTTTATTTGCTACGGTTTTATAAATAACCATACCAAAAAAGAAAACCCACAAACAAACCGTACCAAATAATGCTTTTTTAGCACGGTTGTTTAAAGAACCGTAGTAAATGACTTTTTTTTCATCTTTAGGTACGGTTTTTCCCATAACCGTATTAAAATGGCGTACCAAAAAATACTTTGTGTAGTAGTGTTGCAAGTGTACATATTTGCCCCTGCGTTTAGGTATAGCGTTTCATAGCTTGTTGCCTCTAGGGTTTATGAACGATCTTAGCAGCCTCATGTGCACATATTCGGCTATGCGTCAGGTATAGAGAACCTTAGTTACATGCATCTAGGATTTTTTATTTTTTATTTTTTTTATTAATGTATGAACATAGACAAACATTTTGCCAATTTTAGCTTATACAGTATATATGTTTTTAAACTTTTACTAGTTTTATTGCATATATCTTCCCATGCCTCCATGCTTTCGAGATTGTATCTTTCATGCCTATATATGCTTTCATTCATTTATATGTCACCAGGGACGGAACATGGACTAAAAGGGACCAAGTGCACATAAATTTAAACTGGTTATAATAGTAGGTACAAGTTTTGTGGACCGGGTGCATTTAGAAAAAAATCAAGTTTTTTTTTTTTTTTTTTTTTTTTTTTTTTTTTTTTTTTAATATTATTAACATTACGGAGCTAAATTTCATCGGTGTCCCGTGACACCGCGAGACCCCCTAGTTCCGTCACTGTATGTCACTCATGTATTCTTTATACGCTTGTATGCTTTGATGTTGTTACGCTTCTCCTTGTATGCTTTGATGTTATTGCGCTTCTATGTTTTTATGTTATATGCTTATATGCATCTATGCTTGTATGATATTATGTTTTTATCCGTTTAATCTTTACTGCACATACACACGCCTATAGTTCCTTTTACTTCAAGTAGGGATCTTACTTCTCTCATACCCCGCATCGGGGGATTTGGGTATGGTTGTTGTCGTTGCTGTCTCTAATCCACTCTAACTTGCGTCAATTCCACTAGTATTCGAAAAAAAGTAGCTAGGAAATTTATGTGCCAACCCTTCATAGAAAAGTCATACACAACTACTTAAAGTCGGTCATAGATTGTTTCTTCTAACTAAGTGATGGAAACCACACACAAAAAAATCATATCTTTGCAACTTCTAATCATTAGATAAGGTCAAGTATATGAAGCCAAAATCACCTTCGTTTCTTTCCTTTTCTATCTTTTTCACTATATATACATATGTCCATCTGTATATATCCTTCATCAATGCACTTATAAACACGCAAAAACACTTATAAACATCCAATAAACTTATAAGTATTAGCCTTTATACTCAAATACTTCTTGCACCAAACAACAAATTCAAAGTTATTAGCTACGCATACACATATAGATACAGAAACATACTTATAGAAAGAAAGTGTACTCAGAGAGATGAATATGCTGCATGCAAATCTCTGTGGAAAGAAAGAAAGCAGAAGTGGTCCATAGCTGGAAAGAGGTGCTGCATGTTTTAAAGAAGAAAGGAAGAAGATAGACAAGTAAATTGGTCCCTCATCCATAATTTTAAAGGGTACTCTCTCTTCCTAGTGTTGCTTTCATACACCTCAACATGAGTCCTACCTTTTGTAATTATTACCTTCATGCTCAAAAATACCATAATTTATAATTTTTACTTAACTACAATATTTTAAGATGACTTTTCTTTCTTCATTTATTGCTTTTTAATGAGTATTTACTAGCAACAACGCCCTAATATAATGTATATATTTTAATTGATCAAATAATTGAAACTGGTTTATGAAACACTGAAGAAGTTAATGTTAATATATGCAAAGGGGTTGAAATTATGTGAAGTGTCAGAATTGACTCACTTGAGGAATGAAAATAGATTTGAAAGTACTCATAACGTATTTGGTAGTAAGATTATTATTTTGGTTAGTTGCTTGTAGTGACAAAGCTTATGTAAAAGGGGTGCTTTGGTAGATGTGAGACTTTGTTTCTAATCTTTGTATAACTACAGATGTTTACCTTTCGATTAGGGTTTACTATTTTAATTAAAGTTGAATCATGATTTTATATATAATTTATCTTAAATGTTAACACTACAAAAAAAACTGCATTTAGGGACGATATTCTCGTCCCAAAACTCCAAAGAGCATCGTCCCAAACCAAAAATGACACGACATCTCGTCCCAGCTCATCGAAGGGAAAAGTGAGAGTATCAAAATGCTGTTATATGAGCATCGACTTGATAATTTGCCTAGTGAGAAAGCAAGGAAAAGACCCAATAGGCATTTTGGTAGTCTCATTTTTGTTGTCTAAAAAAAATTTGGGACGACAATCTATATGAAAATTTGGGACGACAGGTTGCTGGGCCTCACTATAAATTCAACTCTAAAAATACAAAATGAGACGACATAGCTGATGCAAAAAGGGACGATATTCTCGTCCCTAGTTTTGTTTTCTTTTTTTTCTTTTTTTTACTTTCTTTACTATTTTTAATTAAATAAGAAAATGTTTGAAAAAAAAAAAAAAAAAAAAAAAAAAAAAAAAACTGGGACGAGATGATGTGGCAGTCACACAAAATGGGACGACATGTATAGTGAAATTTATGTTGTCCCTATTTTTCCTGGGAGCCAAAAAAAATGCATCAAAACCTGCATATTTTCTAGATTTTTTCAGGAAAAAATCTACCAAAACAAATATAACCTGTAATCAATCACAAACCGCAATACCAATTCGATAATATGATACAATACCAAATTACTAAATGATACAATACCATTCCTCAAATCTACGATACCGTTCGACAAATACGATACAAATTAAACTAACAAGTCACAAATTTTCTAATTAACATGTCTCAAAGTTACTAACAAGTAGTAAAGTTAACACAAATAATAAGATCTTACATCCCTACGCCTACTTCTCGTCCGACTCCTCGTCAGACTCCGCCTCCTCGTCCCCCTCCTCCTCCGCCTCCTCCTCCTCACCACTACTATCATTATTATTCTCGGGATTGCGGCTCAAATGAGGATTATTTTGTAAGATGTATTTGTTAAAGTCGGGTGGCATCCCCAAACCCACATTTTGGTGTAGTGCGAGTTTGGTTTTGGTAGTGGAAATTACCATATATATTGAAACAAGAAATACCTTCTTCCAAATATAATAGGCGTGCATATCGAACTGTCTCTTGCACCATGTGATATACAAAAACTTGAATAAATAAATGCCCTAGCTTTTGTAACTGCCGATAAAGCACTACCCACAACTTTTCAATGTGTTTAGAATGGTCCCAATAGAAAAAATTATTATGCTCTTTCTTTCACTATTTCATCCCAACAAACCCTAGCTTCATTTTCTTTTCTTTTGTGAAAGAATGCAACTTAACAAGAGAATATTGGGTATCTCGTTAATCATCAGCCCAATCATAACTTGAGCTCCCAAACCATCTAAATTTCCTAAAATAACAATATTAGCTAGTATTACAAGTTGATCATTTTAGATATACACATAGTGTGAAAGAGTAAAATAAGTATCTTAAGTAGTTGTCGCTTTCGATTTGATTGGTTTATTATACTCTGCCATCAATGGTCGCGTGACGAAAGTAATGGGTATTTCTTCATCAATGGTCGCGTGACGAAAGTAATCTTCGATAAGATCTTGAAAGCTATAGCTAGATGATGACGAAGAAAGGTACGACACGTGGCAAACTATGAGTCATTGCTTTAATCTTTACTAAAAACTCATTTTTATTGGCTATGGTTGGTTGAGTCCCAACATTTCTTAGCTCTCTTTACTCATTTCTTTCACGAATAACCTCTAAAACCATGCCATCTACAGTTAGGTTTTCTCTTTTAAGCAAGTACAAGTGAGGTTCTTGACCTTTTAGCTCTATATTCAGCTAATTAGCTTCAATATGAACCTGTTGTTGTCCAGAACACCAAGCTAGTGATCAGTACTACTTTAAGAAAAATTGCTAATTCTTGGTTAAAAGTACCTGAAGGTCCAAGTAAGTTTTCCTTAATTATGTGTCTACCTGATTCATGTACTTTATAGTGATAACTTATGCTTATTTTTTGCTTCAATTTCGTATTCTTTGTGTGTTTATGCAACAACAATCACGAAAAGACATAAAGTACTCATTAAAGTTTGGACATTTTATGCTTAATTTTCTGTCAAGCATAAGGTTATTAACTTGTTCTACTTTTATAGATCTCTTTTTCTTGTAAGATTTGAAGATAATAAAGAGTAGCTTTCGCACGAGTAATGAGTCAAGTTAGATGAATCTTACAAATATGAAAGAAGCAGACTACGAGACAAAGCAAGAAGATGGTCATGATGGAAGCAAAATCATCCCTAAACCGCACATGACCACATCATCATGGTCTAGATTGAAGGACCCAAGAATCGTTCGAGTTTCTAGAGCTTTTGGTGGAAAAGATCGACATAGTAAGGTTTGTACTGTTAGAGGGTTAAGAGACCGGAGAGTCAGGCTTTCGGTTCCCACTGCTATCCAATTATATGATCTTCAAGACCGGTTAGGACTCAACCAACCAAGTAAAGTTGTCGATTGGTTGCTTGATGTGGCTAAACATGAAATCGATGAACTTCCTCCTCTTCAAATCCCACCAGGAACCTTTGGACAAAATCTTCAAGCAATGCTAAATGTTTCTTCACAATCTGAACGAGGAGAAGGCATCAAAAGCAGTGTGAGTGGTGTCAATTGGGAGGATTATTGGAACCCCGATAAATCTAAAGCGATTGCACAAGAAACTAATACCGATCAAGATTGCGAAGAAAATGATCAAGAAGAAGCAAGAAACAAGCATGATCATCATGGTACATTCCTCCAATCTAGCAATTTCTTTGGAAGAAACCCTAATTCTTCAAATTTACCAGGTATGTTAAGCAATGTCGTCCCAAATAGTTCTTTTCCCAAATGGGATCCTTCTAATTTGTCGTTATCGCAATTTGGAAGCTACGGATCAGTAACACCTCATCAAAACAATGATGCCACTCATAACTTTAATATGAATGTGGCTGCATTACCTTCCATTCCATCAGGGTCTCAGGTTCTTCTATATCCTCCACCACCGCCGGCGCCTCAAACACATCCATATTTCCCTTCACACAATCACAACTCCAGTGAATTCGATCCAAAACAACTAAATTTTCAAATGTTGACTTCTTCTTCAAGTTCTAATTTCACACCACCTCTTTATACAATAAACCAAGGGATGAGGCCGTTTCATTTGAGCATGAACCCTAAGTTCTTTTCTTTAGAAGACAATGGTGCAAATGAAGCAAACAAGTGAGTGTTATTTTTTCTTGATGTTCATATTCTTGAAGCATCATTTGATGTTTTTGCTCATAAAATGAACAAATAAGAAGACGTTATGGTACATTCTTAAGTTCATTTGCCCGATAACAAAGACGAAAAACTCTAAAACAATTAATGTTATTGAAATCAAGAGGGTATAGTTTTTAGTTTTGGATAATAGTGTCGGATTCCAAGCTTCATGTAACTTAATTAGTTTTTCATATGTATACTTATATATAATTTTTATATATTGATGTATGAAATAATTATGTACCAGTTCTTCCCATTCTTGAGGTGTAACACAATAACAGTGTACTACTGATAAAAGTTAGCCAGTACAAATGCATTTTGCTTTTTCCTCCTTAATTTATAAATTGTGTGGAGATGCATGTGCTCTTGAAAAATCACTTTTTCCTGTTATTAGTTTTCTGTAGTTGTACTACTCTATCTCAAAAACTGTAAAGTTAAAATGTCATAATATAACCATTTCCCAAAATTCGATTACCTTAAGAATGACATGTATTAATCTTGGAGAGTGGTTAGTGATTTTGGCTTCAACTTTATAACTTTGTTGATAATTTCCTTATGTGTTTGTGTCATTGATTCAAAATTGTTTAGACTGGGCTGCATGTATTTCTAAACCAAGGAATCCTTCTAACTTGCATCAGATCATTAGTAGGCCAACTGATCTTTGATTTTCATGATAATGTTCTTGTTTTTTACGATAGTTTATCAGTTTAAATTATTATAAGTCGTAAAGAAGGTAAAGAAATTAAGGTTCTATCAAATTCTTTGATTACTACTTTGAGTAGGAAAAGTAAGTATTAATTAACTGGATTTATGGTCTTATTTTCTCTTGTATGCACTTTTTTTATTCTTTTATGAAGCTTTTAATTTTAATGAATTGTCTTAAAAAAAATACTAAGGTATGTGTTTTTAATTTCCTTTGGTTGAAAGACTTTTCACACACAATACTTTCTAACATTAATATTTACTCTCATAAAAATATAATTATAAACTGGAAGCGTTAGTTGTATACTGCTACCGTTGCAGACATATATATGTTGAACATTGAAAAACCCGTAAGTTTAACTTTATTAATCGCCACTATTTATATATTACAATATGTATCATGAACTTAACCCTAATGGACCCAACAGACCCACATACCGAACTTGGGTCAACTACACTAAACCATAATCTAACTCTAATACTCCTCCACAGTCGGAGCGGCGAAATCACGAAAGCTTGAGAGTACTGGAGTAGAAAACTCTATAAATAAATTTGTGGTAATTTGTTGATGAAGCATCGGATTGCAAGCAGAAAATGGACCAACGATTTTATTTTTCATCACAAAATTAAAAGATACTGTTGTGGCATGAGAAAGCAATAACCACAAACTAAGATTTCCGGCAAACATGAAAAATAAATAGATTAAAGAAACAGTGGGATAAAAGAAAAGAACGCAAAGAAGAACTAGGGCAACCTCTTTTTTATTCTTTTTCGAGTAGCTGAGGTTTAGAGGTGATAGATTGAAAGATTTGACGAGATGGCATAAAGATGGCGGCTCATGATGGTTTAGAGGTGATAGATTGAAAGATTTGACGAGATGGCATAAAGATAGCGGCTCATGATGGCCGATTAGGTCTCAGGATCAATCCCGCTTTAATACCACGTTGAACATTGAAAAACCCATAGGTTTAACTTTATAATTAATCGTCAAAATTTATAGGTCAAAATTTATAGATTACAATATGTATCATGAACTTAATCCTAATGAATCCTTAACTCACAAACCGGGTTTGGGCCAACTACACTAAACCATAATCTATTCTCTAATAATGTATAGATATAGTTTAAATACAGTTGAAGTGGTTATTAATATTAAACAAAAAATAATAATGGAGCCTTTTTTAAAGTTCATTAAAAAAACTAGCAAGTCGCTAGAACTATATAGCGAGAAAAAGAACAGTAAGGTACCTACAACAATCGCAGTAGTGCTGCTTACAAAAAAACAAAAAATAAAAAATAAATAAATAAAAATAAAAAATAAATAAATAAAAATTGTGTTATCTTTACGCATTTGTTCACGTACATAAGCCGATCCTTGCAGGTCACAATGTTATCCGCACAGTTTGTTCACCCAAGTCGACTCTTGCAGTTCAGTCATGCAGGTCTTATATTTCATGATTTATAATCTTTCTTCAGTTGAATAGTAAAGTTTCACATTAAACGAGAAATGTATAGTTCCCGACTTTCCTTTATGAATCATGCATCCATCGCAATCTTGGTTTACCCCAATTAACTTTGTCCTCGATTTATTCACTACATGATGTAGTGTTAATAATTCACTCACATAATGCACAATATTTAGATTCATAAATTTTAAGTAGCGTGTAGCTACTTCTTCTCCCATTGACATAAAGTAGCTAATAATATACGAATAATAGCAAACAATTTTAAGAGAAAAATAATGGAGAGGATAGCAATAGAGTTTGGTGGAGCTGATTTGTCTCTTATGAAATCTATTTTTCAAATAAAGGTTGGACGAACGACTCTATGGATTTATACCGGACTCGATGTGGTTTTCTTCAAGGGCATTTCCTTTAAAAAAGTACGCAATTTTACGTGAAAATCGGTTTGACATATTGTTAGCATTTATTTTAATGCTATTTAGGAAGTGATGGACATTTGATGTTCAGTACTTAGGGTGTCATGTATAATATGTTTGGCAAAAGTAACTGTTGATGGAACTGGAGATGGTGCTGGAGATGGTGCTGGAGATGGAGATTATAAAAAGAGATTATTTTTATAAGCTACATGAAGTAACTTTTGATTTTCAGAGATTATGGAAGATTATTTTTTTTATAATCTCTTATAAGTTCTGTCTGCCAAACAAAGATTATTTTTTAAGTAGCTTATTTTTTGAAAAAATAAGCATAATCTCTCTACGATCTTTGATAATTTGGTGCACCAAACACACCCTTAATGTGTCATGTATAATATGTATTTAGTTTAGTGGGCTTGTGGCATTAGTACAATTTGTAATATGAGAATAAGCATAGTGCATACACTAAGCCCACTCAAGGTTTTATCAAAGCCCACCAAAGGCCCACTTTGGTTGGCTGTGAAACATATAACCACACACACTCTTGCTTTGTAAAAGTGTGCCTCATTTATTGTAAGAAAAAGAGTGTGTGTGTGTGTGTAAGAGAGTCCCAACTTGTCTCTTGTATTATTTCTTTCACTTTGAAGCTAATATACATTTGACTTGAAATTTATACATATGATCCATACTACTCTTGTGTTCTTAATGTGTTTGTGAGTGTCATCATCTACTTTGCTTTTGTGTGATAAGGAGGAAGCTCTCGGTGTTCATTCCAAGTGAAGATCGAGGTGCTACAAGTGGTATCAGAGAGCCAAGCTTTAAGGTAGGAGTAGCTTTATTTTTGTATGATCATTAAGAGTAAAAAACATCCTTTGTTATTTTTTCTTTCACTAGAAAAATCACAACTTATGTTTTTTCTTCTAATCGATCCATACAAAATTTAAAGTAAGTTGTGTTTGTTTGGTGTTTATACGAAGTGTGTCTTCAAGCTACTGTGATTATTTCCAGTTTGTACACTTGTGGAATCTTGGTTTTGGCTTGTTCTTCATTTGTTTTGATCGTATAAATCAAAACAATTCTTGTATAAGAATTGTTTTTGATTATTTTAGTGAAAAAGGTGAATCATTGAAGTTAGTATAAGTTAGTAAAAAGTGGCAGAAAGTTTACTGACAAGTATGGGGAGTTGCATGGGTTAGTAGCTAAAGTACAAAAAGTGGGTGAAAGTTGGTAGAAAACCAGCGAGTTATTGCAATTGGGCATCCAGGCAAATCTATCGCAATTGGGGTCTGCTAAGAAGTTATCGCAATTGGGGTCTGCTAAGAAGTTATCGCAATTGGAGCTGCGACAAACCTATCGCATTTGACATATCGCAGTTGACCTATCGCAGTTGACCTATCGCAGTTGATCTATCGCAGTTGACCTATCGCAGTTGACCTATCGCAGTTGATCTATCACAGTTGACATATCGCAGTTCGAACTCAGAAAAATCTATCGCAATTCAACTCAGTCAACTCAGATAATTATCGCAATTGAAGTCTGATAAGGAGTCATCGCAGTTCTGTCCGAGATCTCTATCGCAGTTCTATCCGAGATACATTGCTCAATTGCGATATCGGAAAACAAAGAATTTTCAGCAGTTTTCAGATTTGTCATTTTCAGTCCCTGTACTTTCTAGCAGCCTTTGGGAACTTCCAGAATTGGCAGTTTTGGCCCTCGTACCTGTGTGAATTGAGTTCAAAGTTAAATAACTTTTAAGGATTTGATTCGAACGTAATTTCGTCAACTCGAAAGTGAACTCGGTATTTTAACTCTTGTATAAGAGTGTAAAATACTTCGACTAACGGATATCTACCCTCTTGTATAAGAGTGTTAGATTTTATATAAATTGCCAATTTATATAATTTTGTCGAAATTGTATACTTTTGACTTTGTCCTAATTATACTCTAATCAAATTTTGTAACTTTATTTAAATTTGTTTCGTTCATTTAAACCTACAACTTCAACGATCATCAACAACAAACCAAGACTTCACAACAACATCTCCTACTTTGTTGCAAAGATCCTAAATCCACTTTATCATACACAATATTTTAAAGATGACTACACAACAAGACATTCATGCCGCAGGTTCAGAAAACCGACCTCCAATGTTAGAAAAAGGTGGTTACCTTCCATGGACGAGTCGTATGCTTCGATATATGAGATCCAAACCTAATGGACAAGGTATACTCTTGGTTAACTCCGTCAAAAAGGGTCCATTCCAGCCTTGTGAGATTGAAGAAATA
Organism: Artemisia tridentata subsp. tridentata; assembly: GCA_021014915.2. Lineage (NCBI taxonomy): Eukaryota > Viridiplantae > Streptophyta > Magnoliopsida > Asterales > Asteraceae > Artemisia > Artemisia tridentata. The sequence continues at coordinate 163,472,629 of CP139501.1, read as the reverse complement.
GCTGGAAACCCTAATGCAGAACCTCCCGTCGATCCAACGTACAAAATCCAAGAGGAATCGGATTACACTGAAGCAGATTAGAAGCAAATTGAAGCTGATCACCTAGCAATGCATCTAATCCAACTCGGTCTACCACAAGAAATATTTTGTGCTGTAGATAGCTGTGAAACTGCCAAAGAAATGTGGGATCGAGTTAGACGTCTTTGTCATGGTACAGAAATTGGCATTCAAGACATGGAAAACAAGCTTCTGACTGAATGGGAGAAGTTCACAGCCATACCAGCTGAACAAATTAAATCTTTCTATACAAGGTTTTGCACTCTCATGAATGAGTTGATCAGAAACAATTTGTCGCCTAAACAAATTGTTCAAAACATCAAGTTCATCAACAACCTTCCAGAAGAATGGGGACGATATGTCACTATTGTCAACCAAACTAAGAATCTTCACGATGTGAACTATGATCAACTCTATGACTTCCTAAAACAAAACCAAGCAGAGGCAAATGAAGTCAGAAAAGAAAAACTTGCAAAGCAACAAGATCCTCTTGCACTCATAGTCCAATCACCTACACCCGCAACAGTCAATGCACAACCATCATCATCTTTATCCCAACAATTCATGCAACAACAATACAACTCTCAAACACCGTTCTACCCACAACAACAACATGTAATCCCACAAAAACAATATCCACAACACCCAGATCAAGACGATCAGGATGAGTCAACTGCTGCTTTGACTCAAGCTTTTGCTTACCTATCAAAAGCATTCCAAGGACGTTACTCCACACCCACCAAAAACAATCAACGAATCTCATCGAACACTCGCAACAAGCAAATTGCACAGCCGAGTTTCAACATGGGTCAGCAAGGACAGATGGTTGAGGGATATGGGAATCAGCAGGGATATGCTCCAAGATTTCAGATTGGTAATCAGAATGCAGGGCAGTATGTTGGTAATCAGATGGGTCAGTTTGCAGGGAATCAGTTGGGTACAGCTGTTGGTAATCAAAGGGTTCAGAATGCTGGGAATCAGTTTGGGAATGTTGCTCAGGTAGCTGGGAAAAGAAATCAGGGAAATGTGATGAAGTGCTTCAACTGTCAGGGTATTGGTCATATGGCTAGGAACTGTCCAGACAAGCCGAATAAAAGGGATCCAGCGTATTTGCAGAAAGCATTAATGTTGGCAAACAAGGAAACGGCTGGGCTTCAGTTGAGTGCAGAAGAGAATGACTTCATGGCTATTATGGACAATTCTGAAGATCAAGAGGACATCGATGCAAACTATATTTTTATGGCAAATCTCCAGGAGGCAAAGTACGACACAGACTCAGAAGCACCTCCTGCTTTTGACACTAATACGGTTTCTGAGGTACAATGATTTAGTGTTTTTATATTTCTAAAAAAAGCACAACGTATGCGTTTTCCCAAGGTCGTGTCCCAACGAAGGTTGAATTCGAGTTTTCGTTATCGGTGTCGAATTGTGTGGTGAATGTGAGTGAAAGAGTGATGATTTGTGATTTTATACTACGAATAATAAAATATTAAATGAAAACAACTAATTAGACTAAAGAAACAATTAAGCTAAGCATGTAATATTAAAAACTTAAAATTGAATTTAAAAACGAACTCGACGAAATTTAAAACGTGATTTAAAAGTGATTTTCTAAAATTTAAGCCCTAAAAATGCAAAATAATTTTCCTATATTAAAGCTGATAAAAGAAAATTTTTGGAAAAAGAAAAATATTTTTTTGACTTTTTAATAATTTTTTATGAATTAAAAACTAATTTAAATGATTTAAATGATTTAAAAATATTAAATCAAATAGGAAAAATCTGGAAAAATCTGAGTAAATCTAAAATTTAATTCTAAATCTAGGAAAAATAAATTCAAGAACTGAATTAACCCTAATAAGCAGAACAGTGGAAATAAGCAGTTGCAATAAGCACTAAAAATAAGCTACAGCTAACCAAAAATTCCAAAAAGCTCAAATACCAACAAACACACTATATTAAGCTTAAATCAACTTATGGTGACCAAAGAAGCACTCAGAATAAGCATATAAGCACATGAACAGTCACAATGATGAGACAGAAATGTGGGCTAAACAGCCAACTTTGGAGCCTAGATAAGCAGTCCCAATAAGCTGTGAGATTGAATCTTAAGGGGGCAAAAGATACTCAGAACTACTGGCTACCCAAAAATACTTCAAAATCCAAATTCCAACATCATTTGCTCATTGAAATTGAGCCTAGAAAAAGTGCTTATGGACTGAAATAAGAGCAGACCTGAGAGTAGTCTAAAGGGCTAAATGCAGGCCTAAAAATAAGCTATGTAATAAGCTACAAAGTGGAATCCCAGATAAAGACCTAAAAGTTTGTTGTATCAACTAGCTACAAACCAAATTTTAGGTCCTAAGCTCAATCCAATAAGCCACAAGACAGGCTAGATCAGCAGTCCAAAACCCAATCTGCACTAGACCAATCTGTAACAGCAGAATAGAATTTTTTTTTTGGCGCAAATGAGTGTAAAACTTATCCTAGTGTAATGCAAACTTAAGAAACTGACTTACACACTAAAATTGTCCTATAAATGTTAAACAAGACCTGAGATAAGCTCAGCTTGTGCTGGCTTATTGAGGCAGTTTTAGCCTCTTATATTTAACTTACTGATGCAAAATTCTAAGTAACCTCAAATCAATCTTAACTACTGGTGCAAACAGCTAAATTACCCTTAGATGAGCTTAATCAAACCTACAAATATGGCAATTGAACAGTTCAACTAAGTTTTTACCCATACTGACCCATAAGCCAATCATAATCCAAACAGCCCTTAGTGATCTGATTTTTGTTATTTCAAATAAAATGGACCTTTTAAAGCTATAAAATAGAATTCCAAAAACCACTATACTAGTTTTAATCTAGGAAAGAAATTTTCAAAAGCAAATAAGCTGATTAAGCAGAATGGGCTGATTTTGACTTTATTCTAGACTTTAAACTATTATAAAGGAATTTAAAAACAAATGACCACTATTCAAATTCTTAACATCAAACATCAAAAGCAATATAAAATAAGCAGTAAATTCATATTAAGCACTTACATTAATTAAATAAGCTGATGAACAGGAATTTTGACCAAATTGACTTTAATTAAGACTTAAAATACTGAGTACAAAATGATAATCTGGAAATTACAATAGACTTAAGACAGAATAAGCTGAAACTCAAATTAAATCTAACCCTAATAAGCTATTACTAATTCTACTACCCTAACTGACTCTAAAAAAAACTCTCAATACTGAATGAGGAGGGCACTATATATAGGCCTCAGAAGAACCTTCTGGGAGTCCCTTCAAGCAATGTCAGCCCTTTGATCCAAGCTTGCTCCCTACGCTATGATCTCAGCCGTTGGATTGGATTTGATGACACGGCCTCTCCAACGGCATGCACACACGTGTCCCTCATATCCTGTCAGCCCTTCTAGAACATCCAATCATTAGGTTAATTATTGGTACGAGGTAATTAAGTGGTACGGTAAAATAGGGTTTATAGCACAGTGATAATTGGGGGATTTTTTCGCGCGTGTGTGTGAGGGTGAGAAGTATTATTTTAATTTTATTTGACTGAGGGTGGGTTATACGGGTTTGACCGGGGTAATTATTTTGGGGTTGGATCGGGTCAAACTTTTAGTTGGGTTGGGCTGGATTTAGATATAAGGTGGGCTGGGTAGTGATGGTTGTGTAGTATTAAGTGGGTTGGGGTGTGTAAAGTGTTTTAAGGTATAAAGGGTTTATAAAATTCAAGGGACCAATTGTGTAATTTCTGGATTCTGAGGGACCGTTGCTGCCATTTTTTCAAAGTTGATCTAGGGGATGAAATTGACAACTTCTGATAATTTGAGGACTTGGGTTGACTATTTGACCATATTTTCTTTCCCGGTTCCGGTTCTGAGACTTTTCCGTATCCCGTGCTCGTTTTCCCGGTTTTCTTGTGTCTTTTGTCGGTTTTTCATGATATTCGTCCCTGCATGTACAAAAACACAAAAACACAATATCTTTTGGCATTTTGGTCGGGTTTTTGGTCGTTTTGGTCTTAATTTGGCAAATAAAAGGTATGTGAATAAGCACATACCAAATTCCCCCAGACTAAGTCATTGCAATGTCCTCATGCAATGTTATAAAAACACGTTTTTGAAACCGAAAATTTCCAATCTCTTTTTACTAACTTTGAGAAGTAGCAAAATTTTCAAAAGAGATTAAGAAATCTTAAGTTCTAAAAACTCCCCATTTTTCCTTTTATTCTATTTTTGTATTTTTCTCATAATCATGTGACGGCTTTGTCGACAATCATTATCTAATGATAACTTTTAGGGTCTTCGAGTAGGAAACACGACTCATAAAGAAGTGACCATACGGATAAAATTCGTCGTTCCTGATTTTTCACAAGTCCCCAAACTAAGCTTAAAAACGAAATCATTGTTATTTATAAGTTAGATTGCCGACACTACTCATAAAAGCTAATTGTGTATTACTTCTTGTTCCCAAATTCTTATTTTCCTCTATTTATTTTATTTTTGGTGAGAAATGAATTTCTTCAATGTCTCATTTCGATAATTTTTAGTCCGATAAAGATACCTAGTTTAGACGCTAAGTAGTTTCCAATCCTTCCCTCGAAAACCGTTGCATACAAAAATGAGGTCCACATCAAGGTCTCTGATTTAACACGATTTTGAGGATATCCCTTTTATATACGACCGAAACAACTCATCTACGAGTCCAGAGACAGAAGCTTTTATTAGGATATCCCCGGAGTCGAAGTTTGGCATTATAACACTTTATCTACATATTCAAGCACATTAACGTATTTAATCCTTGGCCCTTTATAACAATCACAACATCGGTTGCGAGCCGGCATGATGTGATAGTCTATTATGACCTTTGAATTTTTTCTCTGCCTTTATTAGAAGTCTACAACATCGGCTGCGAACCGGCAAGATGTAGAAAACTTTTTATGGCTTTGGATTATTATTATACATTATCATATTCATTAATTATTTGTGTTGCCAAACCCCAAGTCCTACGGCTTTTATAACAATCCCAATATCGGTTGCGAGCCGGCAAGATGGAATAGTTTATTACACCGTAACACTGACAGTACCTTGATGTGTACCCAACTTTCATAAGCAAGAATTCTCTAAGGAAGAAATAAAAACTAATTATCGCCAAAACCAAAATAGCTTTAATTATTCCTAGATTACTATTTTTGGGTGAAACAAGCTTATGGGAACAAAAAGCCACAAGTAACTTCGATGAGCTTTAAAGAGATCCAATTACTCCACGTTTAGCAATCTAACTTATAAACAACTCTATCATTTCTCGTTCTTCGCAAATTTAAAATCTTAAATAATAAGATCCGCGAATGCTTAGCCAATAATCAAGCCATGCATATATAAAGTCAATTATGGGAACTTGCAAATTCTTTAAAAAGAATTCGCGTTTTCTAGCTCCTTGTATAAAAGACTAGCACGAGCTTATAGATTATAAAGGTTAAGGGAACAAGCTAGGGCTCAACACGCCCGGTCAAGTCAGAATTTTATTCCTACTCTCACCAGCGGAAAGTCAACAAAATGTCAAAACTTATTATATTTTTGCAAAAAAATTTTGAATTTTTCTCATTTTTTTTGGATTTTTTCAATTTTTGAGGAAAAATGGGGTTGCATGAGAAAACGGCAAAAATGCAAGGCATAAATCAAATCAAAAGATTACCCCCCCCCCCCCAGACTAAAACGAGACATTGTCCTCAATGTCTTAAAGGTAAGGGTTCTCCTACATAAATCTAAGGCCGTTTATTAATTATGCCAAAAGATAGATGTAAAACGATAAGATTTGGATATCGGATAAGCAACGAATGATGAAACTCGAGTGGAGAGAAAACCACGAGCACGAGAGTCTTCAATCATCGGGCAATCCTGGACACATCACAGAAAACACGAAACACAAGATATGGAAGAGGAAGCCCTCCTCACTCACTTTATTAGAAAATAGATGGATAAGCATGGGGTGCCTCCCACGAAGCGCTTGTTTTTTATCGAGTCGGAAAGCTTAGACTCGCCCCGAATTTAATTGTCCATGGGGGAGCAAGTGGAAGAGATAATCTCGATCGGACTTTCGTTCAAGATGTTTGGATAAACATTGAAGCAAATGAAAAGTTCCACCCCGATGAGATACCCAACGGTATTAAGAAGAAGAAACCATAAATGGTAATACCGGGGTCAAAGATGGTATCCTCACTCCCGATGGAGTGAAGAAGAGGAGAAGTCACATCAAATGTGATGAATGGAAGAAATATTTTTATAACAATTAAGATCATTTCTTCATCCTCAAAAGCAGATTTTTTAAAAGTCTCGGGAGGGAGGGTCGGGATGAAATCTTCAATGGGTAAATACTTATGAGAAAGTACACCTCCCCCCAGACTAATATCTTCCTCAAGATCAAAGTAAAAATGATCATATTCCGGAGGAGATAGGTTGTGAGTGAGTTCATCGGAGAACTCCTCAAAGATAAACGAATCATGCTTGGGAAAAGAGATATGAGAAGTGGTACTGCCACTACTCCTCTCTTCTCCCCCCCCCCCCCCGGCTCAATTTCCGATGAAATTGAATTATTCTCAACAAAAACCTCGATCTCTTCCAAAGTGAAATCACTTCCCTCAACCGGTGTGAGAGAAGGGGCAGAGTCGGAAATGACTGGATCAGAAGTGGGAGTGGGATTGCCACTCGAAAATTTAACCGAGGAAAAGTCACTATCCTCAACGGGGATAGGAGATAAGGAGGGAGAATTGAGCATAGAATCAGTAGATGGAGTTGGATTGTCATTCAATGATTCGATCTTAGAAATGAGAAGATTGATATTCAATAATTTCTCACGAAGTATATCATCCTTGATCGTCAGAAGAATATCAGTGTCAATCTCTCCATCAACGAGCTCAAAATGGGGAGGTGATGCCTCAATATAATCGATGTCTCCATAAGAATCGTCATCACTCAAAGTATAATCATCGAAAGAAGTCTCAAAATTATCGAGAGGAGGAAAATCACATATTTTGACGGAAATACCCTCGGACTCACTTTGGATTGGGACAAGGTCCTCAACACTAGACTTTATTACTTTGTCCGATTCCGTTGCCGGAATAGTGCTGAGATGCTCGTTCCCCATTATGAGAGAGTCCTCTGAGTCCATCGTCGGTAAGACGGGTGGGATTGCAGCTGACGAATTCTCATAATTCTCCTTCATTTGGATAGAATCCTCATCATCATCGTCAATGTGAACGAAAGTATTGCAAAATTGGGCACTCACTTTAGCTGCTTGCTCTTCGGCTAGGAATTCTCCAATTGATTCTTCATTGCGAAATTGGGAACTTACTACCGGTTTGTTTTGTGCAGTGCGAACTTTCGATTTATTTTCGATAATCGTCATGAGGTCCTTCGGAGTTCGACAATAGATATTGCCACCGGTGGCTGTATTAAATGAATCTTGATCCGATTGAGTTAAAGCATTATAGAATATATCAGCTTGTTGCAATTCCGAAAAACCGTGATGTGGGCATTTCCATTTTAAATCTTTGAATCTCTCCCAAGCCTCGGCAAAAGTTTCATTAAAACATTGTTGAAAATTCATGATTTCTTTTTTGAGCTCGACTGTTTTGGAATGAGGATAAAATCGATATAAGAACTTTGATGCAAGATCATTCCAAGTGGTGATGGAGTTAGGAGGTTCATAATCAAGCCATTTCCTGGCTGCTCCTTTAAGTGTTAACGGAAACAAGATTAACTTCACCGCATCATCAGGCACTTGATGTATTTTGAAAGTTTCAGTTATTAGAACAAATCTGCTAATGTGTGAATAAGGATCATCATTTTCAAAACCATAGAAAGGATTTATGAAATTAAGTAACTCGACGTTTATTTCATATTCATCCGCAGGAATTGGTGGAATAACGATGGCCTTTTCAAATCGTACGATAGGTATGCGAAGTAATTCCTCCATAAAACGCATGTCCGCCATAAGAATTAAACAATATAGAGGGATAAGAGGGGTAGAATTAAACAGATAAGAGGATAAAGAAGATTATTTTTGGGTTTTTTAAATTTTAGAAACATGGAAAATCACAAAAGAAAAATGGAAAATAATTTTGAAAAGAAAATCTTTTTGGATTTTTATATTAAAGAAAAAAAATTAGAATTATTATTATTTTATTTTATTTTATTTTTTTATTTATTTTTATTTATTATTTTTTTTTTGGTGATCGCTCGATCAACCGTACTCGTTTCTTTCAAAACTACGCGCAGCGTGGCGGGAGAGAAGAATGGATCTCTCTTCGGTCTGCAATTTAATGTCAAGACCTCCTTAAACCCCGTGTATAGGTTGTAGTAAAGAAATAATCCGAGAAACGTTTAACTTCACGATCTCTTTTGTTGTTTATTCGGAATGGTTTACAACGCCCTCTCGAGAGCGAGGATTTATTATTAATGGTAAAAACACTTTAGGAAAAGTGTTTTTTTTTTTTGTTTTTTTTTTTTGATTATTTTCTTTTTGTATTTTTTTATTTTTCAAAAACAAATAACTTCCGAGGAAGGGTCTTCAAAACACGATCCAACGAACGAAATTCCAACTCTTCTCAAGCCTTCCCCGGCAGCGGCGCCATTTTTTGATTTGTTGTTTTTATATTTCCAAAGAAAGCACAACGTATGCGTTTTCCCCGGGTCGTGTCCCAACGAAGGTTGAATTCGAGTTTTCGTTATCGGTGTCGAATTGTGTGGTGAATGTGAGTGAAAGAGTGATGATTTGTGATTTTATACTACGAATAATAAAATATTAAATGAAAACAACTAATTAGACTAAAGAAACAATTAAGCTAAGCATGTAATATTAAAAACTTAAAATTGAATTTAAAAACGAACTCGACGAAATTTAAAACGTGATTTAAAAGTGATTTTCTAAAATTTAAGCCCTAAAAATGCAAAATAATTTTCCTATATTAAAGCTGATAAAAGAAAATTTTTGGAAAAAGAAAAATATTTTTTTGACTTTTTAATAATTTTTTATGAATTAAAAACTAATTTAAATGATTTAAATGATTTAAAAATATTAAATCAAATAGGAAAAATCTGGAAAAATCTGAGTAAATCTAAAATTTAATTCTAAATCTAGGAAAAATAAATTCAAGAACTGAATTAACCCTAATAAGCAGAACAGTGTAAATAAGCAGTTGCAATAAGCACTAAAAATAAGCTACAGCTAACCAAAAATTCCAAAAAGCTCAAATACCAACAAACACACTATATTAAGCTTAAATCAACTTATGGTGACCAAATAAGCACTCAGACTAAGCATATAAGCACATGAACAGTCACAATGATGAGACAGAAATGTGGGCTAAACAGCCAACTTTGGAGCCTAGATAAGCAGTCCCAATAAGCTGTGAGATTGAATCTTAAGGGGGCAAAAGATACTCAGAACTACTGGCTACCCAAAAATACTTCAAAATCCAAATTCCAACATCATTTGCTCATTGAAATTGAGCCTAGAAAAAGTGCTTATGGACTGAAATAAGAGCAGACCTGAGAGTAGTCTAAAGGGCTAAATGCAGGCCTAAAAATAAGCTATGTAATAAGCTACAAAGTGGAATCCCAGATAAAGACCTAAAAGTTTGTTGTATCAACTAGCTACAAACCAAATTTTAGGTCCTAAGCTCAATCCAATAAGCCACAAGACAGGCTAGATCAGCAGTCCAAAACCCAATCTGCACTAGACCAATCTGTGACAGCAGAATAGAATTTTTTTTGGCGCAAATGAGTGTAAAACTTATCCTAGTGTAATGCAAACTTAAGAAACTGACTTACACACTAAAACTGTCCTATAAATGTTAAACAAGACCTGAGATAAGCTCAACTTGTGCTGGCTTATTGAGGCAGTTTTAGCCTCTTATATTTAACTTACTGATCCAAAATTCTAAGTAACCTCAAATCAATCTTAACTACTGGTGCAAACAGCTAAATTACCCTTAGATGAGCTTAATCAAACCTACAAATATGGCAATTGAACAGTTCAACTAAGTTTTTACCCATACTGACCCATAAGCCAATCATAATCCAAACAGCCCTTAGTGATCTGATTTTTGTTATTTCAAATAAAATGGACCTTTTAAAGCTATAAAACAGAATTCCAAAAACCTCTATACTAGTTTTAATCTAGGAAAGAAATTTTCAAAAGCAAATAAGCTGATTAAGCAGAATGGGCAGATTTTGACTTTATTCTAGACTTTAAACTATTATAAAGGAATTTAAAAACAAATGACCACTATTCAAATTCTTAACATCAAACATCAAAAGCAATATAAAATAAGCAGTAAATTCATATTAAGCACTTACATTAATTAAATAAGCTGATGAACAGGAATTTTGACCAAATTGACTTTAATTAAGACTTAAAATACTGAGTACAAAATGATAATCTGGAAATTACAATAGACTTAAGACAGAATAAGCTGAAACTCAAATTAAATCTAACCCTAATAAGCTATTACTAATTCTACTACCCTAACTGACTCTAAAAAAAACTCTCAATACTGAATGAGGAGGGCACTATATATAGGCCTCAGAAGAACCTTCTGGGACTCCCTTCAAGCAATGTCAGCCCTTTGATCCAAGCTTGCTCCCTACGCTATGATCTCAGCCGTTGGATTGGATTTGATGACACGGCCTCTCCAACGGCATGCACACACGTGTCCCTCATATCCTGTCAGCCCTTCTAGAACATCCAATCATTGGGTTAATTATTGGTACGAGGTAATTAAGTGGTACGGTAAAATAGGGTTTATAGCACAGTGATAATTGGGGGATTTTTTCGCGCGTGTGTGTGAGGGTGAGAAGTATTATTTTAATTTTATTTGACTGAGGGTGGGTTATACGGGTTTGACCGGGGTAATTATTTTGGGGTTGGATCGGGTCAAACTTTTAGTTGGGTTGGGCTGGATTTAGATATAAGGTGGGCTGGGTAGTGATGGTTGTGTAGTATTAAGTGGGTTGGGGTGTGTAAAGTGTTTTAAGGTATAAAGGGTTTATAAAATTCAAGGGACCAATTGTGTAATTTCTGGATTCTGAGGGACCGTTGCTGCCATTTTTTCAAAGTTGATCTAGGGGATGAAATTGACAACTTCTGATAATTTGAGGACTTGGGTTGATTATTTGACCATATTTTCTTTCCCGGTTCGGTTCTGAGACTTTTCCGTATCCCGTGCTCGTTTTCCCGGTTTTCTTGTGTCTTTTGTCGGTTTTTCACGATATCCGTCCCTGCATGTACAAAAACACAAAAACACAATATCTTTTGGCATTTTGGTCGGGTTTTTGGTCGTTTTGTTCTTAATTTGGCAAATAAAAGGTATGTGAATAAGCACATACCATACAACCATATGCTACATGTCACAATAATGAAATGTTTGATATGTCACCTCAAAATGAACAGCATCCTGAGACTCCTAATCTCATTTATGATACATACATGGATGAACCAAGTTGTAGTAATACTAATTTGGTAACTCCAGATATGGATCCTAATGAAGAATTCGAGTCACAGCATACTGATAATGATGAGGAAACACGTGCTATGTTTGAATCATTATTGCAAAATTGTAGTGTTGAAATAGAAAAGGTCAAAAAGGTCAATCGCGATGTTAAGGCCGTGAATGAAAAATTGACCACTGAGCTTGAGAGGTATAAGGTGAATGCAAGAGCTTATGATTTTCATAACAAAAATCAGTCGGAACTTGAGGTTAGATTAAAAGATTCTGAGTTAAGAGAGAAACGTTTACAAATCAAATTTGACACTCTAAATGTTAATTTGAATAACCAAATTAAATCTCTAAACAAGGAAATTTCTGAACTAACCAACCAGCTTTCAAAACAAAAATCAACTTATTCCAATCTTGAAAAAGAAAAGAAGGAGTTGAATGAAAGGTTTTCAAAACGTGAAAAGGATCTTCTTAAAGAGATCAATGATAAAAAGGAAACCATTGCAAAGTTGGATGATTTGCATGTAAAAACGGGTCATTCTGCACAAACAGTTAACTTGTTAATAAACGATCCAAACTCGATTTTACATACATTAAAAAAGGTGGCTATCGGTTATGAAAACCCTTATATTCTCAAGAAAGCTCAAAAAGAACAGAATGTGCTTTTTAATGGTAATTTAATAAATGCTATCCATGACCCTCCTTCGGGTTATGATTCTAGCGAAACGATTGAGCTGTCAGAAGAGAGTAGAAAGAAAATGCGACAATTGAACAGAGAAATAAAACCCATTGACTATAATGAAGTTAACAGACTTGCTGGGGTTCATCTTGTTCAAAAGGAGTCACCTCTATTTTTTCAAAAACCAGTGGTTTTCACAAGACAAAAAGCTGTTTCAAAACATCTGCCTAACATCGAACAAATGGCATCTAAAAACACTTACGATTCAAGTGCAGCTAGACTATATTTGGTTGATCTTAAACAGAGAATTGAGAAACTTCAACGTATTGTGGCTTCCAAAATTAACAATCAAAAGTTTGAATGGTTTCCGGGTGTTCAGGATGAACTGAAAAAGATTTTTGAAAAGGAAATTAATCCACATGTTGCTGCAATCTATGCGGTTGTTCAAAATGTGGAAAATAATCTTTTAAAAGAGTCTGCAGAATTCGTTAAGGATCACAAATCCTTAGTGAAGGAAGCTAATGAATACTTGGAACACATAAAAGTTTTGGAAAAGCAAAATGACTCTCTCTCCTTCGAAGCTCTATCGACCGATATTATGTCCATTATTTACCAAACATATTCTGTTGAGGATGATGAAACACTTCGAGCTGAGACTTCTCAAATTGTTGAAAAATATGAAAAGGCGCTTTTGAAACTTGGAAAACAAAATTGCACATATTTTAAACAACTTGATACAAAAAAGGAAGAATGCAAGTATGACAAATTATCGTATGAGCGTTCTTACAAAAATATGCAAGATCAAATCAATCTTTTGAAGTCTCAACTCGCAAGTCAAAAAGGGCAGGGTGAGGAAACTACGGGTATTGCACCATCAACCCCCTTGCCTAGTGAGAAACAAAAAGAGAAAGCAGTTGTCCAAACATCAAAAGTAATAGCACCTGGCCTTTATAGGATTAGTCCCACTACTGCGTCTGCCTCTATATCTAAAACATATAGGGCGATAGACAAAAGTAAGAAAGATAATCCAAATGAGTCTAGGAATGCTACAAAAACATCTAAGGACAACCCCATAAATTCTAATGAGTGTGCCTTACCTTCTACAGGAATAGAAAGCAATTCTAGGAGCAAGAGACAGTCTAGGAGCAATAACAAGAAACCTAGTGTCTCGCCTGTTTCTGAGAGTGCATGCAAGAAAGTAGAAGAACACCCTAGGAATTTACCGCTTTCCAAGAAGAAACATGTATCATCTAGTTGTAATGATAAGACTCATGTTTCTAATGCATGTAATGATTCTGATTGTTTAATGCAAAAGAAAACTTTGTCTGTAAATGCTTGTGATGATAATGTTTCTAATGATGTGAAAAAGAATGATATGCCTGAACAGAAAAAGGTTCCTTTAGTAACTAAGGCTAAGTCTAGATATATTCGAAGACTTATTGCAAAAGCTAGGAAAACCACTAGCAGCCTATTGCCTAAGGATCACTCTAAGTTTTGTGCATGGAAACCAACGGGTAGAATGTTCACACTTAAGAATGGCACATTAGAAATAGTTCCCAATGCATCTAAGGAAACCAGTTCTAAGTGTAATTCACCTGTTTCATCTAACCCATTGGAACCAAATGTTAAACGGTTTCCATATACAAAATCATCTGTTCTTTGCAGGTCATTGAAATTTGTCTTTGGATCGTCGACTCGGGTTGCTCCAAGCACATGACCGGGAATCTGAAGCTGCTGATCAATTTTGTGTGGCAGTTCATGAGGACTGTACGTTTTGGGAATGATCATGTTGCAGCTATTCTGGGTTATGGAGATCTTCGGTTTGGAAACTACTTGATCACTCGGGTTTACTATGTCGAAGGGTTGGGACACAATCTGTTCTCAGTCGGGCAGTTTTGTGATGCTGATTTAGAGGATGCTTTTAGGAGAAACACTTGATTTGTCAGGAATTTGGTGGGGAATGATCTCTTAATTGGGAATCGTGGCACCAATCTCTATGCAATTGACATAAACCAAATGGCCTCTTCATCTCTGATTTGTCTCATGACCAGGGCAGGTGAAACAAAATCCTGGTTATGGCATAGACGTTTGTCCCATCTTAACTTTGACACGATCAACAAGCTTGCCAAAGACAACATCGTCTCCGGTCTTCCTAAATTTAAATACACCAAAGAACACCTATGTCCATCATGTGAGCAAGGAAAGAGCAAAAGAGCAACATTCAAACCTAAACCCGTACCTAGTTCGGTTGATAGGTTGCATTTGTTGCATATGGACTTATGTGGCCCGATGAGAGTTCAAAGCATAAATGGGAAGAAGTATATTCTTGTAATTGTTGACGACTATTCAAGATATACATGGGTAAAGTTCTTGAGATCAAAAGATGAAGCACCAAGCACCATCATCGCCTTTCTGAAGCGGATTCAAGTTCTACTTCAAGCTTCAGTTAGGATAGTAAGAACGGATAATGGCACGGAATTTGTCAATCAGGAATTAAGAACATTCTTTGAAGAAACTGGTATTACTCACCAGCCATCAGCTGTTAGAACTCCACAGCAGAATGGGGTAGTTGAAAGACGGAATCGAATCCTTGTAGAAGCTGCTCGCACTATGCTGATCTATTCCAGTGCTCCGTTATTCCTATGGGCTGATGCTGTTTCTACTGCTTGTTTTACTCAAAACCGATCCCTAATCCATCCAAGATTCAATAAAACCCCATATGAACTTGTCAACAACAGAAAACCGGATATTTCTTATCTTCATGTATTTGGCGCTTTATGCTATCCAACAAATGACAGGGAAGATCTGGGAAAGTTGAAGGCTAAGGGCGATATTGGAATCTTCATTGGTTATTCTGAAAACTCGAGGGCATTCAGGGTGTATAACAGGAGAACGAAAAAGATAATGGAGACGATGAACGTGAAGTTTGATGAAATTTCACAAATGGCTTCTGAGAGACTCGCTCTAGAACCCGCGCTTAACCCGATGACTTCCGGACATATCAGTTTGGGACTCGCACCTCAAGGAGCTCAATCAATTCATGACGAACAACCCACAACTCAAGAATTGGATAATTTCTTCGAGTTCATGTACGATGAATACTATGGTGGCGCTTCGAAAAATGCATCTAACCAACATTCCGCTGCACCCACTCAACAACCACCACCACCACCACCACATCCAGATGCATCCACAACATTCGAAGCTGGCGCACCAACTCCCTCAACATCAACATCATCTACATTTACTCCAGCAACTCCATTCATTGAAATTGTTCTACCAAGAATTGATGAGCAAGACCAAAATAATGTTGTGTTAGATGATGAAGTCTTTGAAAACCCGTTTGGAACGGAATCTGGTGAATCATCTTCCAGATTACATGAACCGCTAACACACAGTCATTCAGTCCAAGGTACCCTTCAATGTTACAGTGGACAAAAGACCATCCGATTGAACAGGTTATTGGTGAACCCTCAAGACCAATTCAGACGAGAAAACAACTTCACACCGATTGCGACATGTGCATCTATGTCTGCTCAGTCAGTCTCATAGAACCTAAGAACATTCGGGAAGCAATGGCAGATAATGCCTGGATTGAAGCGATGCAGGAAGAACTTCTTCAAATTCAAATCCATGACACCTGGGATTTAGTTCCAAGACCAATTGACAAACTAGTCATTGATCTCAAGTGGTTATGGAAAAACAAAAAGGATGAAGAAATGGCTGTGATTCGCAACAAAGCTCGTCTGGTGGCAAAGGGATACAGACAAGAAGAAGGGATAGATTTTGAAGAGTCATTCGCACCAGTTGCAAGGCTTGAAGCAGTCAGGATTTTCTTAGCTTATGCCGCTCACAAGAACATCACGGTTTATCAGATGGACATCAAGACAGCTTTCTTGAATGGAACTCTGAAAGAAGAAGTGTATGTGAGTCAGCCAGACGGTTTCGTTGACAAAGATCATCCGGAATACGTCTACAAGCTAAAGAAGGCAATCTATGGTTTGAAACAAGCCCCACGGGCGTGGTATGACGAGTTATCATCTTTCTTGTTGTCAAATAATTTCACCAAAGGAACAATTGATCCAACCTTGTTTACAAGAAAATACAAAAATGACATTTTGATTGTTCAGATTTATGTGGACGACATAATATTTGGGTCCACTAATCCGCAACATTCAAAACATTTTGAAAATCTCATGAAAAGCAAATTCGAAATGTCCATGATGGGTGAATTAAAATTTTTTTTAGGCTTACAAATTCATCAATCCCCACGTGGAATTTTTCTAAATCAAGCTAAATACACAATTGAGATTTTGAAAAAACATGGAATGGACAATTGTGACTCTGTTGGTACTCCAATGGTCACTTCACCACAAATTGGCGCTGACCTATATGGGAAACCCATGGATCCGAAGAAATATCGGAGCATGATTGGTTCTCTCATGTACCTAACTGCAAGCCGACCATATATTCATTTTGCTGTTTGCTTACTTGCACGGTTTCAGGCAAGGCCTACCGAACTTCACCTCCAAGAGGTTAAACGGATCTTTCGATACCTTTGAAGAACCATTAACATGGGTCTTTGGTATCCGAAGGATTCGGAGTTTACACTAATTGCCTTTTCAGATGCCGATCATGCTGGATGCCAAGTAACAGCGAAAAGTACATCAGGCGGAGCGCAATTTCTGGGAGAAAAACTAGTAGGCTGGTCCTCAAGGAAACAAGACTGCACTGCTTTATCAACAGCAGAAGCCGAGTATGTGTCTCTATTTGCGTGTTGTGCTCAAGTCCTTTGGATGAGAACACAACTCACGGATTATGGTTTCTCTTTCAACCGCATACCTTTATATTGCGATTCAAAAAGTGCCATAGCCATCTCGTGCAACCCAGTGCAACACTCGAAGACCAAGCATATTAGAGTCCGCTACCACTTCATAAAAGAGCACGTTGAAGAGGGTACTGTTGAATTGTTTTTCGTGAAGACAGAATACCAGCTCGCCGATCTATTTACTAAGGCCCTCCCAAAAGAGCGGTTTGAAAACTTAGTTCGTCGAATTGGAATGCGAAGCCTAACTCCAGAAGAGTTAGAAAGTCTTCTCGAATCTTCTTGATTTATATCAACAAGCTTCGCATGTAAATATTTTTGTAAATATATACTTGTTCAAAATTAATACTGTAAATACAGAAAATTTTAAAAAGCCATAAAAAATATAAAACATCAAAAACCAAAAATATTCTTCTCACGACATGTCTCTCGTCTAATCGATATTCTGTACGTACTTAGAAATGTCATTCAACAATGATACGGGCATGTACAGATGCTTGAGCGAGAGTTATTTTTTATGTTTTTCTAAAACATGTCGTTTCTCAAATTTTTCTTCATTAAGGCTTTCGTACAATTCAGTACGAGACCCGTGCTTTATTGTGAAATCTTTTATCGTGGCCCGAGTACTCCAACTCGAAAAGATTTCATACTAAAGGCTACATTGAATGACTTCTGATTATTTCCGATCAGAACTCGCAATGTTAATGGCGAAAAGCTAAAACCCGTGAGCACTTAATCAAAATTGTTTCCAAAGATTTTTCAAAGTCTTTTTATAAATTTTGTGCTCACAACAACTCCCTCAAAGACCACTAAATGCTTTTAAACTCAAAAGTTTAACCATTTGCTCTGATTAAGGGGGAGTAGAAAAAGAAAAATGTTCCAATTTCATGCTCAAATCAGTCCGTCTCTCCACAAAAAGTTTCATTTTAATCAACTGTTTTCAAAAATACCACTTCATGCTATTTTTGAGGGGGAGATTAGGTGTTTATTATAAATATGGGGGAGAGGACGTGATTAAAATGTGATCTAAAAGAAGTTTTATCGTTTGAATCTCAAAACAAGTTCTTCAAAAAGACTCAGCATGAACCCTCGAATTGACGAAACTAACTGTCCGTTATCGAAAAGACTAGTCTGGGACGGGTAATAATTTCAAGCTGGTTTTCCAGTGATGAAAGCGTGTCTCGCAAAGGACTTGTCTGAGTAGAATGTACCAATTCGAGAGATGATCTTTGAATATGACCAGGACGGGTAATAACTTCAAGCTAGTCTAACTAGTGATGTAAGCGTGTCTCGCGAAGGTCATGTTCATTGAAATTCAATCATTTCAAAATGTGCGAACTCTACCCAACATGTGCAATTTATTAAAAATGCATGAGCACATGTGAAGGGGGAGTGTTTAAAAAATGCAAAACTCTCAATGTGAACAAAATGTGTTTTCTCATAAACACGTTGAGAGATTTTCACAAGGTTTAATGGCATGTGACAAATAATCTAGGATAATCATGGAGTAATAAGGTGATTATGGTTAGGTTATGTCTAATGATCCGCCAGAACCGGAGGGATCTACCCAAGGACTATTCCAATAGCTTAGAATTAGAAGTCCTTAGGTATGATTGAAAAAATGAGTATAATGAGAAAGGAGAAAGAAGGGGTTGAAGAATGAAACAGAAAAAGTTTTTGTAAGGGTGAAAAGAAATAGCCCTCTATGAAAACTTAGGTCAGAAACCGGGTCAATACATCTGCTATCGGTACTCACTAAGGTAATACTGGTATTGAAGACAAGACGTCATGGACCCAGTGACGCATTTGCACCACCCCTCCTATCCACTCAGATATCTCTTAAAAGATATTTGTTTCATTCCTCACGGAGAACACTGCATAATCTATCGACCTCTCACTCCGAGAAGTGTTGATATTGAAAAGGTGGCAATCTGCTCCATGCCTCCGACGACTAAAATCAAAACGCACATAATTGAGTCTAGAGACATGAGATTCATCAAAAGATCTCTTAGGAACACTTCCTATGCAATACACTTGTGTTCACCAAAAGGATACAAGTTGTATGAGTCTTAATGAGATCTAAGAATCTTGCCTCACGACATGATGGCCGCTGGACGATTTATTGCTAACTGTCTTATGCAGGTACCGACTAAAGTCCATCCACCATCATCATCTACAACGACGACGCAACTGGACAGAAGATGTAGATCAAGGCAAGAAAGACCAAAAGACGATTCTTTGAATATCACAGCGCATGAAGGAACATTGATTAAAGAAGATTATACATTGACACACAAAGTTCAAGACGTCTAATGCAAAAGACCAATCACGGGAGCATCATTGAAATGACCATCCCTTAGGGGGAGATTGTTAGCATTTATTTTAATGCTATTTAGGAAGTGATGGACATTTGATGTTTAGTACTTAATGTGTCATGTATAATATGTATTTAGTTTAGTGGGCTTGTGGCATTAGTACAATTTGTAATATGAGAATAAGCATAGTGCATACACTAAGCCCACTCAAGGTTTTATCAAAGCCCACCAAAGGCCCACTTTGGTTGGCTGTGAAACGTATAACCACACACACTCTTGCTTTGTAAAAGTGTGCCTCATTTATTGTAAGAAAAAGAGTGTGTGTGTGTGAGAGAGTCCCAACTTGTCTCTTGTATTATTTCTTTCACTTTGAAGCTAATATACATTTGACTTGAAATTTATACATATGATCCATACTACTCTTGTGTTCTTAATGTGTTTGTGAGTGTCATCATCTACTTTGCTTTTGTGTGATAAAGAGGAAGCTCTCGGTGTTCATTCCAAGTGAAGATCGAGGTGCTACACGTATCCAACTAAATTTTTGTAGAAATTTTGGTGTTAACTCCTGAAAACACCCTTAAAAACACACTGTTTCACTTACCCAGCCGGTTACAAGTTTTTTTTATCAAAGATGAGTCATATGTACTAATTTGACTTTACCCTTTTCCACTTTACCCTTTTTTAATCACTGTACAAATTTTTACCATTAACAAATTTCTTTAATTTCTCCTTCACGTTTTCTTCATCCAAACAATATAACTAGTTCTTCATCCTCCTTCACGTGAGCAAGAAATCACAAGTTTAAACTCATCTTCATTCCATTAACAAAAGAAACAGATAACAACACACACCAAAAATCCGATCTATTACCAAATCATCAAAACCCACTTCAAAATTTTAGCAATCAAGAAAATCCATATCCAAGCTAATGATGGTGACGAAAATTTGCTAATGATCCAAGCTAATGATTGGATCCAAGCTAATCCAGATCCAGATCCAAGCTAATCCAGATCTAGATCCAAGCTAATGATGGTGACGAAAAATAAAATGGTGGTAAGTGGTGCTGTTATCAAAACCACGAATGGAGATGATTGTGGGCTGACAAGAAGCTCTGTTCTTGGGTTTTTTACAGGGGATTTCATAATGTGTTTGTTAAAGATTGTTTTCAAGTTGGCTAATGAATTCTTGTTATGCAAAGATGAATTCTTGATTAAAGATTAAGTTTTTTAGTGTGTTTTATGAATGTGTTAATTATTAAGTCTTGTAATATGAGAAATTTGTGTAAGAATGTAAACAGGGGATTTGATAATGTGTTAGTTGAAGTTAGTTTTTTGCGTTAATTGGTTTTTGTGTGTTTGCTTAATGAATGAATTCTTGTTATGAAAAGATGAATTCTTGGTTTTTGTGGTATGAGATGACTGATGGTGGAAGTATCTGATCCTTACTTGAATTTATTTCACGGAACAATATGTAAGAATAGGAAGAAGATAAAATATTGACATGATCCAGTTTTGAATTTAACAACCGGAATCTGGGAATTCATGACTTGGGAATACAATATATTTTAAGAAGTTGTTCTACAACAACCCCTTGCTATCAAAAAGAGTGGCTTTAGTAGAGAAAGAGATGCCTCATGTTTGAAAAGCTTTCATCAAGTAAGCTTCAATCAACAGGAAATAATTGAAGCCATGGTTGAAAAGAATGTGATTAAAAAAGAAGATGGAAAAGGGTAAAGTGGGGGTAGGGAAAAGGGTAAATGTGAAAAGTAAAAAAAAAACAAAAAAACAAAAAAACAAAAAAAACAGAAAAAAAAAAAAAACAGAAAACCTGCTGAGGTGGACGAAACCGGCTGGGTAAGTCAAATTGTGCATTTTTAAGGGTGTTTTCAGGAGTTAACACCAAAATTTCTACAAAAATTTAGTTGGGTACGTCAAACCGATTTTCACGTAAAGTTGCGTACTTTTTTAAAGGAAATGCCCTTTCTTCAAAGACTGTAATATCACTAGCAATATTTAGTTTGTTTCTTACGAACCAAGAAAATCTATTTCCCAAAATACATCATTTTTTCGGCTCCGCAAAGATTTTTGCGATAGGAAAACAAGCACCCGATGGATGGCTCAAAGTTTATGCCATGTGGGGTTTGAACTTGCAACTTTTACCGGATAATCTCAAGCCTCCATCACTAAAGCTGCGTCTATGAAAAGAAAACACGTACCCTAATTTTTTTACAAAATATTTTGTACAAAATAAAAAAGATAAAGATTGCGTTCATGAATCGAGAATTTCTACAAAAGTCTCAGAAAATAAAAATAAAAATATTTTCCCAAATTCAACAATGGAAATTACAAAAATACATTTTCTTTTATGTATTCTTTGTTTCCTTGTATTCCAAATATCCACTTCTCTTCTTCAAATAGAAATTACGACATCATTTGAACGTATTTTATAATTTTCACCGGTTTTGTTAAGATAAGAAACTCATCTATTCTACAAAATTATAGATACAACTTTAAGAAATTTTGTCTCCAATTAAAAATCTCATAAGTAGGGACGGAGACAATTGGGGAGCAAGGGTTGCTCGGCCCCTTCCAACACGTCCGATCGCTTTACTATTTATCTCATAAAATTTAAGCGCATGACCCAACTATAGGAAAATGACCCCTCAACCTTTAGATGATAAAATAATTAAGAGAAACTTGACACCGTTTCATGCACAAGGTTTTCATCTAATATTTTTTTTATAATGT
The DNA here is from genome assembly GCA_021014915.2 of Artemisia tridentata subsp. tridentata. Classification (NCBI taxonomy): domain Eukaryota; kingdom Viridiplantae; phylum Streptophyta; class Magnoliopsida; order Asterales; family Asteraceae; genus Artemisia; species Artemisia tridentata. Next base: position 163,450,492 of record CP139501.1, on the reverse strand, counting down.
AGTGGCAATTATTAGTGAGTTAAAGTGTAATTAGTCTATGGGTATAGGGATTTATTTGTACTTAGTTAAATAGGATTAGGATTAGATTTAAACTAGGCTTGTTTGGTGTGCATAAGGATTATACCCTATTATCTCTATAAATAGAGGTGAGGGGGGGGGGGATGTTAGTTTGTACATTCTTCTTTGCTCATTCATTAATTAATACAATGTAACGTTTGAGGTTACGTGTGTTGTTACTTTGAGTCAATGTTCCGTGCTAGCTTACAAGGTATGTTGGTTATTTTATTTATTTATTTATTTTTTTTTTTTTTCAAACAAGTGGTATCACAGCCAAAGTGACGTTGATTTCTTGAAGCTAGGTCGAATCAAAGGTGTACAATCCCAACAAGTAGTGTCTTCTCTTTTTGGTTCGTCGGTTTCTGCGCAGCGGTAGGAGATTTGACGTTGCGGCTTCGTTAACCGTTGGATCGTTGTGAATTCAAATCGTTGTTCGAAGACACATAGATCTAGAATCTCACCGAAGGGATCTTCAATCGAAGATTCGTCGAGAGAGGTACATGTTGGTCAAAGTTGTTGGTTCAGAATCTGCAGGTTCTATTCATATTAGATTTAGAATAAAGGTTTTAGGGCTTAAGATTGTCGAGATTTTTATAGGATTCATGGGGTTTATCAAGGTTGGTATTGCAAAGGTCTAATTCGACTAGGTTCAAACTTCAAAAAAGTTTGTACAAGGTTGAATCTTTAAGCTTCAAGGTGCTGTTTTTGATCTAGAGGTGATCAAGTTGAAGGGTAAAAAGGCTTCAATGTTTAGTAGATTGTCTAGAATCTTGAATTATTGATGTTTGAAGGTGTCTTCGTGTTTCACAGAATTAAAGTGTTAGTGGTTCTTGGAAGAAAAGTAATGTTTAGTTTTGTCTTGGGATTCGAGAAAAGTGATTACTTGGAGTAAAAGGTATATCAAGGCTGTAGACTTGAGGTGGAAAGATCAAAGCTTTCGGGTTTTCTAAAGGTTGGTATATCAATTATTACAAGAAAGCGGGTTTAACACATGACTTGTGAGACTTGTTGGCAAAGTTGGTTAAAAAGAAACTTGACAAGGTTTAAAGCAAGGTTAAAGAAGAATGGCTAGTATGAATACTAGGTTAAACATCGAAAAGCTCGATGAGAATAGTGTACAAAATCATGGAGGTTCAAAACAAGTTGGGTTTAAGCAACTTGGTCCTGGTGTTAAAACATGAGTCCATGGAGTACATGTTCAAAAGCGTGTTTCGTTTGAGGTGGAATTGCTGGGAGCTCAGAAAAATCGTAAAGTTGAGGTAATTGAGGATAGTAACGATGATGTTGTAGTGGCTAAAAGAAAGTTGGAGGTTAAACAACTTGAAGGAAAGACAAACATGGATTGCTTGATGAAGGAGCAGGAAAAGGTACACATTGGCACAAAAGTGGGGGCAGACATTACGAAAACTGCAGTACCTGGTCAAGAGGGTGCAGATGGTAATGTTGCTAAAAGGAAGAAGGTGAAGGAGGTCAAAGGAAATCTAACTTGGATATTTACTAAGTTACAATGCTTGGTTAACAAGACGGTCCCTAGTTCTTTGTTCCATCGTTGAATGAACATGTTGAGTATCGGTATTGACTAAGAATTACTACAAAGGCTGAAATTGTTTTAGAATAGTAGAAATTATTAGTGGTTTAAAGTGTAATAGTCTATGTATAGGGATTTATTTGTACTTAGTTAAATAGAGTTAGGATTAGACTTAAACTAGGATTGTTTGGTGTGCAAGGCAAGCAAGGTAAATATGGAATTCGAATTCCATAAGGATAGTACCCCCCCCCCCCCATCTTTATAAGGAAAATGATTGGGATGCCTATTTCACATGACTAATTATATGTCTACTCCATTCATTGTTGGACACATGGATTCCACTATTTCCTTCATCTCACATATGCCATTGATTTTGATACATGTATCAAGATCATTGTTAGGCACAAAATTAGGCATACCAATTAGGTATGCCAATAACTACTCTCTTTATAAATAAAGGTGAGGGAGGATGCTAGTTTGTACATTCTTCCTTGCCCATTCGTTAATTAATATAATAAAACATTTGAGGTCACGTGTATGGTTACTTTGAGTCAATATTCCGCACTAGCTTTCAAGGTATGTTGGTTTTTTTTCCAACAATTTTTCTATTAGTTGTCAATGTATTTTTCTTATCACAATTTTAACTTTGTAACATGCGTATGTAATCATTAGAACCTACCATTTAAAGTTTTAGTTATATTACTTTGTTAGTTTGAGAAAGAAAAAAAATCGGCCCCCTTGTTGCTAATTCCTGGCTCTGTCTCTGCCCATAAGCTACACCTATGAAACAACAATAATACCCATTCCAGCAAAAGCGATGTATGAAGAGGTATAATGTATACAAATTATATCTATATACTAAGTAAAATCCGGTAGTAGAGAGATTAATTTCAGGAAGACGTATACCCTAAGCTACACCTATGAAGCTTTAATTAAATTTGTTTTTACACATATTATTAAATTATGTATAGTAACAATCTAAGTGTTAAACTCTTTCTTATATATACAGGGGCTTATTGTGTGATTAGCAATTGTTTCAGGGTCTTGTTGTGGTCTTCTCTCAAATAAAAGCTGGAAGGGGCATAATTGTCAAGTCTAGACTTTGGAGGACTAGAGCTATATATTGGAGGAACCCTAGTGCTTATATATTTACATCATCCCTATAGGTTTAGGATACATAAAAGAGACAATCTAATCACATTCTTCATTACACAAACACTAAAAATCTGTGTATTCAATCGTTTGTGCTTTCATTTTAACTGTGATTGTCTCATTGGTAATCATTGTGCATTGTAAACATTCGGTTATAATAAATCATTCAGTCACGAATTATTACTTACATTGTTCTTGTTCTTCTGGATCATCTGATTTGGATTAAGTGTGTTGGTTGAACTTTGATATTCTTTATGGTATTGGAGCAAAGGTTCTAATTATTCTCTCTCACGTTGCTCGTTGTTCGAAATTTAATTTCAAAATTGAAATTAAGGTTTCGAATAATTTAGGAGTTTTACAATTTGAGGTGTTCTTGATGTAATTCAAGATTGGGTTTGGTGTGGTAAGATCTGAATTGGGTTTTTTAACCTAAACCCTAACTTTTGGGGAGGGGGGTTGATCGAGTGTTAATTGAAGGTGCCACGATTAGTTGATCATTTCAATCGCTATTCCGTTGTGTTATAGGTCTAATCTCACACTCACCTGATCTTGGTAGGATCAAGCAATATTTTTTATTTTAGTAAATTTTTTTACTATTGCTATCTGATTACTTATTTGCTTATCTGTGTGTTAGCCTGCTAGTTGCTTGTCTGTTTATTCATATTACCAAAAGAAAAAAATTGTTTTATTTTATTTTCATTTTCTTTGTTTTGTTTTAATCAATATCTAAAAGTTGTTTTTAAACCGAGGGATTGTCTCTGATCTTGCATTTTTTCCTACCTAGTTTTGTGTTTAATTGTTCATTTTGAATTATGTGATCATGGTTGAGGGTGATAATAATAGTAATAATGATAGTGAGAATACTAGTGGTTCTGGTGGTGTTATTTATAATATCAGTGAAGCAAGTAAACTAATTTATGGGGATGAGCTCTATCGTCGTCCAAATGACTCAAGTATAACCAACTTCAGAAGCATAAAACTAAAAGGAACATAAAATTACAACATGTGGAATTGTGCTATGACTCTTGCTTTGCAAACAAAAAAGAAAATCGGATTCATAAATGGCACTTGTACAAAACCAACTGAGAAATCTTTAGCCAACCAATGGGACTTATGCAATTCTGTTGTCCTTTCTTGGATTCTTGGGTCCATCTCCCAAGATCTATATCTTGGTCAATGTTTTTCCACTAGTTCTAAAGAAGTCTGGGATGAATTAATAGAAACCAATGACAAATTAAATGGATCTGAAACTTTTAATTTACATCACCAAATCAATTCACTAAAGAAAAATGGGACCCTTGTCTTTGATTACTATCATACGATTAATGTTCTGTGGAGGCAATTTGATACTATCACTAAACTGCCTGCATGCTTTTATGCTACTCAAAAGGCTTTCAAAACACACACTGATCTAATAAAGGTAATGCAATTCCTCATGGGGCATGATGATGTTTATCATCCCAGCAGAAGCAGTCTGTTAACCAGAGATCCTATCTAGATGTGAAGACTGCTTTCTCTATCATCTCCGGAGAAGAATCTCATAGAGGCTCCTCCTCCTCATCCTCTAGAAACAAAGCTCAGGCCTTTGTCTTCGCTGCAAAAGTTCATAATAACAATAACTTCAAAAAGAACTCAAGTGCAAAAAATCCCAATCTTGTATGCACCAATCCCAACTGTGGTCTCACAGGTCATACCATAGAAAAATGCTACAAAATTGTTGGCTATCCTGAACATATAAAAAAGAAATGTGCTAATAATGGGAACAATAACAATCAAAGAAGTTTTTCTACCAACAATAGCTCCACCAACACTGCAGAAGTTCCTACATTTGCTGCTCCATCTCTCACTACTGATTAGATTCAACAACTAATCAATATGCTGAATTCAAAACCTCAAAGCAATTTTCACACCAACATGGCAGGTACTTTGTACTGCTCTAACTCAAAAACTTTTTTCAAAGTTTATAAGACTGATAAAGGTTGGATCATTAACTCTGAATCCAACCAACACATGGTAACCTCTTTAGATAAACTTGAAAATGAGGTTGACATATCTGATCTTAATCTTCAAATTGACCACCCTAATGGGACAACTGCTTTCATCAAAAAAGTTGGAGTAAAATAGAGTGAAAAAATCACTCTTTATGATGTGCTTTATGTTCCAGAGTACATTGTCAACCTCTTATCAGTCCATAAACTAGCTAGAGATAGCAAGTTTTTTTTATTGGATTTGATGAATTTAAATGTTACATTCATGACTTACACTTGAAAAAAACTCTGGGGACTGGTAGTCAACATGGAGGTATGTACTTTCTTGATTTCAATAAACATGAAACCTTTATAAAATGCAACAACATGGTTTGTCATTCAAACACATTATGGCACAATAGGCTTGGACATCCTTCTGACCAAGTCTTAAAAGCCTTAAAAGATAGAATTGACATTAGAGGTAATGGTGACTCTGCTCCTTGTGACATTTGTCATCAAGCCAAACAAACAAGAGAACCATTTCCTATTATTGATCACAAAACTGCTATTTTGGGAGATGTTGTTCACCTTGATGTCTGGGGACCCTACAAAATCACAAGTAGAGAAGGTTACAAATACTTATGAACAATTGTGGATGATTATTCCAGAGCAGTATGATTATATCTCTTAAAAGACAAAGATGAAGTTACATCAAATGTCATTGAGTTCTATAATTACTTAAAAAATCTGTTTAACAAAACTTTCAATATTTTTAGAAGCGATAATGGTATTGAATTTTTAAAATAACATGAACATGTTTTTCAAACAACATGGAATTTACACCAAACAACTTGTGCTTACTCTCCTCAGCAGAATGGTGCTGTTGAAAGGAAACATAGACACCTTCTTAAGGTTGCTCGATCTCTTCTGTTTCAGGGGGGATTTCTCTTTACTTATGGAGTGAATGTATGCTGACTGCTACATACCTTATCAATGGACTTCCCTCCTCTGTGTTAGAAGGTCTGTCTCCTTATGAGTTGGTGTTTGGGAAAAAACCAAACACTGACCATCTAAGATCCTTTGGTTGTCTCTGCTTTGCAACTATTTTAAACAATAATGACAAGTTTTCAAAAAGGTCTGAAAAATGTGTATTTGTAGGATATTCAAATAAAAAAGGGTATAAACTGTACAATTTAGAAAATAAAAGCAGGTTCTTTTCAAGAGATGTAAAATTTTATGAAAACATTTTCCCTTTGAAAATGAAAAAACAAACTGAAACAAGTCACACCATTTCTGTTGATACTTCTAAAATCAATCTTTTGAATTTTTTTTATACCCCTTACTTTCCGGTCAAAAAACCTAATGAGCCACTATCCAATGATGATGCAGAGACTGTGTCTCAAGATGATAGTGACAACTCTTCTGCTTGTGGAGGCACAGAGGAAGATGCCAGTGATGCCAGTGATTCCACTTCACTTGGTGACTTCCCAGTTGCAATCAACAGAGAGATGGTCACCACATCTTATGATGACATTACAGTGGAACAAACCTCCATTTCTGAGGAAAATTTTAACATCACTAATGTCAATAGTGATCAACCAAATCTTAGAAAATCCTCAAGGACCTCAAATCTCTCAGATTTTGTTATGGATGGGAAGGTTAGGTATGACATTGACAAACATGTCAATTACTCTGATTTGAGCAAAGAAAATTATTGTTTCTCAATAAACCTAAATAAAAATATTGAACCAAAAAGCTTTCATGAAGCCTGCACCAACCAAGATTGGGTTACAACAATGAATGAAGAAATGGAAGCTCTTCACAGAAATGAAACATGGGACATCACTAACCTGCCTCCTGGCAGAATACCCATTGGGTGCAAATGGATATACAAAACTAAATACAAGACCACAAGAGAGATTGACAGATTTAAAGCTAGGTTGGTTGCCAAATTTTACAACCAAAGGGAAGGTATTGACTATGAAGAGACATTCTCACATGTTGTCAAAACCGTTACTATACGATGTCTCATTAATCTTGCCCTTAACATGTGGTGGAAATTGTTTCAGTTGGATGTTGATAATGCCTTCCTCTATGGAACCTTAACTGAGGAGGTCTATATGACCCTCCCTCATGGCTACTTCTCTGTCAATGACAAAAGAGTGTGCAAACTGAAAAAATCTTTTTATGGGCTCAAACAAGCCCCGAGACAATGAAATGCCAAATTATGCGACACCTTACTAAATCATGGCTTCAAACAAAGCAAGTGTGGTTACTCATTGTTTACAAAGACTGAAAACAACTCCTTTCTTGCTCTTCTGGTCTATGTTGATGACTTAGTCATTACTGGAAGCAATGAAAATGGAATCAACCAAGTCAAACAGTTCCTGAAAACAAATTTCCTCATCAAATATCTTGGAGAATTAAAATACTTTTTGGGAAGTGAAGTTCTAAAAACCACTAATGGAATTTGCATGTCTCAAAGAAAATATTATCTTGAGCTTTTATCAGAATATGGGCATCTGGACTGCAAACCTTACAAGACACCTATCTAGTCAAAACTCATTGTCACAGATCAACCTATGAACAAAAAGGATAAACCTCTCAAAAACATCATTGAATATCAAAAGCTGCTTGGGAAACTAATCTACCTTGCTCACACCAGAACAGACATTGCCTACGCTGTTCACTGCGTTAGTTAATTTATGCACTCTCCCTTGAATACCCACTTAACACTTGCATTCAGAATCCTTAAGTATCATAAGAATTTTCCAGAGAAAGGAATTTTCATTTCAAAAGGCTAAACTTTAACCTTAAAGGTTTTTCCAGACTCTGAATGGGTCAAATGTAGAGCAACTATGAGGTATGTGACCAACTTCATTGTGTTCATGGGCAATTATGCCATTTCCAGGAAAAGCAAAAAACAATTTGTTGTGTCCAGATCCTCTGCAGAGGCTGAATACAGAGAATTAGCATCTATAACATGTGAAGTTATGTGGGTTCTAAACTTGTTTAAGGATATGAATATTGAAGTTAATATTCTTGTGCCTTTATATTGTGATAACAAAGCTGCCATTCAAATTGCTTCAAACCCTGTTTTTCCTAAAAGAACCAAACACATTGAAATTGATCTTCACTTTACCAGGGAAAAAATTGTGAGTGGCATCATTAAACCACTAAAAATCTAGTCTGCAAAACAACTTGCGGACATTTTTACAAAAGGTCTTCCAGCAGACCAGCACAATCAGCTTTTTAAAGCTCTAAACATGATAGATCTGTTTAACACTTAAATTGAGGGGGTGTATTAAATTATATATCCTAGCAATCTAAGTGTTAAACTCTTTCTTTATACATAGGCTTATTGTGTGATTAGAAATTGTTTCAGGGTCTTGTTGTGGTCTTCTCTCAAATAAAAGTTGGAAGGGGCATAATTGTCAAGTCTGGACTTTGGAGGACTAGAGCTGTATATTGGAGGAACCCTAGTGCTTATATATTTACATCATCCCTTTAGGTTTAGGATACATAAAAGAGACCATTGTCTCTAATTACCTTCTTCATTACACAAACACTAAACATCTGTGTATTCAATCGTTTGTGGTTTCATTTTAACTGTGATTGTCTCATTGGCAATCATTGTGCATTGTAAACATTCGGTTATAATAAATCATTCAGTCACGACTTATTACTTACATTGTTCTTGTTCTTCTGGATCATCTGATCTGGATTAAGTGTGTTGGTTGAACTCTGATATTCTTTACTTTTTTTTTTGAAAGGTGATTTTATTAAACAACACTAGCAAGGAGCTAGATAAAAAGTTACAAAGAGATCAAACAAGAGTTACAAGAGTATATGGGTTTATGACCCAATCATTCCAATTTGTTATAAAACGTTTGTTTCGATGAAGAATCCAAGAGTGTGATATTCTTTACATATCAATCAACTAAACAAATTCATACAACATATGGGTGATTCCAAACAGAAATTGTGTTTGCGTATATTGTTTTTAACGACGGTTGTGGTATTACAAACAAACAAGAAGCAAGTACAAGTATTACGCGAAAGGACAAAGTGCATTACATGACTCACGATACAAAGTGTTCATAAAAGAAGTATGGCTGAGGTATAAAATAAACATACTAATATACTAACGAAATCAAACAAATATTTATGTACGTATAAACGAATAAGATCTGACTACCTAAGGGTATCGTTAGGTGAAAAAGACACATGATGAGAGCAAGTGTCAATTTTGCATCAGATCCAACACACTAAATATGCAGCAGTATCACAGCAAGAGGCAGTACAGTACAACTTATTGTTTATTGAAATTTAAAGCTTTGTGGTCCTCTTTCTTTATACTTTAGCTAGCAATAATCCAAATTTAAATTGAACATCTGTCTTTGAATTTTCAACTTCTAAAAAGACAAATAAGAGATACCAAAAGTTGTTGTATATGGACGATGGACTATTCCATATTTTGAAGTAGTTTATTAGCTAGTTATCTTGAACTTGTAATTTGATTTGCAAAGCTGGCTTTCGTGGCGTTGGAAGTAAAATACCCTTATCATATGGATAGAAAATGGCATATACATAATTAGCATGGTACTTGTGCTAAGGTGCAGGTGGTCACCGACGGGGGTAGTCAACAAGAATGAAAGATGGGGTGATCGAGCTGAGAAACTTAAAATGAAAATGACTAACTTGCTAGGTTTCACGTTTGAATCTTCTCTTTTTCGTTACGTAATCTTTGATATGATCCTGGTTGTAACCTGCGAGTTGATGGTCATGATTACAAGAATAAAGATTAATATGAAAGATACAAAACATATTTCAGACTAGAAAAATGATCGAACTACAAGTTGAACAAAATACGCTTTAGGTTTCATTTGGCAAGAAAATATTTAATTCGCTAATTAAACAAGCAGATTAAACCTTATATCACCGACCACTTAAGGTAAATAGTAAATACTTATAATTTATTTATATAAAACTGATATGGTACCGCGTATGACATCGACATTAAATAGATTTTGGTGGCTCGTTACTTCGGCGAACAATCTTTTCACAAAAAAAAAAATAAATAAATAAATAAATAGTGGCAAGGTTCCCTTCATACTACAACAAAATTTTCTCACATTTTTTTCTACACACTTTTTAGAAGTTTGTAGAATTTTTTTAAAGTTGTAAACGCATAAATATTAACACATTAATAAGCGTGAAAAAATGTAAACAAAAAATTCAGTCTTTACATTTAAAAGTGTGAAGAAACTAAAATTTCTCCACACTTGTAATTAATGTGCACATCTATTTGTAATACTTAGGTGCAGTTTGGTTCGGGTATTTCATGGGGAATTGAATGATAGATTGTCAAAAAAAGTTGTTTGGTTGATTTTCATACCACTGACACATTCCTAACAGTTACATTTGACCCCACTTTTTCATTCCACCGCAATTTGGTAGCTTTTTGGTGGGTTTCACAAAAATGAACCAATAAAAAAAATAAAAAATTTGATGGTTTTATTTTAGCCACAAATTATTTATTTATTTATTTATTTTTATTTTAAAAAAATATATAAAATAAATTTATCACTCATTTATTTTCTCTCTCCTCATTTAATTCAAACCTATACTTAAATCCAATTTCTTTCAAACCTTTCCCAAATCCAAATCCAATTCCATTCCCACTTGCGAACCAAACGCACCCTTAGTTTCTTCACATTTCCTATATATTGTGTGAAAAAATTGAGTCATGCAAAGTTTTTTTCACAATTTTAAGCATAGACAAATGGTAAATTCTCAACAATTACAAGTTTAAACTTTTTTAACTAATTTTTACATATTCGTTAGTGTTAAGAAAATCAAAAAATTCTATACGCTTTCTAAAAGTGTGAAGAATAAAGTATGCATAATTGACATTTTTGGTGTAGTGTCAACATGATAAAAACACATAAAGTCTATCTATTCCTTGCTTCATCACAAATAACATACTACTCAGATGGTATGAAATATCAAAGGTCAGCCTAGCTATACTGTTAAAGATTACTATGCTATACTAAAAAAATACATTTACAACCATCGAATTCAATGGACTACGGATTTTACAAAAGTTTAGAGAAACCGCATATATGTTAAGTAAAAAGTACTTTAACAAATTAATTAATCTTTAAAATCATTAAATAAACTCTACATTTTAAACTTCTTCATGTAACTTTATGAAAGGTTAAGGATTGATATTTACACATAGAACTTTTACTTGATACACATAAAGGACAAGCATTAATGCATGAGAACAAGCATTCAATGCATTCAATGCATGTTGCATAGTAAAACTCTATGTGTAAATATCAATGCAACTTTATGAAAAGTTAAGAATCCCTTCTTAAATTTAGTGAAATAACAAATTAGCCCTAAACTCGATCAGGTCTATACTTTAACTAAATTCACCAAAATTTTCTTTATCTTTACTAATGCTAACAACTACAGTATTATCCTACGTATGTAATTATTTTTATTTTTTTTGGTAACCATGGTTTCCGACCTTTTCGCCGACTAATCCATGGGGTTTGAACCCACTGCCACACAGGCTCAAACCAGGTAAAACCCTCCCTTTTTCAAGAGGTTGACGTGGCCACTTCAAGATTGATTGCACCTAGCAGGAATTGAACTTGAGACCTCACACAGTTTATAGTGATAGTCACAAGCCCTTTTACCACTAAGCCACCCTCAGGGGCGGAACTATGTAGGGGCAGGGGAGAGTCCCGGCCCCCCTAAAATTTGTGGCACATAGTGTAAATATTATAGGTTTTAGGAGTAATTTTGTTGAGGTTACAAACAAATCTCAGATTCGGCTCCCCAAAATAAATTCGGCCCTCAAAAAAAAAATGTTCAAGTTCCGCCACTGGCCACACTTGAGTGGTTACGTATGTAATAATTTACTACGTATGAATTTTGCTTTTTCGTATATATTTGAGAAGACAAACTCACTTATTTTATTTATATTGCTTTTATATATTCGTATATATTTTGCTTTTATTATCCTACGTATGTTATTATTTATGAATTTTGCTTTTGCTTTGTTTTACGTTACGTAAATGAGAAACTGTATTTTGTAAAAAGCAGAAAATCTCCTTCTCAACATACTTTAGTAAGTCAACTAACATAATCGTTTTTTGAACGAACAACTAACGTTTTTGAGTTTTACTTTTGAAAAGAAAATAAAAGAAGTGTGAAAGAAAACAAAATAAACTTGTGTTCTTGAGCTTTCAGGAGATAAGAGAAGAGAAAATTTTGTTAAATTTTTTTTCAAAACTTTCTTCCCAAACGTGGGATAATTTAAGATGAATGTATATTAGGAAACTTTTAATAATAAAATGACTTAATTTCCCAACATAAAACACGGATTTTAGATACTACAAAGGGTAGGGGTGAGCAAATGGACCGAGAACTGAACCGGAACCGAGAACCGAACTGGAACCGACCCAACCCGAACCGCATTTTAGAACCGCGGTCCGGTTCTCGGTTCTTGGATATTTCAAATTTCGGTTCTCGGTTCGGTTCGGTCCGGAACCGCGGGTTTCGGTTCCGGAACCGAAGAACCGCCCAATATTACAATGTATATCTACTTTCAGTTCTCCAACTAATCATTGCATTTTGTATTTGTGACGTAGTGGGGTTGTTATATTTTAATTAATATTGAGATGAAAAAAAAACTAAAATGTAGTTAATGAACATCTATCTGTTGATCTTGAGTTTGATGCCAAAGGAAAAAACGAAATAATACCAACAGCTTACTTTATCACGACTTCAGTCCTCTATCCTATGCTCATTGCTCATTTGCCTATACTTATCTAGAACCTTTCAAGTCTTTGCTTGCATTAGATGTGGCTCTACTTGTTTTTAACATTAAGTGAAGTATCTACAACTCTGTTTCAGTTTAAAGAAGCAATTTTAGCAATGGCAATATTGTGTGTTAAAGGCACAAATAAATTTATCATTCGTAAATGGGTTAAAGGCATTTAACGACAACGTGTTTTTCAAAATATATTCGGCTATATACTTTAATCGTTCAATACTATTTACGCTTTAGACGCAAATGCGTGCAAACATAAAAAAAATGTTGAATTTTTGGCTACTTTTTAAAAAAATTCGGTTCCAATCGGGTAGAACCGAAATACCAACCGAACCGGAACCGGAACCGAACCACGCTCTTCGGTCCGGTTCTCGGTTCCTAATATATGTATTTTGCGGTTCTCGGTTCTCGCGGTTCCGGTTCGGTTCTTTGCGGTTCCGGAACCGCGCTCACCCCTACTACAAAGGGTATGATTGTAAAATAATGAGTCTTCTTTCTTCTTTTTTTTGTATTACAACTCGAGAACATAGCCTCAATATAAAAATTTATTTTGCATTCCACTCCTTTAGTTTTATTTTAAAACTAGATAATAGATAACAGAAATGAATAACTGTAATTCACTCTTTCTAATAAAAGGACAAAAAAATCATGTTCCTAAGTATTTTCGAACAGAAGAAATAGGGGAAAGTAAATTATGCTAAATTTCTCTTTCTAATCTTCTTTTCAAATTAAAAAGATTTGGAGAAAGATGATTTTTAGAGTAAATTTAGTTTTATTTTTTTCATTTTCTTTCCGACATGAGAATATAACATTAAAAACCAATTTTTTTTTTCTTTTTTTCCGTTTTATATGCGTGAATGTGAAACGCCCGAACTAAAAAATATATATATATATATTTTTAGAGTTGGATCGGTACGCCGTATCTCCATTTGGGAATACGTCGTATCCCCATTTTGAGATACGCTGTATCGACTGCAGGTGCAGAACAGTCTGCTGATTTTCTGCAGTTTCTGCACAAAACAACTTTCCACAAACTATAAACTGAACCAACTCTGTACCAAAACATTTTTATAGCATAAAAAAATTAAACATAGTATTTTACAACATACTTAGAGCCATATGATAGTCAAAATGGGTCAAAATGAGTATAAATGGCATAATTCCAAACACCCCTTTACAAGAACATACCCACAAAAGTACTAGATTTTGACATATACAATTCTGCGTTTTTGCACAAAATGACTCTAAAAGTGTTAAGGTTGTTAAGTAGTATCTAGAGAAGGGTTAAAGAGTTGCTCTACCATCCGAGCACCGTCGATAGCTAACCGCTAAGTCCTTGCCCTTAAATTTGGTATTGCTTTGCTCACTTACATCAAAACATGAAATGAAATAACATAAGCATAAAGCTTAGTGAGAAAGTAGCATAAACTGAAATCATGATTTAATATCGTGCAAAATCGTTGTTTTGCATAGTATAACCGTAACCTGGACGGGAAGTGCTGGTTAAACACTTACTCACCACATACGTCATCATAACCATTATATTCCTCATAAGAGGTCAAGACCATTCAAATGTGTTTCACACGAATAATGACGAGTTCCATTTTGCACGGGTTCTTCCCGTAGGAAGTCATATGTTTCATTTACAAAGCATGACTTATTACCTACAAAGGTCATCTAAGCTCCCTCTTTGGAACATAAGTGCCAAGTATGCACTAACTGGCCATTAGGCTATATGAGTTCCATTCTCGGAACATAATTGCCAAATACGCACTAACTGGCCATAAAAGCTATATGAGTTCCATTCTCGGAACATAAGTGCCAAATATGCGCTAACTAACCATAAAGGCTATCTGAGTTCCATGATATACATGTGTTTGGCCACTATATACAACATAAATACATAGTCTGTCTGTATGACCTACTCGGTTCATCGAAATACATGATATGACCACACAAGTTTACATGGTATTTGATATGACCTTACGGGTCAATATAACACTGAATATGACCTCACAGGTCAACATAATACATGACTTGCATATTACAACCACATAGGTCAACACGACATTGAATTTTTATAATATGACCACATGTGTCATCATGTGCCGAATTTATAATTACTCGGGCTCTCATGAGCATAAATCACATAACTAGTAAAATGATTAACGTATGACGTACTTATGAACATAAACGTGAACTTGGGTAACATGAACACGTAACATGAGTTATAGAATTAGTTACTCGTTGTAATACATGAATATCGCGAAGTATATAACATCTCATATGAGCACATAAAGGCTCGTATATACTCTTAAACTACGTTACTCACCATAAAAGCTTTATAAGCCTTCCCGAGCTCCCGATAGGTTCCCAGTTTAATCTTATCACCTAATAACATATCGTAAACATGATGTTTACTTAGAACACGATCATAGCTTTCATAGGCTAGCATTTGGAATTTACTAGAACATAAGGGGGTGTTTGGTTTCGCGGATGACTACGAACATCAACTTTACTTTTCATAATTTAACACCACAAATTGGTGTTATATCATCAAACTAAGATACCCAAGGCTTCCCACAACATAACAACATGATTAACATCAATTCTTAGTGATTTCTAAAAATCACAACTTGTCATATTAGTTTAAGTTTCATCAAAACCCCTCTTATGGTAACATAACACAAAATTAGGCATAACCCCGTGATGGGTGCCATCTAAACACGAATTTGGGGAGATGTTATCAATCATACCTTATATGGATTCGTGGGAATGGTAGAACTTATGTCCATACCACTTAGTGTGATGATTCCATAGCTTAACTTGCTTAATTCTGTGATAAAAATCCAAGCCCTAATTGAGTTCTTTCCTCCTTATGTGTGATGTGAGACAAAGTGTTGAAATGAGGTGCATAAGACTTTCATGGCGTAAGTAATTGATATACTTGTGTTATAATACAAGTTTCAAGGTTAGACAAACTTAGTCCCTAACAGTCGAACTATTATAAAGATAGTCCTTTTTCTTTAAAACTTCTTTTCATGAGAGGCCCTTTTAACTAGCGAGGCCTTAATAATATAACATAAGTTGACCGAGAAGCTTTAAAATATATTTAAAGTCATTATCGTAAAAATTGGGGTGTTACAAAACAAGTGTTAAGGATGCACTAATATAAGGATGTGCTTGATTTCTTATTAAAATCACTTAATACCTCTTAATGGTTTATAAATCTGAACCGTTAAGAGCTTTTAACAATTAATGGTATTTGTTTTTTTCCCTTATTTAGATGGGTTAACATGTTTAAACCTCTTGCCCAACAAGATTTGAAAGAGGATCTTACTACCTCTTAATGGTATATAAACTATTTTTTGTAATCTAATCGTATATACGTTCAAAAAAACAAACAACAATATTTAATTCAGATTTAGAGTTTTCTGGGTTTAGATTCAGATGTGTGAATCAAATAAGACTCGGAGCCTATTAATAAACAAACAAAGATAGAGTTATAAACGCGGCATCTTATTTCCCTTTTTATGGGCCGAAGGCAACTTCTCCTTTACCGTATTGCTAGCTGGGCTAATTTCATATGTAAAGTCCCTTTTCATGCATGCATTCTTCTAACGAATGGCCCAAAGTTTCCGAAACCTATTTTTAGAAAATAATACTCTGTAACTAAGAGACGAAAACAGAATGGTTTTTGCTCGTTTTAGATGAATTCATGAGCTTTTCTAATTTGATATTTGATCCCTGTAAGAAACCCATGAAGCCGTGCGACTTATAGAAAACTATCAAGTCACGTCGTATTTTTGATAGGAAAATATCAATTTATCTTTCCTTTATTTGGTCTTCCAAAAATTAAAATACGCCTAAATTTAAATAAATTTAGTTGTAATAATAAAATTTTAGTAGATGCACAAGCTTATAAATATTAAAACGAAATCACCACTTATACTTACACCCTGAACAAATATAATTAAAAATATAATCATTATTTCTACTAATGGTCTCAACCTCGTAAAAATAATTCAAAAGAAAAGGGTAAATTACAAATTTTTTTTCCCTGTGGTTTCTCCTTGTTACACTCTCCGCCACTCTCAAACTTTAATTACAAAAAGTATCTTTGTTGTTCAAGTTTTGTTACACTCTCAGTCCTTTTCACTAATGCTCGTTAGATGAGTCTGTTAAATCACCTCATGTGACTTACACGTGAAGGCATTTTTGTCAATTTACTCTCCTTCATCTTCAGTTTCCAGTATCTTAATTTTCACTTAACTTTACAATTATTTTTAAACAAAAATTCAAGAACACCAAAAACATTAAAGAACAACAATCGAAAGTCAAAACCCATTTCAACTAACCCTTTATCAGTCAAAAGTCAACACCCCAACCCATTTCAACTATGGATTCCCTCAAAACTCGAATGGAATTCAATGAAGGTTATGAATTAGCTTCATGTCTTAATAGTTTTTTTTTTTTTTTTGAAAGACAACTTTTATTAAACACCAAACCGCAAACTCTGTCTCCAAGGAGGAGAAAGAGCCGCAGTAACACCAAAGACTATTACATCACCTCGAATTTACACCACGAATTCCAATCTATACAACCATTTTTATATCTACATCTAAACCAATGGAAGCTCAGAGTTTTTATCTCCGTAACCACTTCCGTAACCTTCAGTTTTTTATCCGAAAATATGCGATCATTTCTAGCTTTCCAAATACTCCACAACGAAATGAACATGATCCCCTGAAACACAATCTTCTTAACTCCTTTCAGCCCCACCGATTGATGCATGGTAACAATGTCCCGAACCGAAAACACGAAGATGTTTTGTATACCACACCAAGAAGCTATTGCTGCCCAAATTCCGGTTGCAAAATGTTAGACTCGCTTTTTTATAAAGATAGTAAAGATAAGATGAAGATGTGGATGAAGAGAGGAGTGTGTGAGATGGGGGCGGATAAACACTGACTATGTATGTTAGGGTTATCTAATGAGGGGATTAGGGTTCACTTACAATATATTTAAGTGTCAGGTGTGGATCGGGTATAACTTTGTTGTGGGGCTGAACATGGACTTGGATCATGTTATCTTCTTGATGGGCTTCACTGTTAAATTTATTGGACTGAAATGGTGGGCTGCTTAATATGCAAACAGTTATTTGTCATCCGTATGTTTGGTTATAAAAATATTGGATACAAATTGTCTATACATTGTGGTATACTGAGTGGTATTTTGGAACAAAAATTTCACGGGGATACATAGTTCACGGCTAAAATTATTATGTTTAACAAAAATGACTACGGGGTTCTTGTACGATATTATTGATTTGATTTTGAAGTGACATTTCACGGGTACTTATTTATCTTTGAGATAGGAGTTACTCTCAAGATAACTTGTCTGGGCAATTTTATTCATTGTGACTAAGAATGGACAATCTAGCTATAACTGATATAAGGAGTTACGTTGTAGTGCTCACAGTATAGCTATCACTTTAAGGAGTTACGTTGTAGTACTCAGTGTCACACAAAGATGTGGATTGTTCACAAGACGCGTTAGTATAAGCATTAAGTCAAAAAAGTTGGGGTGTTTACTTCTTTTTCAAGTTGGTCATATCGGGTTGTCTCCATATGTGGTCATTTACTAGCAGCCGGTGAATTTTAAGGAGGTTCGTTTAAAGGTTGGTTTGAGAGAAGTATTGAGATTATTTTTTTTGACACATTCTCACGAAACTATGCTTCGACGAGCTGTTATAGCTTTAATATTGCATCAAGTAAAAGGTAATCAAAGGCATGTACACTAAAGTATGAAGATTCCGATGACTCGCAACCATCAGGAGGGAGAAGTACACGAAGAAAAAAGAAATGTCTCGTCTTCAGTAATTTGGTTTGTGGGTACATCGAGGCTTTTTACCAACTTGGATGCAAATACTTTGCGAGATATGTTGTTATGATGCTCCCCGAACGACAACCATGGTGCTACACTTTAAATGTTTACTTTCTTCGCTGCGTGAAAGAGAGTTGTCGATTCAGGAGGGAGCAGAGAAAAGAAAAAGGCTCACTAGTTAGGAGGGAGTAATAACCTAACTAGACCATTATAGTTGAAGTTCAGAGCTACAAGAATTAGTGCCATCAGTGCCTAAGATTGAACGCCGAGAGCGTCGGAAGAGAGAACTTCAAGTCTGCCTCAGAATCTAGACTACAGAGACTTTGCGCTTCAACAACGTCAACATAAGTTTATTATTGTTGTAATTCACTTTGTTTATAGGTCTCATTGTAACCATTCACGTGTGATTATATCTTGGAGGGAGATTGTTATACTCGTTTTTTTATAAAGATATCGTCACTTAAGTGAATTGGACTAGATTTGTAAAAAGTAGAGCCCGCAAGGACTACTACTGTTTAAATGGCAAACTAGTAATGTAATAGGGCTATAAATACCCCTCATGACTCTCCATGAGGGGTGTGGGAATTCATTGTATTGTTCATTAATTTCTTAAGCTAATATATTAAGTGTGTTTTCTCCACTCTCTCTCTACTTTCTCTCACTAGAAAAGATGAAGATATTCATCTTCTTCCACCAACCAAGACCTCTCGAATCACATAAATCTTGTACATTCTCGGTCCTACACAAAAATACATCCCGAAAACAAATGCTCCGAAGTTTCCAGGATATGATCACAAAAGACACAATTTTTTCCTTGTACCTGAATATTCCTTCTTTCTAAAGCCGATGTTGTGGCAATTCTATCCATCTCCGCTCGCCAAACAAATATGTTCACTGATGTTACTTACTTTTATCACACAAGCTACTAATCTAATCCTAGATCTAGAGAGAGAAAGTTAGAGAGAGAAAGAGATGGGAGGTTAACTCTTAATAATGAAATGTGAAATGAGCATTCAACCAACCAACCCTCTCCCTTGAATAGGAGGGGGTATTTATAGTGTTTTACAAGACATGGGCTTTTAGCCCTAACTAATACATAATTAAGATAAATAAATAGACACAGCCCATGGGCCTTCTACACAGGCTGGGTCATAAAAAAAACTTAAAGGCCTAAGCAATCTATTACATAAACGATCAATACTTGATAATAATAAAGTGTTCCCAACAATCTCCCCCTAAGTATTGGTCATCAAGGTTGCTTGACGTCGTCTTTGCTTCTTGGCTTCTGACGTCTCTTGTATCTTTGTTCCTTAGTTCTTGATGTGATATGATATGGTAATTTCTCGATCTGCCTCTCTCCAATAGTGTCTTTACGTCTTTTCCACCATGCTCATATGTTCTTTGAATTTTGTTCTTCATGTATCACGTAGTTCTGAACTTTGACTTGTGAAAGTTTAACGTACTTGATCTTCGACTTTTCTTGAATTTCTTTGAACTTTTGTTATTCCTTAGTCTTTGTAAGAACTTTGTTTCAGGATATGAGCATGATGGAAAGATTGTGGAACTTCATGTCTCCATGATTCGCTGTAGGTAAACAGTTAGCAATAAATCATCCGGCACTTACAGATTTGGACTTCGAGATCGTCAACAACATAGTGTGAAGACTTTCTCTAATCCTAACCCAGGCCGTTCTGAATCGGATACCCCCGAAAGGGCTTACACAGACACACCGAAGTGCACCCACGATTCAGTGAGTCGCTGGAGATCACCCCAAGACTGTAGACCGTTTTGAAGCTAACACTAAGCGTAATCCACAAGGGATTACCGAAGTGACATGCTGTCAGGGCTGTTTGATGTTGACCCTGTCAGGATTTCCATTCAATCACTGAGAATCATAATTTTATGAATTCTCTCATGAATGTTCTCAGCAGATTGCTAAGATCTGCGAAGGACACTCTTATATTTTACAACTAGTGTTCATTTTGTTGAACAGCCAGTGTATACTAAGTGTACCTAAGAGATCTTTGATGTATCTCATGGCTTTAGACTCGATTCAGTGCTTATTTGTTTGGTCGTCGGAGGCATGGAGCAGATTGCCTCCTTTTCAATATCAACACATCTCGGAGTGAGAGGTCGATAGATAATGAAGGGTTCTCCATGTGAAATGAAACAAATGTCTTTTGAGAGACACCTGAGTGGATAGAAGGTTTAGTGCAGTGCATCACTGGGTCCATGACGGCTTAATCTTCAATACCGGTGTTACTGTAGTAACAACCAGTAGCATATGTATTGAACCCGGTGTCTGCCCTAAGGTTGATCAAATGGAGGGCTATTTCTTTTCACCCTTTTCTTTACTTTTCTTTTTCATTCTTCAACCCCTTCTTTCTCCTTTCATTTCATTTCTCCTTTTTTTTCAATCATACCTAGGACTTACTAGTTCTAAACTATTGGTATTGTCCTTGGGTAGATCCCTCCGGCTCTGGCGGATCATAGGACGGTTATTCCTAACCTTAGTCACCTTATATCACCATGACTATCCTATTGTTTCCATAAACCAAGCCTTTTGAAAATCTCTCAAAGTGCTTATGATTGTGAAAACATATTTTGTTAACACTTTGAGAGTTTAGTGATTTTCAGAAATACTCACCCCTTAACATGTGCTCATAAGTATTTAATGTAAATTTGCACATGTCGGGTAGAGTTATCACTTTTTGAATTGATTGATTTTCAATGAACATGATCGTCGCGAGACATGTTTACATCACTAGTAGAACTAGCTTGAAATTATTACCCGTCCATATCACATTCAAGAAAAAACGCTCGAAATTGGTACATTCTACTCAGACACATCCTTTGCGAGACACGTTTACATCACCAGATAAACTAGCTTGAAATTATTACCCGTCTAGGAAATGTCTTTTCGATTACTGACTTTTGATGTCGTCAATTCGAGGGTCAATTCGGAGTCGAGCTCTTGTGAGATATCAACTATTGAATTACCATATTTTAATCATATCTTTATTCTCCCACTCAAAAATAGTATACTTATGATTTTTTTGATAGACGTTTGATAAAAATATGCCTTTTGAGTTTTGTGGGAAGCATTTCAAGAACTTTTGTTTGTGGAACAAAGATTATGTTTCAAATACTCCCCCTTGATGAGGGAATACTTGTCCTTATGAGTAGAATTTTGAAAAACTTAGAAAAAATTCTGGTTTAATTCTACTCATAAGTAAGAAGCTTTCGCTCCTTTGATCAGGATTGAGGCACTGAAGCGTACCTCAGTGTCCTTTCGTTACAAGAACGGGTTGTGCACTGTTATGTATGCACAAGCCATTGTCAAAGATAACAAATATGATGAATGATGATGAATTATGACAGAGGTACCAATGATTACTGTTCAGGTCGACGGAATGTGAGAATGTTAGGAACTCTGGCACGTCCTCCCACATAGCTTTCCAGTCGTCTCATCGTTACCCGGAACTTGATTCTTCGGTCAATCTTGTCTATGAACTTGACAGATTGCTTCACATCATTCTTACTCCAACTTATGTGTTTTAACCATCTCGTCTTCAACCCCTTTCTATGGTTCTCAAGAATCTTTTCAAGTTCAGACTTGACATGTAACAAAGTGTAATACCTGAAATTCAGAAAACCTGTAAAAAGATTAAAATACCCCTGAAACTTTAAGAATTTAATTAAAACACTTATAAGGTACCAAATTAATTCCGAACTTCTGGAAACGAGCTACATATGAAGTAAATTAATTCTGAGACAACATGTTAACATTTTTACATGTCCAAACATTATTATGACACTTTAAAATATAAGTATATACCGAAATTTTATTTTACTTATTTAATTATTATTCAAAATCAATTAAATAAAAGATAATTACATTTTAAAAAGGGAAATAAATCAAGAATTGATAAATTCTGATTTTTGCCAACTAACAAACCGTGTATATTGGTTTCCCCCCCCCCCCCCTCCTAATTCGGCCTAACCCTCCTATAATTTTATCCCATTTATTTCCTATTATTTGTTATACCGAAACCCTAATAAACACACACAAAAATTCACACACAATCCATACGATTTTTTGGAGGTTATCTAGTATTTTTCTGGTGTTGATCTTCATCCAAGGAGGCTATGAAAAATAAGGTTGGTTTGTGGATTTGCTGGTTTGATCGTGGGGCATTTTTCTTTGTCGAATTTCTCATCTGATAGGTACAAAATTCGTGCACCTTATTCACATGTTCTAAAACTGATCTGGTATTTTTCTCATGATCCTTACATCATATAAGACTTATAAAAATTGTATAAATCGAATCATGCAAGGTTAATGGGTCGCTATGATTTTTAATGATTAAAACGTACGTAAATTCTAAAATATGTGATACGAATTTTCTGGGTGTTATGTTTATTTTATTTGGACCTCATATGAAGTATAGGATCTGGGAAAAATGATGGAACGAATTATAAAGGCCTAAATATGTCGTGGTAATTATAGGTATCAAAAACGTATATAAAATCTAAAATATGCTATACGATTTTCTGGGCTTGTTATATAATTTTTATGAGTTCCTTATGCATCATATAACCTGAGAAAAATATTGGTTCGAATTTTGGAAGCTTAAATAAAGGGTGGCTAATTTTTATACAAACCGGATTTTTGGAAAAATAAAGAAACAACTAAAACCAAATCGAAATAATTAGGGTTAGGGTTTGTGGGGACATGATCTGGTCATTAAAGGTGTTTTAAGGTTTTAATAATGATGGAGCAATGATTGGATTTGATTAGGGTTTGGAATTATATCTTAAAAGTTAATCCGATTGGTTTTTAAAATTATAAGGACCTGTTTTGCCAACTTTGAAACTTCTGGGACATTTTTTTAATGTTATATAGGTCAGATCTAATGTAGGAAAAATACGACATGAGGGTCTTATATGTAAAGTTTGCAAGAAAAGGATTTATTTGTTAATTAAGGGGTCGAATTGAATTAAATTAAAATGGAGGGACTAAAAGTGTAAATTCTTTAAACTTAAGGTTTTTTGGTGTAAATAATGATATTAGAGATGTAATGGGTAATTTTGAATATTCATGGGCCTAATATGTAATTGTTAATAATTTATGAATCGAATTGTAAGTTTTGTAAATATGAGGGACTTGTTTTGTAATTTCCGAAACTTAAGGGGCTGTCGTACACCTAATATATTTAAAGGGGTATTTTCTGTAAATTTTTGAAATAAAGGGCTTGATGTGTAAATGTAACTATGATAAGGGTTAGATTGTAATTTATATAATTATAAGGTAAATTGTAAATTAATTAACTAAAGGGGTGTAAATGGTAAATTGTGAAACTTAAAGGTTAAATGTGTAATTCTGGAAAACCTATGGGTTCGAATGGATAATTATGATACTTTTATTTTTAAACCTTCAACTTTGGTAAATTTACTATTAAAACCCTAAACTATGTAAACTTGTCATAATTACCCTTAAACTTTTGTAACTTGATAAAATGTACCTTAATTCCATAATAATCTTGAAATAAGGACTTAACCTAATCTGTAATGTTAATATCTTGCTAAGTATGGAAATCTGTTAATTATAGAAATTACTAAATCTGGAAAGCTACTAAAAATAGAAAGTTACTTAAAATGGAACGGTAAACTAAAAATAGTAATCTGAGTTAGAATCCGTTATAATTCCGTCTTCTACTCCTTTAGGTGTAAAGAAGGAGGAGCCCTGATTCTGTTCCGTGTTTGTCTTGCTTATTTTGCTTTGCTAATAAGGTACAGATATTCTGCCCTTTTTTTCAGTAAGGGTTTTTCATTCCCTTTTCTTTCAGTTTTTGATTTTCCTTATTAGGATTCCCTATACCATTGCTATGTTCCCTTCTGTTTGTGAACCTTTCATGTGATCTCTTTGTTTTGTGAACCTTCGATGATCTCTTTCATGTTCTGATCTGTTTTACTTCTGAGTTGATGTCCTTATTATAATCCTCTTTGCTTTGAACCTTTTTCATGATTCCCTGTTGTTACGACCCCTGATATAAAAATCTGTTATGCGAAAATCTTTTAATTATGACCTGGAAATGTTTTGAGAAAAATCAGTTATTTTAAAAGAATGATTATGAATGGTGATATGATACTATTTTATATGACAGTTGTTAACTTTTGTGAAAACTAGTTTTAAAGAATGTTTTTATGAAAAACCGTTTTGAAAGATTATTTTATGAAAACTATTCTGAAAGATCATTTTATTGAAAACCGTTATTAAAGGAATGCTTTCAATGAACTTTTGACAGGAATTTCTAAAATGAACTTTTGCAATGAACTCTTAATTATGAACCTTTGATATAATCTTCTGAACCATTTGATATAATCCTTTTAATCTGAACTTAAACTTTGATATAAAACTTAATCTGATAAACTTTGATTTGAACCTTTGACATTTATTTCTAAACTGTTTGACATGAACCTTTTGCCATGTACCCTTAAGATATGACTTTTGATTATTTTTGATAGTACATCTGACCTTTGACCTACAGTCTGATGTCCGAGCCAATCACTAGGCATGAGGGTTTCATGTCCATGTCATTGATGCACCTTTGACATGACTCTAGGGCAGGAGAGTGATGACCTGTTCCGTCCCTTATCTATTATCTGCTATGGCCATTATGATTATGATTATGATTTGTCTGCGGGGGCGTATGGGTGCATCCTAGATTTGATCTGTTCTCTGTTTATGTTATATGTTTATTGTTATTATATCTGGTGACTGATGGTGTGTGCGATACACGTCTTTCACATTGTCTGAGAGCTGATCACTCTACACAGGTTTGTTTTATTATATTGGTACGCTATGGTATTATCTGTTATCTGGGCTCGTGACAGATTTCTGTTTTTCCCTTATTCTATAACTTTATTGTTTCCTTTTCCTTATTTCTTTTCTTTTGTCCTTATTCCGTTCCTTACTCCTTTCGCTTTGACTTTGTATCGGTATGGTCTGTATTCTTGGTTTTTTTGTGCTGCTATCTGTTACTGCTTTTGTTATCGTTATATCTGTTCACTGAGCTCTTGTAGCTCAGCCGCATTTCTTTTCCTGCAGCAGGTTTTAGTAGGAAAGCTGGGAATGAGTGGAGAGTGTACCTTGGACTTAGAAGATTGGATAGCTATTCTGGATTAGAGTTGACTAGAAGATAATATATTTTAGAATTAGTGTTTTTGGAAGTTCTCATTTGTAACCTTGTAGATTCAGTATTTCATTTGTAATCCTTTGAGATTTTTGTATTACTGAAGATGTATGCTTTGTTTTGATCTGATGTGAATCCATTATTGTGATATCTTTACCCTTGTCGGGTCGGGGTGTTACACAAAGTCTCATCACTGAAATTGTGAATATCTTGATAACCCATGAATCTTGTTGAACTTCTATCCCTTACGTATACTACTCCAAATGGTTTATCACCGAAAGTGTATGGCCTTTTGTCGGCTATCCCTGGAGATTTAAGATTTGGCATGACTAAATTCAATTTCTTCTGGTAGCTTTCTACCCCAAGGTGCACGTCTTCAACTCTGGATCTGATGACAATGTTGCGAATGTACAGCAGCAAAGAGTTGACGATATCATATTGAAGACGTCCAGGAAGATGTTCGAGTTTTCCTTGAACTTTCAGGAGATACATGTCTTTAATATCATTGATGTGCAGGTAAGGATAGTCTACTTTTTTGAAGGTGTATTCTTTATCGTCCAGCCTCCTCACGGTGATTTTCTTCAGATAGTTGTAGCCAAACATTGATTCAGTTTCTGCACTTGTGATGGATAGGATAAACTTCAGCTTCAGGTTTTGACGGATAGGTGAGCTTCCATTTGTAGAACCACTTCCTCGGATTTGGCCAGTGATAGATTCCCAGAGCAGCTTCATCATTGTATTCTTGAACTTCATTGATAACTAAATCGTGCTTTGTTCTTCACAACCTTCTTAAGTATAAGAAGCTGCCAGGTACTTGGTAAGGGAAGTTGCATAACATTTTTCAGGATTCGTGTTTCCATAGATCAGATAATCCAAGTCGTTATTGAAGAAATACGCCTTGGGTATCTTTGGGTTGTGAGAATGGCTAACGGGTGGTAAAGGTTGGGAGAAATCACGGAGTTGGAGTTGTTCTTTTGGATGAGAAACCCACGCATGATCCCAGTCAATGTTTTCAGAAAGAGCTCTTGCTACTTGCTCCAGGTTGTACTCAAACTCCAGCTCTGAAGTAGTGACTTTTTTGAATTCTGTGAAGCCATCTTTGCGAACTCTAATGATATCAGGCAATCCCAACTTCTGGACTTTCATTGCCTTCTTCAGTCGTTTGGTGAAGTCCACAATAGAGCCTTCAACAGGTGCATCATTTTGAGCTTCTGGATATGCGTCCACCATTTTTTCAAACCAATCAAATCTTGAAGCATTAGGGTTGATCCATTCTGGTTGAGGTTTGACTTTTTCATTGGTGGGTGGTCTTGGAGGTGCAACAGGAAATTCTTGATCAAAACTCATGTCATTATAAGCTTCAGTCTCATCGAATGCCCCTCCTTCAAGCGGAACAAACTTTTCTTGGCTTGATTGCTTTGTTGTTCCAGAAGAGTGTGCTGTAGTAGAAGGGCCAGTTGACTTGGAAGGTTTTCTTCTTTTCTTCCCTTCGTCTTTGTCAGGTTCATCCCGATGACGCTTGACTGGCTTATCTTGCTTACATCCCTCGGCTTTCTTCTCAGCTTTTCTGATCGAATTGAGCAATGCCTTTTTGAGTTCTTCCTCTTCGGGTTTATTGATGATGTCTGCAAGTAATTTTCCGTTCAGGTCAGCTGTAGACGGCTTGGGTGGCACAGTTTGGATAGTTATTAGTGTTGTCTGCATGAGGTTAGCCACCGTCTTTTCCAGATTTTGTTTGACATATTCTTTGAGGATATCCGGTAGTGCCTCTTTAAGATTCTTGCCGACTTCTTGGGGTACTTGCGAACTGACTTGTTGAGGAACATGTGTCTTGAGATATTCCCCTACTGCCTTTTCCAGATCAAATGCTTTGAGATTGTCGATGTGAAATTTGTTTTTATCTGCTTGTTTTTGCACTTCAGTGAGCTTTTCATTCAATGCTTTGTGCTCATTTTCTTTAGTTTGTCGATTTCTCAAAACCAAATTTTGAGTTGCACCAATTTGTTCTTTGAGTTCATTGAGTTCACTTGTGGACTGACCCATAGATGACGGTTCTGGAGATGGTGGTACAGTGTTGTCATCTTGGTTGTCATTTCCTTTATCATCATCATCATCATTGTTTTCATCTTCATCATCTTCACCTTCTTCATCTCCTTCTTCATCATCTTCACTGCTATCAGATTCTTCAGATCCGGATCCTGAGGGTGTATGAATTCTTTCATCTGACTCTTCTGATTCACTCTCAGATTTATCCAGTGTAGCAGACTTTGTAACCTCTGAATCTTTTTCTTCTTCAGCATGTGAAGCTGATCCTTCACCTCTTTTCTTTCTTTCAAGTTTTTCTTGATCTGCCAAAAGTTTCTTTCTGTTTTCCTTTGAAGCTTTCTTAAATTGTTCTTGCTCTTCTTCTTCAGTCATTGGGGGTTTTATGGCTTTGAACGATTGATTGGACATTTTGATTGATTTCCCCTTCCTTTGCCCAAACTTTTGTCTGACTCTGCCATCACTGATTTCATTTTCTCAAGATCTTTCTTCTTCTTTCCTTCACTAAGATCAACTTCTACTTCTTCCTCTTCGTCCGTGGGTTCATCTTGGAGTTTCAAGTCTGGGGACTTTTCTCTGATTATAATTTTCTTCTTTTCGAATCTTTCAATTTTCTTTGTTCGAGATGAAGCTGCTGGGACAGTTTTTCCTTTGCCTTTGGTTGACATTAATCTCTTTTCTGTAACTCCCACTTTTCCGGCCTTTTCAGCTTCATCGTACCATTGGTAAGCATCAGTTCCCTTCACCGCTTCTGTCAATATACTTTGTGGAATTCTCAACCCTTGTTTCTTTGAGTTGCTCGTCTGCACTTTAACCCTGCTGAGCATGTGATCCATTTTTTTGGTGTGTGCTTTCTCATTTGATCGTCTATCGATTCCAGGGTGGTTTTTCATGAGGTGTGAGATTATGAGTTTGGTGAATCGGGGAAAGGGTACCTTGTAACCCTTCTTTTGTTGGAACTGTTGGGCTAGGAATATCATGTCTTTCCATATGAACTTGGCGAAGTCCACGTGGTGGAAGGTGACGACACCCCAGAAGAATAGTAACTGTGTCAAACCTGGGTGTTCAAGTCCAGTTGCTTTGCCAGTTATACAATGAATGATTATGGTGTAAAGAGTCAACCACGGCTGAGGGATGTACTTCCTGTCCACTTTGGAGATTGAGGTAAGCTCTTCATCCTCTTCATCATAGATGAGAAGTTTTAGTGTTTCAACCATGGTTTCAAAGGTTGGATCATCGTTAAATTTTGCCTTTGGGCCTGAGGCTTCAGATGGAAGGTCTAGAACGGTGCGAAGAGTATCAATCCTAAATTGTATCTCTGTGTTGTCAACTGTGACTGTTATGTGTTCGTTGTCTTTTCCTATTTTCATTGAATGCCAAAACTGATTCATATAAACTTCTGGGACGCTTGCTGTCTTAGTCAATACCGGACTGATGAAGTGTCTTCTGAGTATTTCCACAATGATTTGGAAAGACTGATGACATGGCAGATTATCAAAGTCGACTCTTGAATTTGACTCACTGATTTTGCGCTCATCTCCTTCGGGAATCATCTCCTAACGTGTCATGGATCCTTGAGACATGGTTAGCCTGTGTTCCACAAACACCAACAACAATACACAATAGACATCGTATATATGTGTTAGGGAATGTTATTTGTTACATGATAATAGACTAACTTGTATGATACATCACATAGATAGGCTAAATCATGAAAACATTCACATATCATTCAAGCAAACCATTTTCAAGCAAACGAGTTCATACAAATATTTGCACATTACTAAGTTTATATAAAAAATTCTAAGTCTGGAAAATTGTGACAAACTCAGTAATTCATACAAACTCGGTAATCCATACAAACTCGGTAAGTTCTACAAACTCGATAAGTCATACAAACTCGATAAATCATACAAACTCGATAAGCCATGCAAACTCGATAAGTTATACAAACTCGGTAAGGTTGTAGAAACTCGACAAGTTTGTAGAAACTTGATAAGTTCATACAAATTCGACAAGTTTGTATAAACTCGATAAGTTTGTACAAACTCGATAAGTGTGTACAAACTCGATAAGTTCATACAAACTCGACAATTTTGTATAAACTTGATAAGTTTGAACAAACTCGATAAGTATGTACAAACTTGATAAGTTCATACAAACTCGACAAGTTTGTATAAACTCGATAAGTTTGTATAAACTCGATAAGTGTGTACAAACTCGATAAGTTCATACAAACTCGACAAGTTTGTATAATCTTGATAAGTTTGTACAAACTCGACAAGTTTGGACAAACTCGACAAGTTTGTACAAACTCGAAAAGTATGTGACTTTAGTTTTCCTAACTCGGAAACAAAGTCGAGAGATTCCAGATTTCAATCAAAGTCGATAACATCTTAGCACAAACTCGATAATTATCATAGAAACTCAATAAGATGAACACATAGAAACTCAGTAACTATCAATTTTAAACAGATTTCATGTATTCCATTTACAAGTCACAACATATTCAACAAGCATTCAAAACATGTTTAACGCACAGACAAACACTCATCAACATGTTCATAGCAACACTTTATTCATTGCAATCCATATACACAGGTGCAATCATTCGAACCAAAACAAACACCTAGATTTATGTTATGAAACTTTAACCGCATACTCAAGAACTTCAAACAAACATATCCCATCATTCAAACCATCAAACACAACACTCATTCATCTCAGCTCACAAACACGGCACCTTAAACCCTTAGTCAATCAAATAGCCTTACGTGAAGTTATTGAATCTAATTAACCCAATGCTATTTACTCTAAATCATGTTATAAAGCTTTTACACTAACTTAATTAGATTAAACAACACTAACCAAGAAACGCCCAAATCGTTAGAATAAACCCTAATTCGCAAAATCTGACATTTAGTTACAGAAACATTATGCTAATGATTACAGAGCCTAAATGATTAGAGTTTATCACTTACAATTGAGGCTTAATGAAGAATCAAAAAATCTTGAATTCTTGAGGGTTTTAGCGTGTTGGCGGGTTTTAGTGAGAGAGGGAAAAGTTATTTGTGAGTCTGTGTGTTTTACTTAGTTAGATATTGAGTTATATTAATCAAGTTTATTCGTTTGTCAACTTCAGTCCCCTAAATAGTGTTCTAGTTTATTTAAAGACCTATAGTGACAACTTGTGTTATTTTGACAACTTCAGTCCATTTAACTAGAATCCTAGTTCACATAAGGTCCAATTGAGACAACTTTTAATAACTTGACAACTTCAGTCCTTGATGTTTGTAATGGTTTAACCTTTTATTCATTTGATGAAAAACTTTGTTTAATTTCATTTCTCCCCCTTGAACTAAGACATATTTTTGAAAATTTGATAATCTTGTAGTTCAAGAGATCATAGAAATATTTTTCGATGAAGATTTTGATAATGATGAAGATTTAAGATGATAAATGTACAAAAGTTAAGAAAATTCTCCCCCTCAAAATATGTTCGTGATTTGAAATTGATGAAATTTGAAATGACGAGAACATATTTTGATTCGTTTTTACTTTTGCACATTTAAAGAGGGGTTTTTTTTAATTTAAAAAATTGGAAAATCTTTTTGTGTTTTTCAATAAATATTTACAAAGATAGTTTTGATGTTTGACACATTTAATTTTGTTTAAGAAAATTGTTTAAGTCGTCTGGAGTCAAACATCGCATACCAATCTGGTGAACCAGTTCCACAAATCTTGCATGAGGCAAGGCTTTGGTGAACAAATCCGCCAATTGGTATTCTGTACCCACGAAGTATAATTCAATTGTACCCATTTCCACGTGCTCTTTGATGAAGTGATACCGGAGAGCAATATGCTTGGATTTTGAGTGCTGGACGGTGTTGCACGATATAGCAATGGCACTCTTGGAGTCGCAGTACATCGGAATCTTGTTAAACACATATCCGTAGTCCATCAGCTGAGATCGCATCCAGATGACTTGAGCGCAGCATGCTGACATGGCGACGTATTCTGATTCGGTAGACGACAGTGATGTGCAGTCCTGCTTCTTTGACTGCCAAGAGACAAGCTTGTCACCCAAAAATTGTACTCCCCCAGACGTACTTTTCCTTGTGTCTAAGCATCCTGCATGGTCAGCGTCTGAAAAAGCAACAAGTTCAAACCCAGAATCCTTCGGATACCAGATCCCCAAATGAATGGTTCCCTTTATGTATCGAAGGATTCTCTTAACAGCAGACATATGACGTTCAGTTGGTCTTGACTGATAACGGGAGCATAGATACGTGGCAAATACAACATCCGGTCTGCTAGCTGTGAGATACATGAGAGACCCAATCATACTATGGTATTTTATAGGATCAATGGGTGTGCCATGTAGATCAGCATCTAGCTTCAGGGATGAGGAAGACATTGGGATGTTATAGGTGTCACGGCTGGTCATGCCATGTTTTTTCAAAATCTCTTGAGCACATTTGGACTGACTTAAGAAAATACCACGGGGTGATTGATGAACTTGCAGTCCTAAGAAGAACTTGAGTTCACCCATCATGGACATCTCAAAGTTTTGTTTCATTAATTTTGCAAAAGCGTTTGAATATTTTTTATGAGTTGAACCAAAAATGATGTCATCTACATAAATTTGAACAATGAGAATATCTTCCCCGTGTTTTTGTATAAACAAATTCGGGTCAACTGATCCTTTAAAGAAATGATTAGCTAGTAAGAAAGCAGATATTTTGTCGTACCATGCCCTCGGGGCTTGCTTAAGGCCATAGAGGGCTTTCTTGAGCCTGTAGACGTGGTTCGGATGCTTTGGATCGACGAAGCCCTCTGGTTGTGTAACGTACACCTCTTTTCGGAGTTGTCCATTGAGAAATGCTGTCTTCACATCCATTTGATATACCGTGATATTCTTATGAGCAGCATACACCAGGAACATTCGAATGGCCTCAAGACGCGCCACTGGTGCGAAAGATTCTTCGAAGTCGATTCCTTCCTCTTGACTGAATCCTTTAGCCACCAACCGGGACTTGTTACGAATAACCGTACCATCCGCATCCAACTTATTTTTCCAGATCCACTTCAGCCCGACAACATATACCATATCTGGTCTTTCTACCAATTCCCAAACTTCCAACCTCTTGAATTGATCCAATTCCTCTTGCAGAGAATCAATCCAGTTGTCGTAGGTAAGGGCTTCTTTAATGTTTTTGGGTTCTGATTGACAAACGATGAGTACATAAATGTAGGTTTCACCATTTGTGTGGAGTCTTTGACGTGTCATCACTGGGTTTTCTGGATTGCCAATTACATTTACTAAAGGGTGATCCTTAGTCCATTTGTGAGTGGATGGGTAGTGTTGATAATTGTGGTGCAGATTTAACGGTTCCAAATTGCGTGTGGACGAATCCGCGATATCAGGAATGGTGGGAGCCTGAGCAAATGGATTAAAGAAAGCATTGCCGTCATAATCTGCTGGTGTGGGTACTTCAGAAGAATGTAGAGGGGGATCTTTAGCTGCAAACTCAGAAGTAGAAGCTGTTTAATCTATGGATGATGATGTTTCTGGTTGAGGTGCATCTTCAGCAACTGTTGTGGTTGTAGTTACTGGTGTATCAGGTTCTTGATTATCGACGAGTGGTTGTGCAGCGGAACTTGTGGATACATCAGACGCACGACTAACAATAATATCATCAAATAGCGGAGCAAACAAGTCTTCTAGGTCTTTGCAGTTTAGAGAGAAGGATGCAGTTGAAGGATCTGGGAAGTTTAGACGGTTAGATTCGGGTCCTAAGCTTTTGTGCTCAGAAGCCATATCGGTGAGCTCATCGAAATTAGCATGTATAGTCTCTTGAATCTCTCTGGTTCGACGGTTCCAGATTCTGAATCCTTTGGAATTTTCACAATATCCGACAAAAATCCCTATATCCGCTTTGGCTTTTAATTTTCCAAGGTCATCACGATCATTCATTGGATAGTAGAGAGCTCCAAAGACATGAAAGTTATTGATGTTCGGTTTTCTGCGGTGAACAATCTCATATGGTGTTTTTGTGTGCCTTTTGGTGATCATACATCTGTTTTGGGTGTAGCAGGCGGTTGAAACTCCTTCAGCCCAGAGATAATCCGGTAATTGAGCATTGATCAGCATCGTTCTTGTGGCTTCCACTAACGTTCGGTTGCATCTTTCGACCACTCCGTTCTGGGCTTCGTGCAATGGATGTTTGATGTTCAATACCCACTTTCTCATAATACTCCCTAAGAGTTTGATTCTTAAATTATGTTCCATTGTCTGTTCGAATTTTACGGACGGTGTTGCGGAGCTGAACTTGAATCTTTGTGAGAAAGGTGATGATCATCGGAGGAGCTTGATCCTTGCTGCGAAGAAAATATACCCAAGTCCATCTCGAGAAGTCATCTACGATTACCAGAATATACCGCTTCCCATTGATTGTCTGAACACGCATGGGGCCACAAAGATCCATATGCAAAAGTTGAAGTACATGATCTGTACTGTGCTCAGCTTTTGGAGGAAAGTGAGCACGAGTACTCTTCCCTTGTTCACAAGCGGGACAAAGGTGATCTTTGGCGTATCTGAACCTTGGAAGACCATCGACCAACTTTTTACGAGCGAGCTCGGTCATTGTTTTAAAATTCAGGTGAGACATACGTTTGTGCCATAACCATGCTTTGGTGGAATGTGCCTTGGATAGTAAGCAGATCGGTGATGAAGCAGTCATGTCGGAGAAGGAAATAGTATAAAGATTGGTTTCGCGTTTTCCTTTCATCAGGTCATTCCCCTATAGATCTCGAACAAAACATGTTTTCTCCCAAAAAGCCACTTCTAAATCACCATCGCAGAACTGCCCGACGGAGAAAAGATTATGACCAAGGCCCTCGACATAGTAGACACGGCTGATTTTGATGTTCCCGTTGACATAATCACCATAACCCATGATAGCCGCGAAATGATCATTCCCGAACCTGACAGTGCCTATGAACTTCGCGACGAAGTTTACTAGAAGCTTTAAGTTGCCTGTCATGTGCCGGGAACACCCGCTATCAACAAACCATAGTACAATTTGAATCACCTGCATCACAAGAAGACACAGATGGAGAATTTGTAACGGTGGATCCCGTTGGGTTAGTAGCACAGTTGTTATGCATCTTTGGTAACCACGTAAAAGTAGGTTTATGCTGTAACCAACGCTGCCACGTCCAACTAGACTCTGCTTTCTTCCTAGTGAAGGCACTTGGTGATCGGATTGTCCTAGGTGCAGCTATGGTCTTGTCAACTTTGGTCTCAGAAACTACTAGTGGCGGGTTTCCTAAAATGGATTTAGCAACGATTATGGGCCTATAGGAAATGCCATTAGTACGTTTCTGTTTATGTGACAAAAGGGTTTTAGCAATGCATTTCTGATGATTACCAAACAACATACTCGTATGACAAAACACACAATAAGCATCAATCATAACATCATTACAAACATTCAAAGATTCAGCATTCGTTACATCATATTCAGAATTACACTTTGACAAGTTGGATTCTAATCTAGACATAACATGCGTTTTATTCGACTTCCTATTGTGAAGTTCTACTTCAGCATCTTTAGGTGATCCACTCTTAGGTTTCCAGAACCTAAGCTGCTTGTTGGTCTTTTTGGTGGTCTTGGATCTTCTAAACTTAGGAGGGTTGCCTAATCATGTGGAAGTTGAAGCTTGCACATTAGTGGTTATTGAAGATGCTGTCTTATGAGTCTCGTCTACTCTGTACATTCCTGGTGCAATCACATTATTTTGTACAACTTTCCCTTTGTCAAGTACTCTGAGTTTCTCTTTCAAATCAATAATGATGTGTTTTTTGTTCTTGAATTTTTGAGTCCAATTCTCTGTTTAACCGAACAGTGTCATTTCTATTTTCACAAACTTCATCAATATCTTTTTCATACTCAAAAATTTGATGTTTTAAAACATCAATTTCTTTTTCAAGATTTTGGAAGTTTTGAAACACGAACATTTTGAGAAGTTAAAGATTCTTTTTGGCTTTGTAGTGCTAACTCAAAGTTAATACTCTGAGACTGACACCATTGCAGCTTTTGGTTATGTTTGAAAATTTCTTTTGCACATTTGGTTTCCACATCATCATTGATTTGTCTAAGTCTCTCATTTTCTCTATGCAAATTATCAATCTCAATTCTCATTGTCTCAATTTCAACACAGTGATCATCAACAAGCAATTCATTGCATGACAAATAGATAGCATTCATAATCACATATATCACATCAGAACTAAGAACATTCGTCAAGAGTCGATCTGAATCTTTTTCCAAAGCTTTCTTTTGACGTTTTTGTTTTGAAATCTTGTTATCTTTTGCTTTGAAAATGCTCATCATTGATGCAACTTCTGATTGAAGTTCCTGTTCCCACTGTGTTGCACAAAGTCGCAGGTGTTGGACATATGGCAAAAATTGCTTTTGAAAAACTTCTCTCTTTTCTTTCTCATAGGGAGAGAGAAAAGTAGAGATTTTGATTTCAGAATTACGATCAATTGCGTCTTCCAAAAGTTTGATGTCATCCATAAATGTATTAAAATATTTAAGAATGCGACATTGTCTTGGCATTTGTTCATTGACACCTGGATTTGGTAATGGACCGTTGACTTGTGCTACAGTGGTTACGGGACCAACTTCAGACGAAGTATTTATTTCAGTTAAAGACCACGTTTGTTCAGATCTATTTTTTTGAGGTACAAAAGTTTCACTAATATGAGGTATTTTTGAGTAATCGTATGGTTTGTTATAATATACACAACTCAACTTAGATCGACTCTCGTCCTCGTGTTCCAGTTCCTCTTCGGTATTATACACAACCACACGTGTGAAAGTATCATCCAACAATAATTCTGCACTGTACAACTTTGGATTTTCCTTGAGTGCTTTGTTTAAAAAACGTGGTTGATCATTTCCAATTGCAAAGCCATATCCTTGGGGATTTGGTTTGACAGTTAATTTTTGAATGGTTGTTACAGATTCACCCGTTTTATAAACAACGTTTTGAAATTCTTTAAGTTTGCCTTCCAATGCCACAATTTCCTCAAGGTATGAATTAACACGTTTCCTTGAAACTTGTCTGTGTTCAGAAAAATTTTCTTGACAAGTTGACAATTCTGTTTTGTGAAATTCAAATTTTTCTTGTTCCTTTTGTGAAATTAATTCATTTTTGGAAACGGTCAATTCACGAACTTGATGTTCTAAATTTTGTACCTTCACGTATGACTCTTGGAATGCAGACTCAAAGCTTTTCTCACGTTTTTCTTTGTTTTCAAAATTTGAAAGTTGTTGCTTGTAGCACTCAAGATCCTTGGTTAACAATGCAACTTTGGCTTTTAAGTTTCTGTTAATGTCATTGCATTTATCAATCTGGGATTTTTGTGCATTTAATTGTGTTTGGGTGGTCAACAATAAGGTCATAAGCTCTGGATCTGTATCATGCATAAGATCATTTTGTTCAATGTGATCATGATTGTCATCATTAAAAGAATCATCAAATGAAACAACGGGGTTAATTTGATCATCATCAAATGTAACAACGGTGTTTATTTGATCATTGTCTTGAGATGATAATGATGAGTCATTTTGACCAATATTTTCTTGTGCAGATGAAGATGCAGATGGTGATGCAATTTCATGAATAAGACCGTCAGATTCAGATACCTGAGATAAGCCGTCGGTATCATAGACCGGGCCTGTCTCACTCATATTCATTTCTTGCATGTTTGCCATCAACATTACAGCTGCATTTGCCTCAAGGTCTTCCATTTCATCATCTGAGAATGCATTTTCCATAACGTTGTGTTCTTTCTCGGTCAAAGTACCACCAGCTTTTTCATCTTTCAATGCCAGAAGAAGAGCTTCCTTGTGATAAGCACTGCCCATTGTCCTTGGCTTTGGGCATGCATTTGCCATATGACCATTCCCACCACAATTATAGCATGTGATTGATGTGTTTACAATCCCTTTCCCTTTTTCTGCAATCTGAGTCCTCCTCTGTGTATTACCCATGTTGTTTCTACCATTTCCTCCTGAACTGAACCTTTGACCACTAGAATTCCCCATATAACTTCCTGAACCAAATCTCCCTGAAGCCCTGTTCTGAATTTCAACCCTTCCATCATTAACCACTGCTTGGTTCCTTGTGTTTGATGAAGACCTTAAACGATTGTTAGACTTGTTGGAGAATTTGCTAAAGGCGCGAGCTATCAACGCAAATCCCTCGTTCAATGAGTTAAAGGCATCATCTTCATCGTTGTCAATGTTGGAGTACATACTATAATCAGTGTTGTCGTATGAGACGAGTTGATTATCAGAGTATTGTTAAGGTGCTTCATATGGGACAAGTTGGTTTGAAGGTTGTGGTGCAAAACCCGAATGAGGTGGTGGTGGTTGAACAAAATCCTGATTTGGTGGTGCAAAGTGAGATTGAGCCATTAAAGCAAGTGGGTTTGAAGTAGGTACTGATGAAAATCCCCCACGAGTTGCTCGGTCCTTGTCAACTTCGGATTGGTGATGTTTGAGGTAATCATACAACAACCCATAAGATGCGTTGTGTAGATTCTTGGCTTGTCAAACGAAAGTCACGTACTTTTGCCAATCCGGTCCGAGACACCCGAGAAACTTAGAGTTCACAGCAATCTTTGGTAAAATGATGTTGTGACGATCCAGATCGTTGATAATGTTGGTAAACCGATGGTAGTATGATTCTAAAGATTCTCCGGCTTCAATGGTGAAATGTGTGTATTCCATATAAAGCTTAGATTCCAAGTCTTCCTGATTTAACTCAGTACCTTCCATGAGAAGTTGCACATGCTCCCACATATCATTTGCTGTCTTTTGTGCATCGATGCTCCTGAAGATAGGATTTCGAATCCCTTGGAGGATGTAAGACATAGCTAACTCATTAGCTTCTTGTTGAAGAACTTGTTCTGTGGTGAGTTGAGCTAGAGGAATAGGGGTTGTTGTAGCTTCTCTTGGAGGAACATGATTTGGATCTGCAGGAATGGTTGTAGTAGGAGCTGGATACGGTCCATCAATGATAACCTTCTTCAGATACTTCCCATGAGGTTTCGTTAGCTCGATGAATCAGAGAAAATAACTGGACCACTGCACATAATTCCCTGGTGTTAACATCGGTGGTGTGTCCAAAGACCCTGCTTCATGTCTCGACTATTGACTGCTTATAGCTTCGCACATTTTGTTAAACCAGTGTGGTTCTCTTAAAGGAGGTTGGTAACTTTGCATTGGTTGTTGAGGGACTTGTTGCTGTGGAAGAAATTGATGCTGCTGCATTAACATGTGTTGTTGTTGATACTGTGGTTGATATTGTGGTTGAGGATACTGTTATGGATATGGTTGTTGTTGACGATACTGTTGTTGTTGTTGATTATAGAAGTAGTTATGATATGGTGGTTGAGACATCTTGAATTAACTTGTAGATGTAGGATCTTTAAAGGATAATAGTGGTTGTTGTTGAAGATTAGGTTTTTGTACGTTGAAGAACTTAAAGAAAAAATCTCAAGAAACTTGGAGGATTTTACTCTAGAAACTCGGAGAATTCAATCTTTGAAACTCAGAGGATTTTACACTAGAAACTCGGAAATTCTTAAGAAACTCGGTAATTCTGAAGAAAGTCGATAACTTTTTAGAAAGTCGATAACTTCTTAGAAAGTCGATAACTACTTAGAAAGTCGATAGCTGCTTAGAAAGTCGATAACTTTTTTAGAAAGACGATAACTTCTTAGAAAGTCGATAAGTCCTGAGAAAGTCGATAAGTTCTGAGAAAGTCGATAAATCCAAAGAAAGTCGATAAGTCCTGAGAAAGTCGATAAATCCAGAGAAAGTCGATAAGTCCTGAGAAACTCGACAACTGTGAGAAACTCGACAACTTTGAGAAAGTCGACAACTGTGAGAAAGTCGAAAACTTTGAGAAAGTCGACAACTTTGAGAAACTCGATAATAGTCCAAAGTCGATAGCTCTGAACAAAGTCGATAACTTTCAGAAACTCGGTAACAGATTTTATCAAACTCAATA
Source organism: Artemisia tridentata subsp. tridentata (assembly GCA_021014915.2). NCBI lineage: Eukaryota > Viridiplantae > Streptophyta > Magnoliopsida > Asterales > Asteraceae > Artemisia > Artemisia tridentata. Next base: position 163,410,721 of record CP139501.1, on the reverse strand, counting down.
AATGTTACAAACTCGATAACACTTTACCAAACTCGGTAAATGTTAGAAACTCGATAAGATTACCAAACTCGGAAACTTATCATAAAATCGACAGATCTACCAAACTCGATAAACCTCAGAAAGTCGACAGATGTTACCAAAATCGATAAACTTTACCAAACTCGGTAAAATTCACAAACTCGATAGATTTGGCACGTGAACAGTAACCGATTTGATTTTCTTCAAATTTCACTTAGATCTAATCTTTAACAACCTAAATTACCCCTAGCCGAATGATACCACTTGATGTTACTTACTTTTATCACATAAGCTACTAATCTAATCCTAGATCTAGAGAGAGAAAGTTAGAGAGAGAAAGTGATAGGAGGTTAACTCTTAATAATGAAATGTGAAATGAGCATTCAACCAACCAACCCTCTCCCTTGAATGGGAGGGGGTATTTATAGTGTTTTACAAGACATGGGCTTTTAGCCCTAACTAATACATAATTAAGATAAATAACTAGACACAGCCCATGGGCCTTCTACACAGGCTGGGTCATAAAACAAACTTAAAGGCCTAAGCAACCTATTACATAAATGATCAATACTTGATAATAATAAAGTGTTCCCAACATTCACTTTTGACAGAACCCATTTACACCACTCCAAGACAAACACCGGCCGATGTTGATCCTCCTTTTGAAGCCAAAACTTAGCCGTCTTGACCGAAAACACACCCGAATCATCCACTATCCACTGCCAAGAATCCCGAACACCTGAAAAAGTAACATTGTCAATAATATCCAGGCATGCATCCTTCTCGGTCCTCACATTAGCATCCATCGAAGCCTTAACTTTGTTCCAAAAAATAAATCCTTCAGTTTGTGAATCACATCGATCAGCTACCATGGCCAACTTGTTCTTTTCTAGTTTAAATAAACTAGGAAATTTGTCTTTGAATGCTTCTTCACCTCGCCATATATCAATCCAAAACCGAATGCTTTTCCCATCTCCCAACTTACCTTTCATCAAATCGTTCATTCTTCGGCCTTCAACCTTTGTATTGTACTCATGCTTCACTAAGTTTTTCCACGTTCCTGTTAAACGGTTATTAAGAGGCATAACTCCCCATTTCCTTTTTGTGCAATGTATAGAGTCAATAATTTTCCTCCATAAAGCGCACACCTCCACTCTATATCTCCACACCCACTTTAGTAAAAGCGCACTGTTACTTATATCCAACTTCTTCAACCCCAAACCTCCATTCTTCTTAGTACACGTGACCTTATCCAAAGCTACCCAATGTAACTTCCGAACTTCTAAGTTCTCACCCCAAAGAAACTTTTTTATTATAGCTTCCAAGTCATTAATAACCTTCATCGGCGCCTTATAAATAGAAAAGTAATACGTTGGCAAGCTCTCCAGTACCGACTTGATTAAGGTGACCCTCCCCCCAATGGACAAAACCTGCGATTTCCATTTAGATAATCGGGAACGAAGTACCTCTTTCACCGGCTCCCAATTGGAAATACGATTCATATTAGCACTCACCTTTACACCCAAATATGTAAAAGGAATATCTCCAAATTTGCAATTCATCAATCTCGCCTGCTCCTTAACCGAATCATGAGTAATACCACTACCAAAAATAGACGATTTATGAATGTTAATTTTGAGACCCAAACATAAATAGAAAACACGCAGAATCCTCATCACACTTTTGAAATTATTATCATTCCACTCGCCCATCACCATTACATCATCCGCATACAATAGATGAGTTAAGATCGGACCCTCATTAGGAAGATGAATTCCTTCAAAAATGCCAATATCTCTAGCTCTACGAAATAAGCATGAAAGAGCTTCCATCACCAAAACAAACAAAAACGGAGATAATGGATCACCTTACTGAATCCCCTTTGTACACCCAAACTCAAATGTGGGAGATCCATTTACTAAGACCGAAGATCTCGTAGAAGATAATATCCCATAAATCCAATTGCACCATTTTTCCGGGAAACCCATTTGACACATCACACTAATCAAAAACTCCCAGTGAACATTATCATACGCCTTTTCAAAGTCAATTTTGAAAAGAAATAAACTCTTCCCCATCACACGAGACCATGATAATACTTCATTAATAATTAACGGACCATCTAAAATATATCTTCCACTAATGAAAGTCGATTGAGAATCAGAAATCAAACCGTTCATCACCATCCGCAATCTATTTGCCAATAACTTCGAGATCACCTTACTTATAACCCAAATCAGATTAATCGGTTTGTAATCTCCCAAACCCGAAGTTTTGGAATCAAAGTAATAAAAGACGACCCAGCTCCCTTATTAATGATACCATGTTCGAAAAAATACTCCACCAAATTCACAAAGTCCGGCGCAAGCATATACCAAAATCGTTTAATAAATTTGAAATTGAAGCCGTCAGGTCCCGGTGCCTTATCATCCCCACATGAGAATACCGCTTGTTTTATTTCTTCCTCTGAAAAACGCGATACCAAGAAGTCCGCATCAACAGAAGACAATCGCTTCAAGACAATCACTGCAATTCCGCTTGAAGCCCCAATTGCTCCTCATGCTCCACTTTAAACTTCTCTTCTTTCCACCTATTTATCCTTTGCCTCAAGAACTTTAATTTCCTCATTAAATATATGTCAGGTGGACCCGAACCCACAAAGTCTTCATTCGCCAACTTCACAACCTTCTTAAATTCCGTTCTTTACAACCATGAATTAAAGAATCGAAATGGTTTTGGTCCAAAATTACTCGATTCCGTTTTAAGAATCAGAGGGCAATGATCAGACCGAATTCTTGGGAGAGCTCTATATTCTGCCGACGGCCACTTATTTAACAAACTCCAACATACCAATATACGATCAATTCTACTCATCTTTGTATCCGCAAAAAAGGTAAAACGGTTACCTTTGAGATTAAATTCATGTAAATCGGATTCCTCTATGAAATCATTAAAATCCTTAGCACTCGAAGGATCAAAATTAGAGTTTCTTCTATCCTCCTTGGACCTGACAACATTGAAATCTCCAGCCACCACCCATAAACCACTCGCAGACTCAACCAAATGGCCTATATTGTCCCATAACAACCTCTTCTCATTAACTCCTTGAGGACCATACACATTTAGAATATTAACCACTTCCCCACTTCCTTGAATCTCACCTGAAAGCCATAAGAAATACCGATTTTTTTGCACATTTCCCAACTTAAAGAAACTTGGATCCCACATCGTCAATAAACCACCCGATCTTCCGACCGATTCCACAAACTCATGATTAAAACTTACATTACCCCAATATCCAGAAAGATCCACTCTCTCCAAAGAAGAGTGTTGAGTTTCCTGCAGCAAAACAAACGAGGCCTCATGTTCCTTCCTCAACTCCCTAACCCATTTCGGTTTCCCTTTAACCCCCAAACCCCTTATATTCAAGGACAAAACATTCATTGATTCACCAGCTGACAACCTATTTTAGCCACTACATGACGTACCTTCTCATGAAAACTCTCCAAATTAGCCGCCCCCAAGTCTCTTCCTAACAAAACGGTCGCACTTGTTTCCTTTTCAATCATTGTTTGATCTTCACTGCTCAACAGAACTCGTGACCCCTCATTCGGCTCTTCCTGAGTATCAACCCTTTCAATTGTAGAAACCACATCTAAAATAATCCTCCGACACACTTCCTCCTCCTCTTGATTATTAAATCCATCCAAAAAAATTCCCCCATCTTCATCCGCGGAAGCAGACCGCGTCACATTTAAGTCAGGAGTTAAAAACTCCTTTGGGCTTGAATCCGATAATGGGCTTTCCTCACTACTAGTCTCATCCCTAAGGCCCAACAATCCATTCAGGTCAAATGGGTCACTTTTCCTGGGTCTCTTTTTCACACGATAATGGGCTTAGGGTGATTTAGATGGTTTCCTTTGTCTGGACTTTAACCGTTTGAATTTTTTCAAATTTCCTTCTCTTTCCTTGCTAATAAAAGAAAATGCAAAGAAATTATTCACCTTATTAATACCCGCCAAAATATCCTCCATCCCATTAATAGTTTCCTTATTAGCTTGGTTTTCCAAAATAGCCTCTACCGGAGAATCATGCACCGATCTCTCTGGTTCCGGTATCACTTCCGGCATATCCGACAATCTCTCTGGTTCCGGTATCCATTCCGGCAAGTCCATAACATGCTCATCTTGATTCTGTTTATACGTATCCTCCGATTCCGACCCATCCGATACCTCTTCAATCTCCTCATCTTGATCTTCTATCAAACAATCCGGAACCTAATCTCGTTGATCTTCGTCTACCCAAACTTGTAGCAATCTATTTTGCCACCTTATCGCCACTGTTTCACTGATTCGCTTCCCATCTTTGCAAAGAATACCAAGGCACACAAAAGATAAATCAGCATCTTCCTCAGACAAATTGGCCGACTGAACAACCTTTCCAAACTTACTACCAATGACATTAAAAACTGGTGTCAAACCCAAGTTCAACGGCACCCTGTATATCTTCACCCAAGCCACTCGTTATACAGGATCCATTGACCTTTCCAAATCTCAATTTTGTAGAACTAAGCGTCCCATACCTTCTTCTCCGTCACTGATAACGCTCAAATTGTGCATGTTTTTAGTAGCGTTATTCATGTTTTTATGTATGTTATTTGGTTATATTTATATGCTTTTGTTACTAAATCGTACCAAAGTGTGTTTGCGAAGTATATGTGACCAAAAAAAGGAAAAAGGAAGAAAAAGATGAGAAAATGAGAAAGAAGGAAATATTTATGAAAGTGCGAAGATTCTTATACCAAGACCCAATCAAAAAGGCATTTCAAAGAATGAAGGTCCAAGTATTCATGTCGATTAGCTTCAAAGATGTTGAAAAGATCAAGTTTGGATGAAGAACCAAAGACCCAAAAAGGAAAAATCAAGCCAAGACGACAAAAGTCCAAAATGTCCCAAAACAGCAACCATCCATCCGATCGGAGGCTGCCCGCAACCGATTCGGATGGAGGCAATTCCGAAGACCAACCGATCGGTTGGACATATTACCGATCGGTTGGAAGCTTGCTGATTTACCAAAACTTCATCATTAAGTTTTGTCTTTTCATATATCCGGTTCTAAGGCCTTCTAATAAGGATTCTAGGCTCTTCTAAACTACTTGGAGGACAAGTGAAGCATTAATGAACCAAGACCCTTGGGAGGAGTATTAATAGGATCATTTGTGGAATATTTAGTGTGCTATTCTTAATCAATAAACTAGTAATCATCCACCACTCATCAAATACTCTAAAATTCGTCCTTAAAAGTCCAGGAGCAGTTGGAGAGTCAAGAAGTCATTATTTGGAGGTCAAAACATCAAGAAATCAATTTTGTAAGACTTTCAATTATGGTTTCTAATGTTCAAAGTGCTGAGATTATGTTCATGTTTGCTATGAGTGGCTAGTGCCTTTGTGCACTTGCTTAGATGATGTGTATTACCAATTGATATGCGTATGATTGTGATGACATGTTTTAATTCAATTTCAAGTTGATTCTAAGATCCAATCGTGATTAAGTTTCATAGTGACATTTGTTAATCAAGTTTAACTAGTTGTTAATAATGCTAAGGGTCGAAAGAACTATTGTTATTCAACTAGTTATAATCATTTGTCTATGAGTGATTGTTTTTACCCATTATTCTTGATTACACAAAGAAAGTTAATTGTGGTTGTAATGAGAATGCTTTTGTCTATCAAAAATAGGATTGATGGTAAACCATTTCAAGGGTCGAAAGATTAATAGTTTACTCTCAATTGTGACCTTTTGTCTATGATCGGTTACCTTTTGTATTGACTATTTCCTAAGCTATTTGATTAAGCAAAAGATGATTTTTGTGTTTAAGGTACACCAACTTATGAACCTTGAATTGATCTTGAATTGAGTGGTTAAACGTAATGCTTGTTTTTATGAACTAAAATCTTGACGAAGGTTTAATTTGTAGAAACAATAGATTAGTTCACCAAACTAATTATCAAAACCAACATGTTGTCCAAAGTTATCACAATCATGCTTATCGATGAGTAGTATGCTAGTCTAAGCAAGTGTAGTTTTTAATCATTTGAATTATTCTATTTTTCATTAGTTGTTAAGGAATTTACTTCTAGTAGCTTACAATTCGATTCACTACACAAATCCCTGCGAACGATCCCGACTTACCATCATAATCTTGCTATAACGGACGAGTTCACTTGCTCGTATGTGTTGTTTCTAGATTCAGTAATTCGACCTTTATAAATTTAAAACTTGTACTCACATACGACACATCAAGTTTTTGGCGCCGCTGTCGGGGATTTTGATCGTGTTTCTGTAGGTTTTAGAAGTTCATAGTTCGTTTTCATAAAATAAAAAAAAGTTTTCTGAGCTGATCATCCGATCGGTATTTCATCCATCCGATCGGTTGTCCAATTTTTAATTTTACCGAGAGCTCCATCCGATCGGTTTTCACCAAAATCAATTTTACCAAGACAAGTATCCGATCGGTATTTCACCCATCCGAGCGGATCACCAAACCTGATTTTTCAAACTGTTTCCATTCTTTAATCGTGTGTTTAAACATTGCCTTGATTCTCTTGGGAATTGTATGCACACTCGATCAACCGGAATAGAACCAATTTCACCTTTTTCAGATCCCGAACGTTTAGTTCGAAGACAAAGAAAGAAAAGAAAACCATTTGTTCCATTAGCCAACCGTGTACCAAGAGTACGAAACCCACAGTTTGAAAATTTTTGTGAAGCTAAAGTCGTTTATAACCCATTCACCGAGCAACCTTTTCCCATGGCTGACGATAGACCCATGTGGGAAGCCAACAGAACCGTAGCACCCACTCCTGGAGCTGCTATTGTTACTATCAACCTAGGTGACAATTTCACCGTGAAAGGTCACCATCTTTCTATGATCAAAGACCGTCAATTCGATGGCCGTTCGAGGGCCGATCCTCACAAGCACATTGCCGAATTCATCGAAATTTGTGGCATGTTCCGATATGGCGACACCAATGTGGATGCCATTAAACTCAAAATTTTTCCATCATCACTTGCTGGAGACGTAAAAGTGTGGTATAATGAATTAACCCCAGGAACTATCAATACTTGGGAGGAGATGAGGCAAGCTTTTGTAAGCCGATTCTTTCCACCTGCCATGTTTGATCGACTCATGGGAGAAATTCGTGCTTTCACACAAAACCCTAACGAATCGCTCGTCGAAGCCTGGCTTCGTATGAAAGATTTGCTTCGTAGTTGTCATGGACATGGTTTAGGACAAGGAACCATTATCCAAATCTTCTACCATGGACTAGATGAAGCATCTCAAGGAATTCTTGATGCTGGAGGAAATTTTCTTTATAGGACTCCAAACCAGGCATACCAATTGCTAGAAGACCGAGTTCTTCTCAAACTCGACTGGTCAAAAGATGCCAAAACCAAACCCTTACGAAAAACCGTTGCTTTGGCTGAAAGTTCCGATACCTCTAAACTCATGGAGAAAATGGAAACATTAACTTCCAAAATCGATTCGCAATTCAAAGACCTTAAAGGAGAAATGAAAGAAATGCGAGACGGTTGTAACAACTGTGGAGGTAATCACCCATCATCAGAATGTGATGACCAACCAATGGACCAACCCAAAGAAGGAGAAGCCAATTATGTCCAAGGAGGATACCGTGGAGGCGGTTATCGTGGAAATTATTACGGACGAAATTCAGTAAATTGGAAAGATCGTCAAAAAAGGGATAACAACCGTGATTCTCAACCACGAGTAGACAATCAAACCACACAAACCTCTGACAAAAAAAACGAAAGAATCCAATTTTGAGAAAATGATGTGAGAATTCGTAACTGCTCAAAAATCAACCAATGAGTTCATCAAGAATCAATTTTTTGAATCTCAAAACCAAAGTTGAGCAAGGTCATAAAAATCATCAAAGCATCTATTCAAGATCTTGAAAACAAATTTGGTAGACTTTCTGATCAAATTTCTTCCCGACCATCTGGTTCGTTGCCAAGTAATACCCAAACCAACCCTAAGCCGACATCATCTGGATTGAACGATAAAACTTATCGTCCACCATAGACTCGAAATGAGCATATAAATGTTGTATTCACAAGAAGTGGTCTTTCTTATGATCCACCACCCAATCCAAATGATCCTACGATCATAGATGATGATAGTGAGGAGGAAGAAGAAGCAAAAAAGGAAAATACCAAAAAAACACCACCCAAACCCATCCCACCAGTTAAGGCGTATACACCAAAAATTCCATATCCTCAAAGCCTTAAGAAAGAAAGAATGGAAGAACGTTATAAGAAGTTTGTGGAAATAATCAAAGAGGTTAGACTCAATGTTCCCCTCGTTGATGTTTTAGCTGGAATGCCCAATTATGGGAGATTTTTGAAAGAACTTCTTAATAACAAGAACAAGTTGGAGCAAATATCCACTACCTTTCTGAATGAAGAATGTTCAGCTATTGTTCAAAACAAAATTCCACCGAAACTAGGAGATCCTGGAAGTTTTCTGATTCCGTGCACGTTAGGAAACAACATCACATGCGATGCGTTAGCCGATCTAGGTGCAAGTATCAATTTAATGCCCTATTCGTTGTATTCTAAACTTTCCATCAATACCTTGAAACCTACAAGGATGAGTATTCGATTAGCAAATCATTCTTACCAATATCCTGTTGGAATTGCTGAGAATATGCTTGTCCAAGTTGGTAAATTCATTTTTCCTGTGGATTTTGTGATCTTAGAAATGGAGGAAGATAGTAGAGTACCTCTTATTTTAGGAAGACCTTTCCTAAACACCGCTGATGCGATCATCAAAGTAAAAGGAAAAGAACTCAATCTTGGAGTTGGAGATGATAGAATTACCTTTTTAATCGATAAAGCAATGCAATATCCATATTCCAGTGATGACACTTGTTTTAACGTTGATGTAATCGATGAAGTCACTGAAGAAGAATTGGATGCATTACTTGACGATTCTGATCCATTCATGACTACTTCAGAAAAAATTAGTGAAGCAAACTTTGATAAAGAATTCGCTGATTTTATGGAAGTAAAGTTTGAAGAAGAAGAAGAAGAAGAAACAGAAGTTGAAGAAGGAGAAATAGAAGAAGATTTTGAGGAAATCACTTTTAATGATCAATTGAGAATCAAAACATCTCTTCAAGAACCACCAACTGATCTTGAGCTGAAACCACTTCCCGAAAATCTTGAGTATGCTTACTTGGAGGATAATTCACTTCTTCCAGTGGTCATATCTTCGTTGCTCAAAGATAAGGAAAAAGAATGCCTCATTTCTGTTCTCAAGAAGCATAAAAGAGCTTTTGCGTGGAAAACATCTGACATCCCAGGAATCAGTCGTGATTTTTGGAAACACAAAATCAATTTCGAAGAAGATGCAAAACCCGTTGTAGAAAGACAACGTCGACTCAATCCCAACATGAAAGAAGTTGTTAAAAAAGAAATCATCAAACTTCTTGATGCTGGTATCATTTACCCAATCGAGGATAGTCCTTGGGTGAGTCCAGTTCACTGTGTTCCAAAAAAAGGAGGAATGACTGTTGTGACTAACGAACAGAATGAATTAGTTCATACTAGAACTGTCACAGGATGGCGAGTATGAATTGATTACAGAAAATTAAACAAAGCCACCAGAAAAGATCATTTTCCTTTGCCATTCATGGATCAAATGCTTGAGAGATTAGCAGGGAACGAGTACTTTTGTTTCCTTGATGGTTTTTCAGGATATTTCCAAATTCCCATTGATCCTGTTGATCAAGAAAAAACTACATTCACATGTCCCTTTGGAACTTACGCTTATCGGCGTATGCCTTTTGGATTGTGTAATGCACCTGCTACTTTTCAGAGATGTATGATTGCTATATTCCAAGACATGCTTGAAACATCGATGAAAGTTTTCATGGATGACTTTTCAGTTTTTGGAAGCTCATTTGAAGCTTGTCTTTCTAATCTCGACAAAATGCTCGAAAGATGCGAAGCTGCACATCTTGTTCTCAACTGGGAAAAATGCCATTTCATGGTGACTGAAGGAATTGTGCTAGGACACAAAATTTCCAGTGCAGGAATGGAGGTTGACAAAGCAAAAATAGATGTTATCACGAAATTACCACCTCCAACAAACGTTAAAGCCGTTAGAAGTTTTCTAGGAAATGCCGGTTTTTACCGTCGTTTCATTAAGGATTTTTCCAAAATATCTCGTCCAATGACGAAACTTCTAGAAAAAGATTCTGTTTTTGACTTCAATGCAGATTGCATGAAGGCATTCGAAACATTGAAAACCCAACTGACTAGTGCACCCATTATGGTTTCACCTAATTGGTCACTACCATTCGAGCTCATGTGCGACGCAAGCGATTTTGCGGTTGGAGCTGTATTAGGACAACGTGAAGGAAAACATTTTCATCCTATATACTTCGCCAGCAAAACACTCAATAATGCGCAAAAAAACTATACGGTTACGGAGAAAGAATTATTAGCCGTTGTTTTTGCTTTCGACAAATTCAGATCTTATCTTGTGCTTTCAAAAACAATTGTGTTCACTGATCATTCAGCGCTCAAATATCTGTTTGCCAAACAAGATGCAAAACCGCGTCTTATCCGATGGATTTTGCTACTCCAAGAATTTGACATCGAAATCAAAGATAATAAAGGAGCAGAAAATCTAGCTGCTGATCATTTGTCTCGTCTTGAGAATCCGAACTTGGAAGAGTTAAAGGAAGACGAGATTGACGATTATTTTCCTGATGAAACTCTTATGACTATTAACACAGCCGATGAGAAAGAAATTCCATGGTTTTCTGATTATGCAAATTACCACGTTGGAGGGATTCTCAAAAAAGGATTAACTCATGGCCAACGAAGTAAATTCTTTTCAGACCTCAAACATTACTATTGGGAAGAGCCCTATCTTTTCAAGATGTGTCCCGATGGAATGATAAGAAGATGTGTTTTTGGTTCTGAAACAAGAAGAATTCTTGATGAATGCCATCATGGCCCGACTGGGGGACACTATGGTCCTTCCACCACAGCTAAAAAAGTTTTTGATGCTGGATTCTATTGGCCGACTATTTTCAAAGAAGCTCATACTCTTGTCCAAAACTGCGATGCTTGCCAAAAATCCGGTAGTCTTTCTCGTAGAGATGAAATGCCTCAAAAGAGCATTCAAGTCTGTGAAATATTCGATATTTGGGGAATCGATTTTATGGGACCATTTCCCAAATCGCACAAATACGAATATATTCTCGTTGCTATTGATTACGTTTCCAAATGGGCTGAAGCAGAAGCTCTACCCACAAATGATGCTCGAGTTGTTGTCAATTTTCTCAAAAAGCTTTTCGCTCGTTATGGAATTCCCAAAGCTTTAATAAGTGATCGAGGAACCCATTTCTGTAACAAAAAAATGGAGAAATTATGAAACGATACGGAGTACATCATCGTTTCGCCACAGCTTATCACCCTCAGACCAGTGGTCAAGTCGAAAATACCAACAGAGCCTTAAAAAGGATACTTGAAAAAACGGTTAAAGACAATCCTACCGTTTGGTCAAGAAAACTGGATGATGCTCTGTGGGCATTTCGTACGGCTAATAAAACTCCAATTGGTACAACACCATACAGACTTTTGTATGGAAAAACCTGTCATTTGCAGTTCGAAATCGAACATCGCGCTTACTGGGCACTCAGAACCTGTAACCCTGATCTCAAAATAGTTGGAGAGAAGAGATTCTTGCAATTACATGAACTCGATGAACTAAGACTCTGATGAACTCAAATAAGTACATTTTATTACCATCATTTATCCTATTTATTTGACTTGTTTTATTATATTATCTGTGAGAATTGATACGTTAATGTTTACTTTTGTAATTCTTAGGTAAAAACAAGTATTATGCGAAACTTGGCGATTTTGGACTAATTATGGAGCAAAACATGCAAGAAGTTAAGAGTCTACTGAAATGTACAAGATCAAGATCATTCTGCTCCAGATACGCCGCATCCTACTTATTATATACGGCGCATCACTATCAAGATTTCACAAGCTACGATCCAAGACAGCAAGGACATGCGCCGCATCTAGAAATGGAGTTACGCCGCATCTTCTGGCGGTGTACGAATATTCCTGAATATATTAATCTTGGACCCCACGCGAAGTTAAGACAATGCGCCGCATCTACTTATCCTATGCGCCGCATCTAGCCCTCAGACAGAAACTATAAATACCCCAAAGTCAGACGAATTTCGGAGTTCGACAATTTAGCTAAGTACGAGACAGAAGAAACCCTAAGCCGAATTCAGACGAAGTAGCAGCACAAGACACACCTTGAACGAAGATACAAGAGCTGTAAGAAGGTCCTGCATGTATTTAATTCATTAAGTAGTTTTGTTTTATTGTATTAGTACACTTTAATTGGTCAGGATTGATGGGCTTGTGTCATTGATTTAATCATGCACTTCAACTCCCCTTAAAATTGCTTTCCCATTAATTAAAGTTTATATGTTGATGTCTTTGGTGACTTTTATTAGTGCATTGATAACCTCTGTGTCTAGCTGAGCATTGCTTGGGTCGCCATGCCCCTTCCTCGCCTATTTATTAGATCGCCTATGCATTCTATCGTCTGTAGAAAAGTAGGAAGAAAGATAAATAGGATAATCATAAGTAATCATTAAGGGTTTACTCGCCGATAAGATTAGAGCCAACGAGAAAGGAATTAACCTCGGTGCGTTGCATCGAACTATACACTTCATATAAAACTAGCAATAAAACAAGTGACAAGCTACTTAACTATCAGGACAGGTCTTCTTATTGTCTCAAGTATTTATCTGTGTACGTATGTGCTATTCGCTGATTCGTTCTTATTAGTTTAGTTCATATTTAATCATAACCAAACCGTGCCAGTCTCTCAGGATGAACCCCCTTGCGTTAGATTAGGTTGTATAGCTAACTTAAGATATTAAAATACTGATTAGAATATCTAGATAATACGTTCCACTCTTAGTGATCGACACTCTACTTACCATTATATTCATACTGACCGGGTACACTGCTCGTTAAAGTGTGTGTTATTGATAAGTCGGCTAAATATAAATTTAAAACTTGAATACTGCTAAAACCACAACGACATACCGTGGGTATAAAAATTAGAGCAATACACACGCGCATCAAGTTTTTGGCGCCGCTGCCGGGGAGTGAATTGTTATTATCTATTAATTTGATTAGTATTTTAATTAGGTTTTTCTTTTTAATTTTTTATTCTAACCGCTAACTCTGTTGTATATTAGGTTAAATTGCATTCATTGTATTATTTGCATATTTTCTGTTTTTGTGTGTTTTTATTTTTTGTTTATTTTCGTTTGTTTTTATTTTTGTTTTTATTTTTCTATTTTCTTGCATACTGCTATCGTTGTACTGAGTTAATTCAAACGATACGGCGCATCTATTTTCATAGATACGGCGTATTGCGTTTAATTTTTATAAAATACAACGCGTTTAATAAATTCGATACGACGCATCTTTCCCCAAGATACGGCGTATCTGTTTTTAATAAAAAAAAATTTCTAAACGATAACGCCATACGACGCATCTGCTTTAGTAGATACGGCGTATCTATTATTTTAATAAAAAACAGTTTTCGAATTATTAAACAGATACGACGCATCGATTTTTATCGATACGGCGCATCTACTGAATCAAAAATCTGGTATTTTGAAACGTAACGAAAATACGGCGCATTAACCTTTGTTAATACGACGCATTTAAAAAATATACGTCGATTTTTGATAACTTAATACTGATACGGCGCATTCTAATTTCTAAGCGGCGTATCTATTTTCTGAATAAAGTCTGATTAAATTTTAACGATTATAAGATACGGCGTATCCAACTTTTTGGATACGGCGCATCGTCTGCAGATATCAGTAACTTTAATTTTTCGTATTCCGTTTTCGTTGTTGATTTTCTGATATATTACTTTCTTGAACATACCCTACTGATGCTTTTGTGATAGTTTCAGGAAGTGCATGACCAGGAGTTCTACGAAGAACTTGATTCAACCTTTCGAGGATCCTGAACGAGCTTTTCATTCGCTTAAAAGGCTTTTCAACACAAAAAGCTTTGATATCTCAAGTTCATTCGAGCTTGATTATTTTTCTGAAGAGAAAGAGGAAGTAGAAACAGAAACAATGGCGGAAAACACAACTATGGAGGAATACATGAACAAAACCCGTGCTGATTACACTTCAGGAGTTGCTAGACCAAAGTTTGATGAAAAGTCTAAGTTTGAGTTGAAGGGTCAGTTTCTCAAGGAGCTAAGAGAAAATGCTTTCAGTGGATCGGAACATGAGGATGCTAATGAGCATGTTGAAAAGGTCCTCGAGATTGCAGATTTGTTTACTACAGAAGGAGTCTCTGACGATCAACTCATGCTAAGAATCTTTCCAATTTCGCTAAAAGGAGCTGCTAAAAAGTGGCTAAGGAATGAACCTGCTAGTTCAATCACTACATGGGAAGATTTGAAGAGCAAATTCCTGAAGAGATATTGTCCACCTGCTAAAACCGCTAAAAAGATGGAGGCTATCAACAGTTTCAAGCAAGAGCCTGATGAAACTCTTTATCAAGCTTGGGAACGATTCAAAGACCTATTGATGAAATGCCCTCAACATTATCTAAGTGAAATGTAGGAGATAATATTGTTCTATCAAGGATTAGACGTGCCTACTAGACAAATCTTGGATGCTAAGGGAGCTGTGCCTCAAATGAGTGCAGCCAATGCTAGGAAAGCTATCCAAGAAGCTGCTGATCATTCTCAAAAATGGCACGATGGGACCTCTACTAGATCTAAGAGCAGCACTAATTTTGACGGGTTTGCTGCAATTCAAGCTCAATTGAATAAAATTAGTAGAGAGATGAAGAAGCGTGATGAGAAAGTGTATGCTGCCCAAGTTGGATGTGAAAAATGCGAAGGACCTCACTACACTAAGGATTGCCCTAATAAGAATGAAAGTGAGACTTTTGAAGAAGCATACTACACACAATTTGGACAACCATTCCGACCTTCAGGAAGATTTAGGGAAGCTACTCCGGGATTCTATCAAAAGAACAACTTCAATCCCGCTTATCAAGAAAGGAGGCAGACTTTAGATGACACTTTAAAGCAAATTATGGCCGATGCTGCTAAAAGACATGATGAGAACACTGCTATGATCAAGGAAATCCGAGCTTCAACAGACACTATTACAAGAAATCAAGGAGCTTCGATCAAAGCATTGGAACAACAAATTGGTCAAATGAGCAAAGTTCTTCAAGAAAGGGGATACGGAAGTTTACCTAGCTCAACTGAAACCAACCCAAGAGATCATGTCAAGGCCATAAGCACCACTGAAGAAGTCACTCCTAACATTCTGATGCGTGGTTTTGCGACCTTACAACAGGTTTTACCTCTCGAGGGATCTCAAGAGGCTTGCAATCCCCACCAGGCAGTGTACCTGACCGATGTAGTATAGTGTAGTGGCAAGTACCGGGGGATTGATCGTTCTCTAGGGGAATAGTGTCGTTAGGATTGAAAAACTACTCTAATAGGTCTAAGGGTGAGGGAAGATTCTTTTTGTATTTTTATATTTTTTTATGAAAGCAAGTAAAATCTCGGGTTTGAAGGAGTGGGCGGAATTAGTTGCTAGTCAACTAACCCAAATAACTACAATTGCAAATAAAATAAAATAACTGAAAATGAAAAGGTTGTGGAACTTATATGGAGAGAAATGTGTTTACTTAGATTTCCTTACTCCCTAACTATCTTTTACCGGTTGATTAGTGTGTATTAATTGCGTGGATGACGGGTGTAATCCTTAATACCAATCGTGGGGTGGCGTACGTACTTCCCCAACTCTACAAGCTCCTACTTCACTCCTATGTCGAGCCGGCTAAGAAGCTCCTAACATGGGATCACTAGAATTCGCTCATGCATTAAATACAACCATAAAAACCTTAGTACGCATTGGTTCATGTTTCTTAAGACGTTCAAGCAAGTTACCGTATAGGAGGTTAGCCAGTTTTCTTAAGCCTAACATCGATAAACAATCATCCAATACAATTAATAACACACCAACAGCCAATAATCAATAGTTAGGTTTCATTAGATCTAAGCAAACACAAGATAAATCTAGCCTAGCATGTTAATTAAAAGACAAGAACAAGATATAATCAAACAACACATAGACATATTGAATGATTAATTGATTACTTATCTTCAATTAAACATGGGAGATCCAAGGGTATAAAACCCTTAAAGATGGCAGAAAAATCGTCTAGGGTTTCTCCTCACAAAGTTGCACACTAATGACTAAAAATTGCAAAACTATATATAGAATTTAGGGGCTGACGGCGTCACGTTGTAGGAGGTGACGCCGTCACCTCGCCGCGGCTAGGGTTCCCGGATGGTCTTCCTAACGCCGTCCCTCTTTAATCCTCCAAAATCCACTCTGGCGCGTCAAGGGTTGACGCCGTCAGAATTGTGCTTGACGTCGTCTCTCTTTAACTTAAACCGTGACTGCCTTGATCACCTTAAAGGGTGACGCCGTCAGACTTCCATTGTAAAACTTTCTGGCGCGTCACGTGTAATTGTCATATCCACCTCTTTTGCCAAGCCGTGACGCCGTCAGGAGCAATCCTTGACTCCGTCACGTGTACTTTTCCAGCAGCTTTGGAGACTTTGTCGTTTTCTTCACTTTTATGCTCCAAAGACGTCCAAAATGCTTCCTTTTCCAGATTTCTTCTCCAAAGTACCTAAAATGACAAAAGGAACGATTTAGGGCAATATTTGATCAAATAAATACGATTTAGGGCTTAAATGACCCCCTAAAAGCGGTACACTTTTCGCTTCATCACATTCCTTTTCCTAGAAGACTGATGAATGGTAATGATGGTGCAAGACCCGAATTTTTCTTTAATTCTTCAATCAGTTTAAGGAGACTACTCAAAGAGAAGACAAAGATTGAAGAGGAGATCAAGGCTACAATGAAAGAAGAGAGCTCTGCAACCGACTTACATGCCTTGCCTCATAAAGAAAAGGACCCAGGAAGTTTTACTTTACCTTGTTCAATTAATGATATATCTTTCAATAATGTGTTAGCTGACTTAGGAGCTAGTGTTAGTGTAATGCCCCTTAAGACATTCACTACCCTAGGACTAGGAAAATTAGCACCAACTAAGTTGCTTATTGAATTGGCTGATAAAACAGTAAAACAACCTGGAGGGATTGCTAATAATGTGCTAGTTAAGATTGAGAAGTTTGTTTTCCCTGTAGACTTTGTTATATTAGATATGCCCGAGGATGTTAAGATTCCTTTAATCCTTGGAAGACCTTTCTTGTCTACCGCCCGTGCTAAGATTGATGTGTTTAAAATAAAAATCTCATTAAGGGTAGGGAATAATAAACTAGTCTACAAGTGCCAAAATCCTGTTAAAAGCATAATTAGAGGCGTCTATGTGCTAGGATTAAGAGAACATGTGGACATCAATCTAGAAGCTAGTTTTATGGGAGAAACCTTGGTAAATAATGAATCACTTGAGACCTATAGTGGAGACTACATTGAATTAAATGATCTTAATCTACCATTAGGAATCAATGATCAATTTATGGAGGATTTTGAACCCGAAATTGAAGAAGGAGAAATTATGGATATACCTAGAGTCAATATGATCAACACTAAGAATTATGATGAATTTGAAGGATATCCTAGTTTCTGTGATTATGGTAGAAAGATCCATATAGATTGTGCTTATAATTTACAATTTCCTTGCATGATAGGATTTAAACAAATTAGTGCCAACTTTTTCCCTATTTTACCAATTAATATAATGTCAAAAGATTTCTATAATTCTATAATGAAAAACAAAATTGAGTATAGAGGGAAAAACGTAGTTGGAATGTTCATGAATGTACCTATTTTTGTTGGAAATTTAACTATTGTTACAGATTTCACTGTGGTGGAAAACATGGATGCTTATCGTGATGATGAGATGGGTGACGTGATCGTTGGGAAGCCATTCTGTAAGGAGGTCGTAATTAACACTAAAAGATTTGAAGGAAAGATCACCTTTAAAAGTGGAAGCAACGTTATCACTTACATGATGCCTCGTGCTCACCCAAGGTTTGAACATGCCCCTAACAAATTTTGTTACAAATATACACCATTTCTTTTTGTAGATGAAAATGATGCTGAGAAAGGGATCGAGTATCCGTACCAAAAGATGAAAGGATTCTACAAAGGTGTACTTGAATTGGGGCCGGAATATGTTCGTGACGAAGTAATTCGCAACTACATCGTGCGCGGACATGTGGGGATCAATAGATCGGAATAAAGAGCTGAACATGAGTCTAACTTGAAGACTCTGGAATAAAGACAAGTGCTGACCGGGAGACAACCCGGAAAATTTTTACTATTCTGTTCTGTGTCGAGTCAGTCAGGCCCGCAGAAGATACGGCGCATCTCAATCCTGAGATGCGACGCATCTCCTGCACTGGTCATATCTTACTTTATTTTCTGTATTTTTATTTTTGACTTTAAAACTTTTTATCAGTTTATTTTAATGCGGCGCATCCCTGGTTAAGGATGCGACGCATCTTCTATTCTGATTCGTACTTTTTCCAGGCTCGATACGGCGCATCTTCTTCCATAAGATACGGCGTATCGACTAACCTGATGATTTTCATTTTTATTTTTATGTTTTATTTTTACTAACTACTAATGTATTATGCAAGTTTGAACCTTCTTAACTTAGGTGTGTTAAAGTCTTGATGGTATTATAGATTCCTGCAATTCCTGTGGATACATCAAATATGAAGCTTAAACGTTCTCATCCACAAGAAAGATGATTTTTGCTCTTATACAAATAATGGAGGATCATACCGAGCAAATCTCAGGGGAGTTTTTCTGTTCTAATTCTTTTATTTTCCAGTTTTTAATCCTTCGATACAAACAACGAGGACGTTGTTTAACTTAAGTGGGGGGATTGGAGAATTAGAACACTTACTTGTCCTAAACTTTTTCAAAATGTGCTTAAAATGTGCTTAATATATCAAAATTTAAAATTTTTAGCATGTTTTTGTTTAAAGTCTAAATTACATAGCTGCACACATGACGTTAATTTCAAAAAAAATTGTGAACTTTTCAAAATTCACAAATCTATGAGTGTGCCGGTGACTTGTAAACTTTAGAACTTGGCCTGTATACTATTCGAGACCACCATAATAAGTATTATCTATATAATTGGAATGACTTGTCTAAATTGGTAAATTTCTAGGATTACACCCAAATAGCCTTTATATGTTATGTGTTATTAGCTAACTACACTGGTTAGTTAACCCCCGTATAAACCCTTTTGTTACTCTCATTTTTAGAGTAAGATACCCCTAGAAAAACACTCAGAGCCATTCCTTTCGTTTCTTACACCTTTGTTATAATGTTTCGTTACACCCTTACACCTTAGCCTACCCTGTAGATTAAAATCCGTGGTTGGTTAATTGCTTTAGGCAAAGTGTGTTTCCTTACATTACCTGTGTTCGCGTGCGTAATTCATTATCTTTGGTTGAGTTGGGAAATTGCACAATGCAATTGGAGTGAAAGTAAATATTGTATATCTTTGAGTTTATTTTTCGTGTGTTTACTACTTTCACAATTACCGTTATTTCTGAAGTCATGAAAAGTATGGAAAAATTATCCAGAGTTATCATTATAGTGATGTGGTGAAATTTTACACATCTATGTTTATGTTTCAATTTCAAAAAAAAAAAAAAAAAAAAAAAAAAAAAAAAAAAAAAAAATCGAAAAAATGAGAAAAGAAAAAGAAAAAGGAAAAGTTGGATGTTTGTTTTAACCAACTTATGTAAAGTTTTGTATTAAGTGGTCGATATCACCACTATTTGTTGTATATTTTATCTATGGATTGATTGGGAGTTGGACGTTATGGGAACGCCAACTAAGGTTATTCTTTGATTGAGATCTTGTTGAGTATAATTCGTGTCTATCTAAAGCGTGTGTTTCAAGTGTTAAAGCGTGAGTTATTCTATGATATGAGTCTTATTCATGGGATGGTTGGGATAGCAATTTACCACACTTAGGATTTTAATTTATCTGTTTTGTTTATTTTTCATTTTACACCAATTTATATCCCAAATATTATCCATACCCTATATTATTCTTTATCCAAACCTTTGATTTATTGAGATTAGGGATTTGAGCAATCTTAAGTATCGTAGTCGTGGATTCGGCTATGTATTTATGATTTTGTCGCCCTTTTTGATATAATATTATTGGTGAAGATTACTTGGTCCTATCTTTAGCCTATTCGAGTTAAGGATTTGAGCAATTGCAAGTATCGTGTTCGTGGATTCAATCATGTATTTGTGATTTTGTCGCCTTTTCTGGAATTTGAGATCGATAGAGATTAAGGAGAATGATTAACCCTTAACCAACAAACCATTTTTTACCACTTTAGACTTGTTATTCCTTGGCTTTAGTGGGGGAGATGCGTATACTTGCCAAGCTTATGATAGAATATTCGTCACGACTGGACAGTTAAACGATTAGATTTGCTTTTATCAAATTATTTTATTTTACTTCTAATTCGTTAAGTGTTTAGTTGTGTGATTATGACAAAAATGAATACATGCTTAAATATAAAAATAAATCCTAACATCTTTTAGGATACATTTTCATAAGATTAATTCTAAGGTTTACTTGGGGACAAGTAAAGTTCAAGTGGGGGGATATTTGATGAACTCAAATAAGTACATTTTATTACCATCATTTATCCTATTTATTTGACTTGTTTTATTATATTATCTGTGAGAATTGATACGTTAATGTTTACTTTTGTAATTCTTAGGTAAAAACAAGTATTATGTGAAACTTGGCGATTTTGGACTAATTATGGAGCAAAACATGCAAGAAGTTAAGAGTCTACTGAAATGTACAAGATCAAGATCATTCTGCTCCAGATACGCCGCATCCTACTTATTATATACGGCGCATCACTATCAAGATTTCACAAGCTACGATCCAAGACAGCAAGGACATGCGCCGCATCTAGAAATGGAGTTACGCCGCATCTTCTGGCGGTGTACGAATATTCCTGAATATATTAATCTTGGACCCCACGCGAAGTTAAGTCAATGCGCCGCATCTACTTATCCTATGCGCCGCATCTAGCCCTCAGACAGAAACTATAAATACCCCAAAGTCAGACGAATTTCAGAGTTCGACAATTTAGCTAAGTACGAGACAGAAGAAACCCTAAGCCGAATTCAGACGAAGTAGCAGCACAAGACACACCTTGAACGAAGATACAAGAGCTGTAAGAAGGTCCTGCATGTATTTAATTCATTAAGTAGTTTTGTTTTATTGTATTAGTACACTTTAATTGGTCAGGATTGATGGGCTTGTGTCATTGATTTAATCATGCACTTCAACTCCCCTTAAAATTGCTTTCCCATTAATTAAAGTTTATATGTTGATGTCTTTGGTGACTTTTATTAGTGCATTGATAACCTCTG
The DNA here is from genome assembly GCA_021014915.2 of Artemisia tridentata subsp. tridentata. Classification (NCBI taxonomy): domain Eukaryota; kingdom Viridiplantae; phylum Streptophyta; class Magnoliopsida; order Asterales; family Asteraceae; genus Artemisia; species Artemisia tridentata. Next base: position 163,389,099 of record CP139501.1, on the reverse strand, counting down.
TGTCTAGCTGAGCATTGCTTGGGTCGCCATGCCCCTTCCTCGCCTATTTATTAGATCGCCTATGCATTCTATCGTCTGTAGAAAAGTAGGAAGAAAGATAAATAGGATAGTCATAAGTAATCATTAAGGGTTTACTCGCCGATAATATAAGAGCCAACGAGAAAGGAATTAACCTCGGTGCGTTGCATCGAACTATACACTTCATATAAAACTAGCAATAAAACAAGTGACAAGCTACTTAACTATCAGGACAGGTCTTCTTATTGTCTCAAGTATTTATCTGTGTACGTGTGTGCTATTCGCTGATTCGTGCTTATTAGTTTAGTTCATATTTAATCATAACCAAACCGTGCCAGTCTCTCAGGCTGAACCCCCTTGCGTTAGATTAGGTTGTATAGCTAACTTACGATATTAAAATACTGATTAGAATAACTAGATAATACGTTTCACTCTTAGTGATCGACACTCTACTTACCATTATATTCATACTGACCGGGTACACTGCTCGTTAAAGTGTGTGTTATTGATAAGTCGGCTAAATATAAATTTAAAACTTGAATACTGCTAAAACCACAACGACATACCGTGGGTATAAAAATTAGAGCAATACACACGCGCATCAGACTCCAAGCTTACGAGAACTCCAAGCTCTACAAAGCTAGAACCAAAGCGTATCATGACAGAAAGCTTAGAATTCGGAAAGAATTCAAAGCTGGAGACAAAGTTCTGCTTTTTAATATGAAATACAAGTTCAAAGCACCTAAGCTAAAACCAAAATGGTTTGGCCCATATATAGTGAAACATGGATTTCCATCTGGGTATGTTGAATTACATGACAAGCAAGGTGGAAGTTTCATTGTTAATGGTCACCGAATTAAATTATATTATGATAAGGAGCAAATGAACGAGATTTCTATTAAAGAAATTCCACCTGAATCAGACTATGAAGCAATAACATTCATGGCACCCTTTCCGGCCGATTTCAAGAAAAACACTCCATGGGCCGAGGAATCTGGTTATATTTATGATGTTCTTCCTAGACCTTGGGAAAGAATCAAATTGGAAAACATAGATGAAACTGGAGAAGGAATAGTGATAGGAAACGTGGTGTATGTTCCAAAAGTCTTAAAGAAGAAACCGAAAATTACACCAACGTAGCAAGAAAGAAGTTTGAGTCCGGCTGATGACTCGTTAATAAAACAAGCGCTTCTCGGGAGGCAACCCGTGTGTTTTCTATTTGCAATTTTATTTCTTAGTTTATTTTTCAAAAGTGGTTATATCCCAAAGTTTCTCTAATCCCTTAGTTGAACTTAAGTGTGGGGGTGTATCACTAACTTTTAATAAAACGTAGACATATTTCATGTGTTTCTTTTTGTTTTAAGATTACTGCAGGTAATGATTACAAAGTATGGACACTTGGATCAAAGAATCTTCTGAAGCAAGAAAATATGGTTTATTCTCTTATTTCCCTATTTTCATTCTTTTCGTATATCACATTGAGGACAATGTTTAACTTAAGTGTGGGGGGGGGGGGTGAATAGGAAATAAGGATAAATTGTAAATTCCGAGCTAAATTTTAAATTTTGTTTGCCCTTTTGATCTAGTTCTTTGTCATTTAAAGGATTATATATTAAAGTAACTGGATCTATCCACTGGTAAAACCTGTAATTTTTGAAAATTTGAGATGTGTCCCGATTAATATTGTAATCCATTCTGGGATCGATAACATTAGCTAGCACATATTATAGCCCTTTTCACTACAATGTGAGGAATTTAAGCATGTATCATATTTAGCATACATCCCTTATGCTTTAATTTTTATGCTATGAGTGTGCCGGTGGTTTTATTTATTCTAGAACTTGTGCTTGTAAATCATTACGAGACCGTTGTGAGATCATTTTTCTCAGTGATATAAGTATATATGCGTGATAAGAGGCAACCTTAGGATTTAACCCAAATAAGCCTTCCAAATTGATATTTAGCTAGTTGCATTGACTAGTTAACCACCAGTATAAAACCTTTTGTTAGCGTTTATCTTTAGCGCTAGATACCCCTAGTTACACCCTCTGAGCCTATCTTTTTCTTTGACAAAATCCAGAAAAATACAAAAAGATTTTACACCTTTAGCCTAGCCTTACCCTTAGTCAAGTCTTGGTTGGTTGCTAGCTATTTGGCAAGATGGATGTTATGTGGGAAATCATGAAAGTACGAAGAAAGTTGTAAACTCCAAAAGTAGTTATCCAAGTGAAGTCATCACAACTATAAGATGACATGAGATTATGTTCAAAAATAAAAAAAAAAAAATAAAAAAATAAGTCATCGCAAAATAAGGTGACAAAAATAGCCAATTAGCTATGAAATAATGTAAAGTGCAATAAAGTGTGGAGTTTTTCAAGAATGCATGATAGCGGTTCGAAATAGCTAGTAACATCTGGGCAGTAGACTTTGACTATTTTGTATATTCATTCCTTTCAACCTTTTCTAAAAAATAAAAAAATATAATATCCCATGCCTTATTCCTACCCTTTTGACTTTGTGAAATTATCAAGTGTATGGACATGTAGTGACCATCCAATTTCTTGAGGAATTAAATAACGTTGCTAGCGATCTAGTGTGTATTTTAGTGAGCATCCGTTATGAGAATAGCGCGTCAGCGATCTAAGATATACCCTAGTGACCATCCGTTATTTGGTGATGCGAGAATTCGTTGTTAGCGATCTATTATGTTTTGCATAAGGTAGTTGCACATCAGTCTTGCTTATCCCTCGAAACCTTAAAACTGAATAAAAGCCCTCTTTGATATCTGTACTTGGTGCTCACGCCATTTCGGTGTAGTTTTGTTTCTTGTACAAGCTTATGGTAATATTTAAATCATGACTGAGCAAATGAGTGTGATTTCTCTTATATACTCCACCAACAACAAATGAGTGTTTTGAGTGAATTATATTTCATTTCCCTTCGTGAGGTGTTTAGTAATGTATATCAAGCAAGAAAATCATTTGGGTAATGTCAAACATCTCGATGCTTCAACTATAAAAGCTTAAAATGATGAATCTAACTTGTACCCGTACTTGGTAGATTTGCATCACATCTTTTTAAACATCCTTGTGTACCATGTGGATAATAGTTTTTATTGCTAGATTTGCTTGAGGGCAAGCAAAGTTCAAGTGTGGGGGATTTGATAACGCTCAAATTGTGCATGTTTTTAGTAGCGTTATTCATGTTTTTATGTATGTTATTTGGTTATATTTATATGCTTTTGTTACTAAATCATACCAAAGTGTGTTTGCGAAGTATATGTGACCAAAAACAGGAAAAAGGAAGAAAAAGATGAGAAAAATGAGAAAGAAGGAAATATTTATGAAAGTGCGAAGATTCTTATACCAAGACCTAATCAAAAAGGCATTTCAAAGAATGAAGGTCCAAGTATTCATGTCGATTAGCTTCAGATCATGTTTGGATGAAGAACCAAAGACCCAAAAAGGAAAAATCAAGCCAAGACGAAAAAAGTCCAAAATGTCCCAAAACAGCAACCATCCATCCGATCGGAGGCTGCCCGCAACCGATTCGGATGGAGGCAATTCCGAAGACCAACCGATCGGTTGGACATATTACCGATCGGTTGGAAGCTTGCTGATTTACCAAAACTTCATCATTAAGTTTTGTCTTTTCATATATCCGGTTCTAAGGCCTTCTAATAAGGATTCTAGGCTCTTCTAAACTAGTTGGAGGACAAGTGAAGCATTAATGAACCAAGACCCTTGGGAGGAGTATTAATTGGATCATTTGTGGAATATTTAGTGTGCTATTCTTAATCAATAAACTAGTAATCATCCACCACTCATCAAATACTCTAAAATTCGTCCTTAAAAGTCCAGGAGCAGTTGGAGAGTCAAGAAGTCATTATTTGGAGGTCAAAACATCAAGAAATCAACACCAATCCTTGGGGTATCATTACTTTATCATTTGTAATCTATTTACAATCATTGTAAGACTTTCAATTATGGTTTCTAATGTTCAAAGTGCTGAGATTATGTTCATGTTTGCTATGAGTGGCTAGTGCCTTTGTGCACTTGTTTAGATGATGTGTATTACCAATTGATATGCGTATGATTGTGATGACATGTTTTAATTCAATTTCAAGTTGATTCTAAGATCCAATTGTGGTTAAGTTTCATAGTGACATTTGTTAATCAAGTTTGAATAGTTGTTAATAATGCTAAGGGTCGAAAGAACTATTGTTATTCAACTAGTTATAATCATTTATCTATGAGTGATTGTTTTTACCCATTATTCTTGATTACACAAAGAAAGTTAATTGTGGTTGTAATGAGAATGCTTTTGTCTATCAAAAATAGGATTGATGGTAAACCATTTCAAGGGTCGAAAGATTAATAGTTTACTCTCAATTGTGACCTTTTGTCTATGATCGGTTACCTTTTGTATTGACCATTTTCTAAGCTATTTGATTAAGCAAAAGATGATTTTTGTGTTTAAGGTACGCCAACTTATGAACCTTGAATTGATCTTGAATTGAGTGGTTAAACGTAATGCTTGTTTTTATGAACTAAAATCTTGACGAAGGTTTAATTTGTAGAAACAATAGATTAGTTCACCAAACTAATTATCAAAACCAACATGTTGTCCAAAGTTATCACAATCATGCTTATCGATGAGTAGTATGCTAGTCTAAGCAAGTGTAGTTTTTAATCATTTGAATTATTCTATTTTTCATTACTTGTTAAGGAATTTACTTCTAGTAGCTTACAATTCGATTCACTACACAAATCCCTGCGAACGATCCCGACTTAGCATCATAATCTTGCTATAACGGACGAGTTCACTTGCTCGTATGTGTTGTTTCTAGATTCGGTAATTCGACCTTTATAAATTTAAAACTTGTACTCACATATGACACGTCAGTCACAAACTTGTTTGCTTCCTCTTGGTTATCGAACTTTAGAAGAACTAAAAAACCACCCACATATTTGATCTCCACCTTCTTCAAATCGGCAGCATCTAGATTAATTCTCAAGGAAATCAGATGCGAAAACTCTTTGACCTTTGCTATCACTGCCAAGTCGAACCATAATGAAAAAGCACACACGTATGGAGCAACATCAATAATCGGTTGAAACTTTGGTGTCTCCTTGTTTAAAAGTTTGTCCCTTAAATGTGTTTCTTTACTCCGATACACCTCCTCGGATCCAGATTCTTCTACCTTCTTTTCTGGCCTCACTTTCGGCATCTCCGGTTGTTTTCTTTGCGCAAAAAAATTCCCATCCACAAACTTTGCCACACTAATGAACAATTTTTTGTCCCCCATCTTCACATTCTTCATACTACCTTCAAGTTCTTGTATGTTATGGACGTCCAAAAAGTTCACAATCGCAAATCTTTGACCAAACTTATCAAGCTTCCGAGCCACGTAAACCTTATCAATCTTCCCATACTCCCCTAAGAATCGTTTCAAATCCTCCACAGAACATTTATTCGGAATATTTGACACAAAGAACTTCGTAACCGCCGCTTTCTTCTTTTGATTGTTGTCAGGATTTTGTCCCCCTCTTTTACGTATAGGAACCTCTTGCCAAGTGTCTGTCGACGGCCTGCCGCCGTGCCTCATTCGATTAGTTTATGGAGGGGGGGGGTCATGTTTTAATAGTTGGTATGCTAATCTTCTATTATTCCCATTTTTTTTAAGTAATGATACCCTTCTAAGATGGTTCTTAAAAACATGTACAGTTTATTACTCAAACTTGCATGAGCTATATGTGCATATCTAAACAAATAAAACATAAAATCTGAATTTTGGGGGTTACATTTTCTCGAACCCCTTAACTATTTAAGTATTAATTAGTTCCTATTTAAGAACTAGTAGACTCGTAATCATTCATAATCAATAAAACAGTTTTGATTAATGGGATGGAAAATGTATGTTGGTCATTTTAGTTGAAATAAGCACCTTGTTAATGGCTCGAATCTAATTCCTACCTTGTAAATTGAAAGAGAATAATAGGACAACCTATCATCAATTACTAAAATAATAAAGCATTTGAACACATAACAAACAACTCATATAATCATGGATTGGAACTTATATACCAACAGATAATCCAACTTTACGAAAGTACAAAAATCAATCTCTCATTCCCTTTTCTCTCCAAAAACTGTGAGGATGAAGTTGATGATATTGCGATTGATTACGAGCGGCCATTAAAGGAAAATAAAGATGCTAAACACTGATCTAATCCCAACAAAATAGCTACCTTTACTTGACCTCTAACCGGTATTGAACGACATGTAACAGATCGAATGGTACCCTTGTTTTTCATTCTGTTTAAACGCACAGTGGACATTAAAGGATTAGTATTGAATTGCAATGTCAATTTTGGAATGCGTCATTGTATGGTAGCCTTGATGTTATGAAAAAGATTATTTCTTTATCAAGATACAATGTAAATCACTACACTGGTTCATATCAAACCACTGCCCTTGACTACTACTTCTTGTGGAATATTGAATGTTGTTGATGCTGTTAAATTGTTGTTATGAAAAAGGGCTTACCCGAATGTGATGGATGTTGACTTACGACCCATGTATATATGCTCATGGGGTGTTTGAGTGTTGCCTGCATCCGGATCAATATAGGACTCGATATTGTAAAAAGGGAAGAATTGTAATAGACGGGTGCGTTTCTTTGCTCATAACCAAGAAGAACTTTGGCTGTCAGATGTGGGGTCACCTTGGCCATCAGGTAATCGGATGTTTAATTGGCAGGTTTTGCCTGGAAGAAATTTTCATTTCAGTCATTTTTGACCTAGGAGTGGAAGAAATTTTGATTGGCAGTGTTGAAGCCATTTCACATAGGAGTGGCACAAGTGTTTTAAAAGTGGACCACGAGAATCAAAATCAACAAGAACTAAGATGTATGTAAATGATTACGATTTTGACTGATGATGTTCTTGAATTAAACTGACAAAAAATGCCCTCATGTGCAAGTCACATGAGGTGATTTAACGGAATCATCTAATGAGCGTTAGTAAAAGGACGGGGAATGTAACAAAACGCAAAAAACAATGACTTTTTTGTAATTAAAGTTTAGGAGCGGTGATGAGTGAAAAATAAAAGCCATGGTGACAAAATTTGTAATTTACCTAAAACAAAAATAAACTAGAGGGCAAAGCCCCTGGTCTCTTGATGTAGTTGAAAAATCCAAAATATTGGAAAGTAAAATGGTTACAGGAAAAAAAAGAAAAATCCAAAATGGGGGAAAGTAAAAAAGAGAAGCATTGCAGTAGCAATGAAGTTAATATCAGCATCAACTAACGAAGAAGATGAATTAATTTGGTAAAAAAATTAGCCCTAATTATTCATTCTCACATATATCTCTCATTTCGATTTGCCAATGCATTTGCTTTATTGACTTGAATTCAACTTAAATTATTCAATTTGTAGTATTGTAATTAAAAAAATCCTCCAACCTCTCTCTTAAAAAAAACAATCCAACCTAACCCTAACCCTAAACCCGCCACTGCCACCATTATCTTTCCGGCCGTCGGCTTAGTCCAGCGGTCCGGAGAGACCCTCTTCAATCCTTCTTCTTTGTAGATACTCTACCATTTCGTTTTCAGTTTTTGATTAAATAAAGTTTTATAGATCGTTCTTTTTGGCCATTTTTCGTATCATTTTCTCTTAGATCCTTGTGTTGATGGGTTGTTTTTGGTTCGGTATGCTCGGTGGATCAAATTGGTTGTTTTAGGATCGAAGTGGTTGTGTGGTTCAGATCAGGAGGTTCAAGATGGCGAGGTCATGTGATGGTGAGGTCGTATGATGGTGAGGTCATGTGATGGTGAGGTCGTGGTGATGGTGATGTCGTATGATTGTGAGGTAGTGGTGATGGTGAGGTCGTGAGGTCGTGGTCGTTGTGAGGTCGTGGTCGTTGTGAGGTCGTGGTGACGGTGAGTCGTGATGATGGTGAGGTTGTGATAATGGTGGGGTCTTGGTGGTTGTGAGGTCGTGGTAATGGTGAGGTCGTGGGGTTGTGAGGTTGTGGTAATGGTGTGGTCGTGGGGGTCGTGAGGTTGTGGTAATGGTGAGGTCGTAGTGGTTGTGAGGTAGTGGTGATGGTGAGGTCGTGGTGGTTGAGGTCCTGGTGGTTGAGGTCGTAGTGATGGTGAGGTAGTGGTGGTGGTGAGGTAGTGTTGATGGTGATGCCGTGGGGGTTGTGAGGTTGTGGGGGTGTGTGAGGTCGTGGTGTTGTGAGGTCGTGGGGGTTGTGAGGTCGTGGTGATGGTGAGGTCGTGGTGGTTGTGAGGTCATGGTGATGGTGATGTCTCGGGCAATGGGATTGATGTTCGGGTTTCTTGTATACGGGTGAGGTCGTGTTTATGGTTCGTTGTACGAATGAGGTCGTTTAGCAAGGATAAAGGGCTATTATTTGAACTTGTGGTTCTCGAACAATTGAGTATATTTCTCCATCAACTCTTTCTGCATCTCACCATGCTACCACCCCGTTCGATAGTATGGTTCAAATTGGTTTGTTTGAGATTTTAGTGAGTTTTGTACAAGGGTCAAAGTTGTGGTCGTGGTAGTGGTTGTGTTGTGGTTTCCATTTGTTCTATACTTCTTACAAGGTGATTGCCCTTGAGTGGTTAGCGTTTTCGGGTTGAGATGGTGGAGTTTATTGTTTTGATTGTTTGGTTATTCACAGTGTTATTATAGGGTCATTGTATTGATAGAGTCGTGTTGGTCAAGTGGTTCATCGATGTACTTTCTAGCTTCTTGCTAGTTTGTTTTAATAAAATTATTGCCTTTCTAAAAAAAAATTGTTATTTTTAGGAAAAAGTACTCAATTTACTATTTCCCAATTTTAGGTATTGTAAGGGGGGAGGGAGTGGTCACTCCAACCCCAAACTTCCCCAAATTGCCACCTCATCATTATCCAATAAAAACCCTCCAACTCATTTCACCCCAATCCTTCCCCAAACTTCCCCAAAATGGTGGCAATGGTCCCCGAACAACCCCAAATCCCACATTTTCCACATCACATTTTTTTTTCCATTTATTTTTAATACATAAACTATTTAAAAATAAAACACATATCATTTCATTAAAAATAAAAAAAACAAATCCTACAATACTTAAAAAAAAAAAAAACACAACTTAAAAAAAAAACACAACTTAAAATTAAAAAGAGTACATGTTACAATACTTAAAAAAAAAAAAAACTCAACTTAAAAAAAAAATTCCTACAATACTTAAAACGAAACATTAATTGAAAACGAAACTACAATTTAAAAGTTACATGGCCATCCCCATTTTGCGGCAACTTGACGTTTTTCGTCTAGGAGTAGTTCCAACATAGCGGGATCGGTTATGTGATTGTGCGGGTTGGTGTAAAACTTCAAATCCCGTTGGCGAATCTTTGACTTTGTCGCGTCAAGTTGTGTAGCCCAAAAACTTGCCGCCAATTGATCCTTCTCTTCTTTGATGTCCAAATATTTTGTCTTTCTTTTTGCGTATGCGCTAATGTCTTCGCCCACATCATGGACCGACGAAGAGGACGCCGCTTGCTTCTTTTTTGCCTTTCTTGATTCAATTGGAGGGGAGGGGTCTTCATTCATGTCGGGAATGAAGTTGTCATTGCTACCAGATTCATACTCCCCCGACTTCCTCTTCGATGAACCGCTACCAACACAACCCATGCCGGGAATATCTTGAAAACACTCTTGCTCTTTCCATTTATCGTGATCCTTCACAATCTCCCATGTCGGAATATGACCAAAATCTTTACCTTTTGTTCGGGTGTTGTAATCCTTAAGGGCGACTTTCATGACGTCCACTTCGCTACACCCACTAGCCCTAACACGATCCTACAGAATTCCATAAACAAAAAAAGTGTACAATTCAAAAAAAGTATATAATTCAAAAAAACTATATAATTCTAAAAAGTATATAATTCTAAAAAGTATATAATTCTAAAAACTATATAATTCTAAAAAGTATATAATTCAAAAAAATAAAAAATTATACCGCTTGGATGTAGGCGCCGTTAAATATACCCATGGCGTAGTTCATTGCTTTCCACTTCGTTGTCAAACCATGAACGGTTCGGGTAGTACCTCCCATAGTTGTCGCGTAATGCTCGAGAACCCGCCTCCAAAAACCTTCCCTATTTTGCTCATTCCCGAATCTTTTACATTCGGAGATTTGAATCCAAGCCTTTGCCAACGCCACCTCTTGGTCGGGCGTCCATTGCTCACGCTTTGCCTTTGTGGTAGCCTTTTTCTTTCCTCGCACATCAACTTCTTGAATCTCATCGTCTTCATCGTATTCATCTTTTACAAAAAAATAAACAACGTAAGTAAACAAAAGTGTATAAAATTAAATAAAAGTAAGTAAACAAAAAATGTATAAAATTAAATAAAAGTAAGTATGTATACCGGGTAATGGTTGCGTTTCGGGTACAACCTCGGCTTGAGGTTCGTCCCACGGGGACCACTCGGACGTCGTATTGATGTTGTAGTGTTGAGGATTCATTGGCGGAGGGTTGGTGCTCATATTATACGGAAAATAAGGAAGTGGAGATGTGGGTTGTGGAATGTTAGGGGATGATGGTTGGGAGAATTGGTTGGGAGATGATGTAGAAAATTGTTGTGAAAATTGTTGAGAGAATGGGTTTGGATATGTAGTTTGTTGCGGTGGTGGATAAACCGGGCGATTCGGGTGAGATCGAGTTTGTTTTTTGGAGGTTGTTTTCTTACCACTTCTTGGATCCATGATTTGGTGTAGTTTTTTTTTTTTTTTTTTTGATGTATGATTTGTGTTGAGTTTTGATTGAGAAAATGAGGTATTTATATAGTGAATATTGGGGTTGAAAAAAGGGGATTTTTTTTTTTTTAACCAAACGGCTAAATTGGCAGAATTTGGTCAAAATGACCGTTGCAAAACGTTAACATTTCATCGGTGAACACTAGTACATTCAGACGCTCCGGCGTCGACTTTTTTCCCACCGTGCCGACGTCATGACGTCGGCACCATACCTTATCGACGTCACGTCGTCGGCACGAATAGTCGACAGAGCCACGTCGGCAACGTCCGTACCGACAAATAACGTCGACGACAGAGTGGGACCCACATTATTTTCGGTCAAACGTTTGTTTTTGCTCGACAATTTGTTACCGACGCCGAGTCGTCGGTAACATAATAAATATTTAATGCCTTAATTAGATTAAATAATTAAAGTCAACGAAATTCAAATATTAACGTAAACCACGCCGACGACGATTCGTCGGTACGGGTTATAATAGTCAAAAAAGTCAAGAAATTGAAAAATGATGCCGACGCCCTTTCGTCGGTAAGGGTTATAATAGTCAAAAAAAAGTCAAGAAATTGAAAAATGATGCCGACGCTCTTTCGTCGGTACAGTTTGAAATAGTCAAAAAAAGTCAAAAAATTGAAAAATGTTGCCGACATCATATGGTCGGTACGGTTTAAAATATAAACATTTTCATTATTCTGTCGACGACATTTTGTCGGTATCATATGCATGTATATATTATAGCGACGACATGGCGTCGGTATGAAAGTTATATTGCAGCTGCGCAGCAGCTGCGCACTGCACTACCCAGATTTTTGCCGCAAAAATGTGCAGCAAAAATCTACCAATTCCAGTTTCCAATACCTGCTCTTATAAACCACATTCCAATACAAACAACGGCTAAAACGGCTATAAAGTTTATAACGGCTAAAACGGCTATATATAACCACTAAACACTTAATAAACTTTACAAAACGGCCATAAACATTCGTAACATATAACACCCTCAAAATACATCATAAAGTTTACAAAATGGGTGTTATAATCGCTAAACCTAGCTACTATATGTACAAATGTTGCAATATCCTAAGTGTTCAAAGATAATAAGATTGGGGTCGTCAAAAATATAGTTCCAGAGACAAAACAACACAAAATAATACCTCTACATGTCCAGCCCATCGTCGTCATCCTCGTCATCATCATCACTCCCGCTCCTAGAGCCACTCCCGCTGCTAGAGCCACTCTCGCCGCCTGAGCCACTCGGGAGAGCGCCTGAGCCGCTCCCTCCCGCGCCGCTCCTACTGCAGCCTCCAGCATCACCTCGAGAACCAACCTGGGTAAGAAACGAGTCCCAGTCTGGGTTCCTCGAGATATAACGTGTCAAAAGCTCGAGCTTCTTCTCATTTTTCTTGGCTTTCTTCTTCTCTTTTTTCCTCTTTTTCTCAGCTTCAGCCAGACTCTTTTTAAATTCATCAATCTGCCCCGTAGCTTCAGCAAGCTTCCCTTTAAGCTCGGATGTACCTATAAACGAAATAATCAAAATTTAAAAACGGTCATTTCAATACATATATAAGATGCGTCATTTAATATTATCCAACTGTACATACCTGGTGGAGCTGGAGGCGGCATGTCTACCCGTGGCCTCTTCAAGTAGGGAACCACCTTGCCGACGCCGGGTATATGACCACGCTGCTTTCCCCCGATCACCCGAGAAAATATATCCTCCTCCGTGAGGCACGGCTCGTCTGCCGGCATATCAGATCTAGGCTGCCTCAGCCAGACCATCTCTTCCTGTGTAGTTGAAAAAAAAATGAGAAAATTAATATATTAGTCGGGTTAATTACTAGATTATGTTTCAATAAATCACTAAGTGTTGTTTGGAAAAAAATAAATAAATAAAAAACGATACTTACAAACCGAGCTCTAGCCTCATCCTGCAACCATGCACCGTTCTTGAAGTGGGTGTCAAGATATGTATCGAACATGGACGGATACTGGTGGTCCTGGCTCCTCTCAAACTGTATAAATATATACACATGCATATAGGATGAAACAAATTAAAATGACAAATCAAACACCATATATATTTTACTTAGTATAAATAATTTTAATTAATATATTTTTAAAATTAAATAATCTTATAAAAATAAAATGTGTCTTACATATTCGTGTCGAGATGCCGCAAATGACTTCGAACCGTGGCGGCTGAGAATCTTGTTCTTCTTTCGATTCTCTTTGTTCACAGCCGATCTTTTCTGGGCCGCCTCCGACATGTACAAATCGACATACTTGTTCCACTCAGACATCTCCAAGCTCGGAGGAGGATTTCTTCTTATCTCTTCCACTCTAGCAGCCCCACCCTTTTTTGTAAAATAATGAAGTTTCATATCATATTTATTGTCACGGTATCGACCAGCGAAATACGATGTGAGCGCCGAGCGAATGGTATCCCAGTCTGGTCTGCTCCTGTGGCGTTCCAAATCGAACATAAGCTGCAATCAAATATAGTTAAAATTAATATAAATATATAAATATATAAACAAATTTTAATATTCAAATAATTAAATATAGAGATATAAATAAATAAACAAATTTAAATAAATATGCACATTTAAATAAATAAACACGATAACATAACAATATATATAAAAGGAAAATGAAATAACTGACCCCGAGCTGTGGAAGGAAGTCAGCCGTCTTCTCCGGCTCTATATCGTACCAGGAGGCATAGGAGAGCGGCAGCCGCCGAATGAGCTCGCCGACATAATTGCTAAACCATGCCGCGTGCTGGCCTACATGAGTGTAAGTCCCCTTATCACCAATCTCAAAGTCAATCGACTGTGGGCCACGATCTCTCACGGCGTTCTTGAGCTTCACATTCTTATTTTCTTCGCGTGGGCGCTGCCTACCGCCACTCTGACTCCTCTACCCCTGCCTCCCCTGCCTCCCCCCCTGGCCCGACCTCCTCGGCGGGGTCGCCCTGATCCTGCAATTGGAGTGAGTGGAAACGTCATAAAGTAACTTATATAGATATATGTATATGTATGTATATACATATATGTATATAATATATATATACATATACATATATGTATGTATATATATATATATATATATATATATAATATATATATATATATATATATATATATATATATATATATATATATATATATATATATATATATATATATATAATCACACAAAAATCTTCGCCATCATCCCCCCGATATAGAAAGCAATCATTTTCACAAGCATGTATCGACTCGTACCCTAACCCGACCTTTTTAAATGTCTTCTTTATATGATAGTATGACGGTGGGAGATTGTAACCTAACCTGGGCGGAAATACCTCCTGGAGAAATTTTAGCGTATTGTTAAATGAAGTATCACTCCATTTACCGCTGACCTTGAGATGTGTAAACTTTGCCATAAAATCTAATGTTGTCATAAAGTCACAACCCGGGTACAGAGGCTGGTTGGAACTTGCAAGTAACTCTTCATACTCGTTACGCAGAGGAGGTGTCGCTGCTTGAGTAGGCTCGTTACTTGTCTCGCCAATATTTCCATGAGTCGGCTCATTATTCGAAGGAATATCAAGAATATCATTTTGATCATTATTCGGAGGAATATCAAGAATATCATTAAGGCACGCACCCATGTCACTCATCTCACGTTGTGTTGTGTTATCAAGAATATCATATTGATCATTATTCGGAGGATCCGGTTCACCGTGATCCTTCCATTGTGTATAAGTTGGGTCCCACCCATTGTGGCCTATGTGGTATTTAAGACCTTCGAGAGATACCCATGGAACATTACGACAACGACGACACGGACATTTTATGTTTCCGGAACTATTCAATAACGGTTTGCAATGATCGAGGAAGGCGGCAAGACCATCAAGAAATTCTTTTGAACCACGATGCTCTATACGGGTCCAACTCTTATCAATTATCATAACTGCATTTTTATGATGCAATCGGTTATTATATGCACTTAATTAATGATTACGAGTTGTTTTGTTCACCTAGCGCAACTATGGAAGGCAATCCTAACCCACTCTTTGAATGATTCGTCCCATATATGAATGCGTATAACTGATTTACTATTTGAGAAAATTTCGGCAGCATTTCCCCTCAACTCCCCAAATATGTGCATTAAGGACATATTCGTAGGAGTAAAGGAGAAACACTGTCGAAATAATCTCAAATAGTAAATCAGTTATACGCATCCATATCCTAAATGAGACAAAACATTCAAAAAGCAGTCCCAAACAGGGGACTTTCCGAAATTAATTTCTAATAAATTAATTCCGGACGGGTTTTCTATAGGATGATTAACTTCGGACGGGGACTTTCCGAAATTAATCACTAAAATCCTAAAACATAATACACTGCTACTAAAGGTATACACTGCTACTAAACTAGGCTTGGTTCTTAAACACGGTTTTAAACAATCAAATTACACTTAATCCGTCACGCAACATTCACAAACATACTGATATGTAAAAAATAATACGGATATGAAAAAAATAACAACATACTATATCGGCTGTGATCTGTGGCTCTCGACTGTGGTCTCAGGCTGCAGCTCGGGCTGCAGTCTCGGGCTGCGGTCTCGGGCTCGGGCTCGGGCTCGGGCTATATTAAAAGTGAGCACATTAATATATAATAAGTTTTTAAAAAAAACTGTTGTCGGCGACATGTCGTCGGGATACCAAAAGTTTTTTTAAAAAAAAAGGGGACCACATTACCTCTGTCTCGGCTGTCTCAGCTCTCGACTCTCGCTCTCAGCTGTCTTGGTGGAGCTGTGGTGGTGTCGGAGGTAGAGCTGCGGTGTCGGCTGTATAAAATAAATAAAGAAAATAAAACAAAATTAACAAAAAAACAAAATTAACAAACATTAACACTAAGATTAAACAAAATTAACAATAAACAAAATTAACAAAAATCAAAATTAACAAAAATCAAAATTACCTGTTTTGTAGATCGAAGAAGAAGAAGTGGGGAAGAAGAAGAATTAAACAAATGAGGGGTTGAGGAGTGAATTAAACATGAGAGGAGGAGGAGGTGGAGGAGGTGCACGTGTAGTTGTGGTGGAGCTGTGGTGGAGCTGCGGTGGTGTCGGAGGTGGAGCTGTGGTGTCGGAGGTGGTGGGTGTAGTGATGGTGGAGCTGTGGTAGTGGTGGAGTAGTGGTAGTGGTATCGGAGGTGGTAGTGGTAGTGGTGTCGCCGGCGTCTTCTTCAATTATTGAGGAGAAAAAAGTTATACGTTTTTTTTTTCTAAGTGTTGACCAGATCTAGTTTTGTTATAACTTTTAATGTTACCGACGTCATGTCGTCGGTAAGGTAATAGAAATTTGTCGTTTCTAGTTTGGCGGGACGTATAAAAGTTTGGCGAAAATTTTGGCGGTTATATTACCGACGTCATGTCGTCGGTAATATTATAAATACTTTTATAAAATTATAAAAAATAGTTTTATAAATTTTTTATTTATTATAAATACTTTTATAAAATTAAAAAAAAATTCAGGAAAACAAATTATCAACCATGCAACTTTAGGATCTTTATATTAAGAAGCCCTAAAATCAGGAAAACCACCTTACATCATTTAGATAAGTTAAGATTGTGGCCCTTGATGTGTACCTCCTGAATGTCATAGACTACAGCGACTTATGCCCCATTCTTGTACAAGGATAATAAACGGTCGTGACTATAAGAATGCATGGCATGTACGTATCGTTCATCATGAAAATAGTTTTGGTTCTACACGAGATGTTTAACGAACGAGCCGAGATGTTATGGTTTTACACGAGATGTTTAACGAACGAGCCGAGATGTTATGGTTATACACGAGATGTTTAACGAACGAGCCGAGATGTTATGGTTTTACACGAGATGTTTAACGAACGAGCCGAGATGTTATGGTTATACACGAGATGATTAACGAACGAGCCGAGATGTTATGGTTTTACACGAGACGTTTAACGAACGAGCCGAGATGTTATGGTTATACACGAGATGTTTAACGAACGAGCCGAGATGTTATGGTTATACACGAGATATTTAACGAACGAGCCGAGATGTTATGGTTTTACACGAGATGATTAACGAACGAGCCGAGATGTTATGGTTATACACGAGATGTTTAACGAATGAGCCGAGATGTTATGGTTTTACACGAGATGATTAACGAACGAGCCGAGATGTTATGGTTATACACGAGATGTTTAACGAACGAGCCGAGATGTTATGGTTTTACACGAGATGTTTAACGAACGAGCCGAGATGTTATGGTTATACACGAGATGTTTAACGAACGAGCCGAGATGTTATGGTTATACACGAGATGATTAACGAACGAGCCGAGATGTTATGGTTTTACACGAGATGTTTAACGAACGAGCCGAGATGTTATGGTTATACACGAGATTTTAACGAACAGCCGAGATTTAATGGTTTTACACGATGTTTTACGAAACGAGCCGCAGATGTTAATGGTTATTACAAGAGATGTTACTAACGACGAGCCGAGATGTTATGGTTTTACACGAGATGTTTAACGAACGAGCCGAGATGTTATGGTTATACACGAGATGTTAACGAACGAGCCGAGATGTTATGGTTTTACACGAGATGTTTAACGAACGAGCCGAGATGTTATGGTTATACACGAGATGATTAACGAACGAGCCGAGATGTTATGGTTTTACACGAGATGTTAACGAACGAGCCGAGATGTTATGGTTATACACGAGATGTTTAACGAACGAGCCAGATGTTATGGTTTACACGAGATGTTTAACGAACGAGCCGAGATGTTATGGTTATACACGAGATGTTTAACGAACGAGCCGAGATGTTATGGTTATACACGAGATTTTAACGAACGAGCCGAGATGTTATGGTTTTACACGAGATGATTAACGAACGAGCCGAGATGTTATGGTTATACACGAGATGTTTAACGAACGAGCCGAGATGTTATGGTTATACACGAGATGTTTAACGAACGAGCCGAGATGTTATGGTTTTACACGAGATGATTAACGAACGAGCCGAGATGTTATGGTTATACACGAGATGATTAACGAACGAGCCGAGATGTTATGGTTTACACAGATGTTTAACAACGAGCCGAGATGTTATGGTTATACACGAATGTTTAACGAAGAGCCGAGATGTTATGGTTTTACACGAGATGTTAACGAACGAGCCGAGATGTTATGGTTTACACGAGATGATTAACGAACGAGCCGAATGATGTATACGAGAGTTTAACGAACGAGCCGAGATGTTATGGTTTTACACGAGATGATTAACGAACGAGCCGAGATGTTATGGTTATACACGAGATGTTTAATGAACGAGCCGAGATGTTATGTTACACGAATGTTAACGACGAGCGAGATGTTATGGTTTACACAAGTTTAAGAACGACCGAGATGTTAGGTTTACACGAGATTTTAACGACGAGCGAGATGTATGTTTACACGAGATGTTTAACGAACGAGTTTAACAACGCGAGAGTTATGGTTTACACGAATGTTAACGAACGAGCTGAGATGTTATGGTTTTACACGAGATGATTAACGAACGAGCCGAGATGTTATGGTTATACACGAGATGTTTAACGAACGAGCCTTTCGTCGTACCGTTTGCAATACACGAGATGTTATGGCGCCAAAACTTCCCTCCAAAAGATCTATTTTTTTTACCATATATAACAGTTAGCAGATCTGCTCTTAACCACACAAACATATTATACACTCTCAAATCCTCACAACCACAAACACACACTGTTATCATGGTGAAGATGGCGGAATTTGAAGCTTTTGCTTGTCCTTGTGGACGAGGAGACTTAATTCTGCGACAATCGCATCGACCTCACTCCCGTGGTAAACAATACTATGCGTGTCCTTTATCCAAGGTGAACAATTACATACTTTTTTGTGTTTTATTTAAATAATTTGGTTAGTCGTTAAAAATTATAGTTTTTACTCTTTAACAGTGTGGGACAAAGGAGTATGGATGCGATTTTTTTTTATGGAAGGATGAACGACTAGCCAAAATGACCGCTTCTGTTGGAGCTTCAACGCCTCCAACTCATTCCGCAAGACCATCCACAACTCCAACTCGATACACTGCAGGACCTTCAACATCAAGTCCTGGAAATACAGAGTGCTCAAACTGCATCAAACTGGATCACCAGATAATGGTACTCAATAAAATGCTAGAAGTGTATATGCATCCAAACAAACACACAACTGATTCAGCTGCCTTACTTCACGACCTTTATAATGACATGGTAGGTGATATGGGAAATCTTCGTATGTAGGTTGTTGTTGTTGCTGTTATTGTTGTTGTTGTTGCTGTTATTGTCGTTGTTGTTGTTTGTTGTGTTATTGTTGTTGTTTAATAAAATGTTGTTGTTGTTGTGAAAACTGATGTCGAACGTGCTTTATATTTTTAATTTGTACGCTTTAATGTTGGAGGCGTTGTGAAAACTTAAGTATCCATCAAGATTCAACCATAAGGGGTCGTTTGGTTTATGATGTCCAAACAGGGCCGTTTGGTTTATGTTGTTTTCTTAACAACAGCCCACAAGAGCCGTTTGGTTTATGCTGTCCAAACAGGGGTGTTTGGGATTGCTTATTTCCTGCACCAAAAGGGTGTTTTGGTTTATGACCTTATTTGAAGAAACAACATCACAATTAACAAACACGAATGCACACATTTTATTTAAAACACGCAAGAGTTCTCAAACGAAAAACTCGACAACCAAACAAAACAACTCAAACTAAACAACTCGACAACCAAACGAAACAACTCAAACTAAACAACTCGACAACCAAACGAAACAGATCAAACGAAACGACCCGTTTATTTTTTTTTGCGGCTACTTCCCGCTTTGCTGGAACTCGCACCATCTTTTCCTTTCCTTGCTCTCATTTCCTTGATACGTGCAAACGTAGCTTCGAGATTTGTTACTCTATTTTCCAGATTACCAAATTCGGTGTTGAGGTCCAACGTGCTTTCAGCTTCATCGTCACCTCCAACAGCAGCAGCTTGAGCTTCAGCAGCACTTGAGCTTCACAGCATCTAGCTCTTCCAAATACTCTCTATAGTACGGCTTTCTCCTCAACCATTCCAGAATCTTGTCCCTCTGCCACGGTGCACAGTTCTCATAATAACCATATTCATCAAAAATTTCCCAGCCCCAATGAAGTATAATTTCATTATACAGGAGCTCGTGTGATAAAGCCTTCGACCATTCCTGTTCCGGCGTTAAACCATCCATTGTTATGTGTGAGAATTTACGTGTTTTGTGAAATTTTTTATATGATATATATATATATATATATTATATATATATATATATATATATATATATATATAATATTATAAGTAAAAAATTGGCGGGTTGGAGGGAAATTTTGGCGGGAAATATCACCGACGAGCTGTCGTCGGCATAATAAAGGCGGGAAAAACCCCGCCCAACAATTCGCTATTATTCACAAGAGGGAAAGTCAAAAAATTTGACTTAAATAGTTGCCGACGTCATGTCGTCGGTGTTATTAAACTAAAGGCAAAACAATTCTTAATCATCCGTTAATCCCACGCTAATCACACTTCTTTTTTGGTTTTATACTATGCCGACGACATGACGTCGACATAGTTTTGGCGGTCAAATTCCCGCCAAGGTTTTCACCAAGTCAAACATTAGATTTATTCTACCGACGAAAAGTCGTCGGCATAATACGGATATAAAAATTCAACGCAACCTTGGCTTGGTCAAGTCATTTTTTTGTCGTTTAGTGAATACTGCCGACGACAGGGTGTCCGTCGCCCGAGCTATGTTTTCTTGTAGTGGAACTTCACCGAAATTTGGACATTTCATTCGGCGCCGCCTACCGGCGGCGGTGTGCCCGATCGGCACCGGTAGCCACCCCGAGTCCACTCCCTCCCCCCTAAGGTTTTTCAACTTAGGTTGTCAGTCGCAAGAACTTTTAAATGCTTAACTGAACTGATACATCAGACTAATTAACAATTTTAGGCGGTAAAATATTTCTAAAATTAGATAGCACAAAAAAATAACTTTCTGTACCTTAAATTTCGAAACAAAAAGTTAGATACCTAAAATTTAAATTAGCATTATAGAACCTTGTTGTGTGATCTGGCATTATTTTTACAGTCATTGGTTAATTTTATTTCCCCCAAAATGTTGGTTTAATAATATAGTATGTTACATGTGGGTGCAAATAATCCATTTGCTTAACTCATTTAGTCATTTATATTAAAGGCGGTAATTTGTGGCTAAAATCATAAAAATGAGATTTTACAGCTAGTTTATAAAAGATTTGGGCACATTTAAGCCTCTCATTTTCTTGAAATGGGCATGTATGGCGCTTTCAAAAGTTAAATGGGCATTAGCGGGCACATGTTTTCTCTCAATTTGAGAACATTGCAATTGTTTTTTTTTTTTTTTTTTCTTTTTAAAAACTTATAAATATAATATCTTTAGTTATTTAAATATAAATGAAGTGTTAGCTTTGGTGAATTTTTTTCGTCATTTTAGATTTTTTATAAAGCGATTCTTATAACATGAGCCCGTTTGACCTGTGCCGATTTAAGCCCGTGCCCCGTTCAAGTCCAAGCCTGTTTGGATCCGTGGACCGAGCCCGCCCGCCCCGTTTTGCCACCACTAATTTATATCAAGATAAAGATAGTTTGTATTCATGACTCAGATAGTTATTCGATCCGTAATAATTATCTGGCTATGTAGGGGGGAAAAAACCTTGTTTTTTAACTGTGGAAATAATATTGAGCATTTTAGCAAGGCGGTTGAAGCAAAGAAGGAACAATTGCAACTTTAAAGAGCTAGGTTTTTTGAGGTCAACGACCCAGTTACACTGATTCGTACATACGTCAGGGTTCCTACTATCGATGCATAAAATGTAAGGCACTTAAACCTCATCAAGTAGGATAGATGATGTACTTGATCAGGAGGAATTATGTTATGGCCTATTGTTATCAGAAAGAAATGTTCTGAAAAATGTACGGGTAACAAATGGTTTAATCGTCACCGTTGTATGCATGAAGGTACCTGTATTATTATCTCAAAGAAACAAAGAAAAATATTTTTTTTATTAAGATTTTCATTTTTAGTTACATAAGCTCAATGCAGGAAATGTAGTAGAATAAAAGTATCATTTTGCTATAAAACTATGCTCAACAATTTATCTTTGGGCCTGCTTATAGAGGCGATCATGTCATGTTTCATGCATTTAGCTCATGGTTTCAAGCACATCATCAATCGGTTCCAGACTTGCGAAGTCAGCCTGCTAATCCAATTTGTGCTTGTGCAATATGTTTGTATATTTTTGTTGCATCTGTAAATTTCAAGCCTTCTGTATGAATGGTTTCATTACCCTAAGAAACGATCAAGTATAAACGGAACATAAATGTTCTCTCATAAGAAGCAGGTAGAAGTGCAGGCAAATTCTAATTTATACAAATAGTTATTTTTGTATATTATTCTATATATGCATTTGAAATTACAAATTATACTTTGAATCGGGTACATTGTTCACTAATTAATTGTTGTACTTCTAAACGCAACAACAATAAGTCACTACAACAAAGTGTAGGACGGGCGAGGAGCATCGAATGGTCCAAAAAGTCCCCTCGAAAAGCATCGAATGTTGTAGTGTGTAACGAAGAACATATTTGGACCCTAGGAAAACATGAGTCAACATCTACACGAGAAATAATTGCCTACGGTGCCTCCTTGGCCTGTCTTGCTGACCAGCTATCTCAGCATTCACGATCTCACTAACTAAGTCTTTAAAAATTTGGCGTTCTATATCTAACACCAGAGCTGGAAGCTCACTACAGTTATCATCCCAATCTTCTGAATTTTTATTCACGTCGTCGCTTATGACGTCTATTACTTCATCATAAATCCCACTGCTTGTGTTATTTTGGAGATTATATATTTCCGAGCACAATTCTTCCAGTAGCGTCTCTCCGCTAAGAACTTTCCCTTTTCTTTTGCTTGTCCACAGTCCAGATGAAGCTGATCTGGCTAGTTTGTGGAGAAGAATATTATTAACGGCATCAAATATCAATTTTCTTCTGATTTTCTCTGATTTTGAGGTGCATTCTTTGGTTTTCTCCAATATGTTGAACAACTCAGGGTTGATCAAGGTGCTTGTTGGATGAAGGTGGACTATTGCGGTGGTGCAGTCGAGGCTTTTCAGTAAACCTGAGGCTAATAAAATCTCCTTGATGTATATGTCATCTCCATTGATGGTTTCATGTGAATCGGTGGTGGATTCATCACTGCTAGAGTTTAATAATTCTATTTGATGAACTAGGTGCTTTATGTTTTCCAATTTTACTTGGTTGAAGCTGGAAGTGGACTGCTCTAATTCTCTGCTGCTCGCCAAGCTATCGATCCCCACTTGAGTCCATTCTCGCTCATCAAAGCATAAATCTTCGTCATCTGAGAAGAAAAGTTCAAAGAGGTTCATTAGCACGAATTATAAGCGTTTTAAAGCTTATGGATTTCTACAGTTGGCAAAATGGGCAGTTCTGGTATATTGGGTAATGGGTCAAAACAGACATTTTGTCCAACTTTTAATTTAATGACACAGAAACAATATTGTTACAATGTGTTTCATATGCATTAAAATTCTTATTCAAGTAAATCTTATACATTACTTGTGTTTCGTGCATTCATTCTTGTTCATATCCACTCTTTACTAAATAATAAGATTGTTGGCTCAATAGGCTAAAGATGTACCTTTATAAGCGTAGGATTTCTTCTGTATCGGAGAAGGTGGATCTTCTGTGTAAAACGCATCAAGAACTGAGACAGGACTGGGTTGTTCCATGGAATGTTCAGCCAATGACTTAAATCCGTTCAATCTTTCTGCAAATTTGTTCTGGAAATGAAAGAATAAAACATGTTAGTTATATAAACTCACATGATGTCATATACTGATAAAATGCATATATTTGAAACTTCTTGTCGTTAAATAAAGTGAGCTTACTAACCTTTTTCCCTTGACTCCAATCTATGCTTGTGACTTCTGGCTCGTTCTGTGAAGCAACACTAGCATCACTTTCTGATGGAAGAGAAACCGTGTCACCTTGACTCAAACTTCTTTTGTGATTGCTGTACCTACATGATAGGTCATTTGTTTGTCGTGGATTAATGGACCTAATCTTTGGGCTAGATACTGTAAGCTGCCCATTTGATTGCTTTCTGATTGCATTAACCGATTGCTTATCAATGCGATTTTTTGCCTTTTGCAATCTTGGGCTCACAGTTGGTGACTGGGAAGGTGATACCGGTCTTTTAGTCCTACCAGCTGCTTTTGTCTCTGTAGGTTCTAAGTTTCTTGCAGATCGACTGCCAGCCATATATTTCTTTCCATCCGCTTGGTTGACTGTTTTGACTTTTGGTAGATTTGTGACCGCCATCAAATCTGAAACTGGTTTTATGGGAGTCCCCCTGATGGTGGGGGATACAGGTTGAGCATTTTTGTGGTTCTCCGTCTTCTCTAACCGAATCTTTGTTCTCTGAATTGCTTCAAGTATCTGCTTAAGAGCTCTGAGATCCTTACCCGATGTTTTAAACTCAACTTCGGTCAACCTTTTCTCAATCTGACCATAAACAGATTTGCTGCTAACTTCCTGCTTCCATGGAGCTGGTTCTAGTGGGATTCTTGTCAATGGGTTACCAGTTCCCCTTCGTGGCGAGACCAGCTCATTTAAGGCGTGTTTTGATTTCTCGGCTTTTGTTGATATTCTTGAAACTGAAACCTTTTCGTCATCCAAACACGGTTTAATCTTTATGGTCTCACCTTCATTCATGAAGTCGTTCGAAGCTTCTAGACCCATCAACCTCGCTACTAAACTTGATGACGGTCTCTTGTTACTCCCTGGCTCGTTGCTTTGACTTTGGTCAACGACATTTAAGCGATTCTTGATAGAACTTTGCTTACTATCCAACGATAGTCTTGGACGCTCCTTCATGTTTGCTATTGCCTTCAACTTATACGGTGATTCCCTTCCATCATATGAGAACCGTGATGTCTCCTTTACTCCTTTAACCCCCCTTGAAATTTCCCGCAGTTTAGCAAGGTTCTGATCTTTTCTGTCGTATGGAACAGGTTTCGGGTGATTTAAAGGCCTTGGGGAATCAACATGTGTCATAGCCGGACCTTTTCGTTCTTCTCTTGCGACAGTCTTTACTGGTACCACTCGAGGCTTTCTACTCATCGAGTCCTTCACTACATCTCTGATATCAGCTGACAAATCATGTTTTATATGTGAGGTTGGAGATGAAGGTTCAGAGACTGTGCTTGGGCAAAATGAGGACTGTTCTGTTTGTACCCGTTTACTACAATCTAACGATGAACAAGAAGATGAATACGAGTTTCTTGATGATTCAACAGATACTCTGTGTTTCTCTTTTCCAGCCTGATTCGAGGTTTTCTCCTGTAAGTTATCAAAATTTAGTTCAATGTACATTCATTATATTTTAACTTTGTTTACATTTATGAATATATGAATCCAAAGTTTGGGCTATTACCTTAGGTTGTTCTGATGCATTGTTGAACTCCTTGCCCTTGTCATTTTTATCTAAAAAATAATATAGCGATAGTTTAGATACCGAAGCCTTAACGTTTATCGTTTATACAATAATAAGCTAAAAGACGGTTAAATGAATATATGAATTTAATTGATAATGGACAACTTTTTGCTTTACAGTTGTGACAGTCAAATATAGACTAGAAATCCGACTTAGGGAGTTGCTTTTTTCAGTATAGTTTTATCCATTCTGCTTACATCTTGTAATCTTACACATTTCCGCTATTGATATTATTTGCATTCTGAATTGTGGCAATATATATGTTCATATACAAACCATGTTACTAAAAGACGATAAAAAAAAAAAAAAAAAAAAAAAAACCCAATAGTAATGCATAACGAAAGACTTTCTATAATTAGATGATACCTTGAGATAGCTTCTTCTGGTTTGCATGACGACGTTGGCCAAGTAGGTAACGCCGATCAAAGATCTGAAAAATACCGTTCATGCATCCTAATTGCTTCTGCATGTCTTGCTTATCATCTCTTACCATATACATAGCCTTAGTAGACATTTCACCACCACTGTTTTTTTTATCCACTTTTGGAAACCAAAACACTTTTTTTTGCTAGTTAGAATAACCAAGGACCAGCAGTTACCAAAATCTTCTATTTTAATGTAAAGATGTACAGAGTATGTGCAGAACCAACTGAATATTTATTTATAATATTCAATGCTGTTGAGTTTAGGCTCTAAAGGTTTAAATTTTGATTTGATGTAATTTCGCATTGGTGGCAAAATTTAGGACTTAAAAAAGAAGTATTGGCATTTATATATATACATCATAATATTGAAGGTGGATGGGGGTAGGGTGGGGGTTGGGGGTGGGTCAGATCTGCACTAGCCATCCACTTCCATGTGGACAAAATAATGTAGATGGGGTCTAAAGTCTGGTCTCTTCATGTGGAGATTGTCAGGTGCTGCAAGTAATATACAAAAGGGCATGTATTTACATTAGGACTATATCAGTATATCCTTTAAGGATTCACATATAGTTACTGGTTTAGATGTTCCTAGGTGGATTAGTAAGCGTTTTGGCAAACCGTTGGTTTTGTCCTAATTTAACGACACTACTCTTCGTAACTAGTAGTTGAGAGTTTCCAAGAACATTGTGAGTGTAATTTACTTCATTCTATAAAAGGATTGCCTTCTGCTGGTGGGTTAAATCAGTAATTTATTGCTGTTTACTATAAGTGAAACTATACGGACATTGCTGTCTACCTATTACTGATTGAACGTGGCGTCTGTGTATCTTTAGGCTATTGCTGAATTAAAAAACTTGGAGTAATACACAAGTTTATATGAATAAGGTACAAATTGTTGCAACGTTATCACCTCGGATTTATTGAATATTGCTCTGAGAAAAGGAATTAGTGTCCTTTAAGCTATGTTATTTTAATCTCATGACACTAAATTGTTGGTTCCCTGCCCCTTTACTTGTCTCTTGCTTATCCCTTTCCTCTTGCTTTGCTTTTATTGCCATGTCCTTTGGCCCTCAACCTGTCATTCGGACTTTATTTTCTTTTTCGTTATTTCATATTAATAGTCTAATCATTTGCATAAAAATCATCAATAAATTATGAGAGGCTCTAAAGGTATGCATGTTGGATGGTCCCAACTTACAAATTGCATGTATATAGCACAACTACATCCCTGCATCCAATCTTATCAGTATTCATCACATAATGTTTTTAGTACATATGTATGTTAAAAGCATAAATGTTGCATTTTTTTAGTATATAACTTAAATTTCATGTTACAATGACCCATATTTTCTAATGTCATACAAGTTGTAAATTTTGTAGAAAATCACTTTGGTGCAGAAGTGGGGTAGTTGATTTTGATGGTTGGGTCCTGGGTGCATGATCACGTGGTTTATGGGTCAGGTCACATGAGGGCTGCCTACCTTAGTTCCATCTAGCAGTGACCAATTATTAGTATCCATCACTTTCAAAACAATCATACATCATTGCATAGTCATATACTATGTTCCAAGAAGGCAGAACCCCATTGGTATTCCATTATAGGCACATGATGACCTCCCAACTCTTTGAAACTTATCCCCCACTAAATCATCATGTGCTTTAACACATTCTTAATACAACTTGCATTATGATTATCTAATTTTATATCCAACATGTATCATGCCCATATGTCATGTTGGTGAGAGACATATACACTTGAATTATATAAGCTTTAGGTAGATTGTATGTATTAGAATTCAAGAGCGACGTGTTACTATAATAATAATAATAATAATAATAATAATATGCATATGGATCGATGCATAAATAAGGCAATCTCTATCGTGAGTCATGTCTTAGTAGCATGTGTTTGGTTCGACTTTAAACTCGGTGTTTATTATACTAGTAATTAATGACCAAAAAGAGGCCGCTCCATAAGTAGCCCCCTACTCAGAAACTACTATTCGCTAGACAGCTTTTGCTAAATAGTACTTAATGCGCTAGATATCGACTTCATCACCAAACTGGTTATCATTTTCTGGTGAAATAGATAAGATAATACATGTTTCTTCATGATTACACTATCTTTTAGAATGATATTTTTTGAGGGTTTGAGGGTATTCACTGATTGTAAGAGATGACTAACATAGGTGCTACTCATATCTAATTGAGATGCAACTTTTTCCACATTCTAAGAGAGATACAAAAAGTGATATCTAGATTGTGTGAACAATAAACAAGGGGGTTGGAAACCATGTTACAAGTATTAAACTAATGTGATTTGTAGGTCAAGATTCCTAAATACCTTTTTTATCACATGTTAGAGCATAAAAGTTCCCTAGATCTAACTTGGGTATTAAGAAAGAAGCCAAATTGTTTATTTTTAATTAGCTTAATTACTGATTCAAGGCACATGAACATGGTATGAAATAACCCTTCACCCAAGAAACATCCCTGTTGGGTCCTTCATTATTTCCATTTATTACTTTTATCTTTTTAGACTTTGTGCATATCTTCCTAGGAAATTTCATTTTTAAGAAAGTCAATCCCAATTTGTCAAAATCATTTTCAAAATTTGCCAGATGATGTACTTATCAAAAGTCTTCTAATTGCACATGCCTTGTTTGCTCAGATCCCAATTTACACTGAAACTGATAGGGAAAGATTAAGTTTCACATTAAGAATTGTGTGAAAAGAGACTATTTTTGCATATTTTCGCCCATTTGGCTCATGTATCTTTTTTCCATAAGGATACATGTCGATAGAATCGTTAATTATTTGCGTTAAAACTTAGAAGAATGCCGAAACGTGTTGGGTCATATTTATATTTTACATAAGGATATTGGTCGACAAAATTGTTGATTATCACGGTTATGCTCTATAAGATCTTAGTCTTTATCAAGAGAGTATATTGACAGTTGTGTATATGGATAGATAGATAAAGTTTTTCGTGTATTTAATTTGTAGAATGGTCCAATGTATGGATCGGGTTTATCTTCTAAAACATAATTTGGTGTACCACAAAAAAATGAAAAAAGATGATAAGAGAAAATGATAGAGGTAAAGGAGCCAAAGGGACTACTTAAATTTAAGCTTTTTGTGGTCACCAAACTGGACCATATTTCTGACATACAACTTGCAATTGATTTTTTCAATTTTTCATTTTGTAAGCTGTATTATTGTATTTGGTAAAGAAATTGAATCATAGAACTGTCTCATGAAGTTACTAAAAGATCATATCAAGATTTAAACTATGAATAGGCACATGAAGTATCATTTTATAGAAGTTAACATGAATAAATCTAATACCATACGCTGTTATCAGCTTTGAAAACTACAACTCGATGCATTAACTAGCCATTTTTTCATTCGTAGGGTCATTTTTCATGTATATATTGATTGAATGTTGAATGTTGATTGAATGATTGAATGTTGATTGAAGTTTCTGGTTATAGCCATAGTCGTATGATTGAATGATTGGTAGTTAAATGATTTGATCAAGTAAACTACTGGTAGATTTGCATGTAACAATATGACTGAAACCGAAGGGCCTTTGATTTAGTGATCTATAATTTGTGAGATAGTTATGTCCCCAACCAAGAGGTTGAGTCCCACCGGGATGAAAGTGAGATTGTTGAGAGACTGAATTTGAGGGTTGTAAACAATTGGATGAAGAATCATCACTCTTGGAATTGACCATGATAACATTAAAATGTTAATTACACTTGATCTCATACCTTAGACAGATCTCGAGTTAATTGATATAAAAGATCTTTGAACACCAAACGAATTGTCTTAAACCTCTATTCTAGTTTATGCACGTTGGGTACAACTCTTTGATTTACAATAACTTAATTGCCTTATTATAGTTCAGACCAACCAATGATGGAGGTGGTAATCATGTGATCCAATGTTTAATCCTGTGTAATGAATAATGACAGACAAACACAAGTGCAAGCGAACTGACATATTTAAACGAGAGAAACACTTGGGGTTAGCTGGAAAATGTGGTCGTTAGATCTTCGATGGCTTGATAAATATTCCAACTTTGATTACTGGATTATGGTGAATTGAATGGTGTTTGATGGCGTCATTACTAGATGATTGGAGATTGTGAATTTGTGATGATAGATGCCTGGAGTTATATGGCATAGACAAGAAAGCTCATATTACGGATTTTTATCGTAAAGATTAATGTCTTTTCTTTTTCGTATAGTTTTCTTTGTTGTATTGCCTAACAAAAAGCCTGTGCCGGTCTAAAAGTTGATGAATCACGTTCAGTCAAACTAATGATTTCAGAGAGGGTAGTCTCTTGAAATAAAAAAGCTTAACAGAGGTAAGATCAAACTCCTTAGATCAAGTTCGACATATGTGTGGAAATCCTATCAAGAGAAACGAGTCGAGATTAACTCCTATGATACGTGGAAGCCCAAGTACTAGTATCAAGATAAGCGAGCATGATGTGTGTACTACTATAATTGTTGTGGGGGCGGCCTATAATCTCACCGAACTCAACATTGCAACATATAGACTCAAGTAGGGTTTCATTCTAAAACCAATTAGCATTATGAAGCTTGTATATTAACTTTAAGATTATATTTTTTTACTGATATATAAGATTGAGTTTACACCTACCATACCTTTGGGACTATCTATTGAGCATTTTTGTACATTGGATGTCTCTGTCGAAATGTGAGAGCGCGCCATTTCTTGGAACGGCCCTCCACCTGATGAGTATGTGGTCTGTATCACTTCAAAGGTGTGTCGCATTTGCTAGGCAATAACAATATGTACAAGACATCTTTCTAATTATACTTTAATTTAGTATAACATAGATCTTCATATTTCATTTTGACTAAATCACGGGTGGAATATACAATATGTTGAATCAAAAGAAAGTATTCCACAATTATAGGGAAAAAAAAAAAAATAGTTCGGGTGTGATAGAAACATGTAGTTGACAATATAGAAACCTGACACCTTTTTTTTTTTTTTTTTTTTTTTTTTTAAAAAAAAAAAGAAAAAAAGAAACCTGACACCTTCAGTTCTCATGTAACATGCTATTTTATCAATTGTTCGATATCCTTGTTATGTTTCATCATTCGATAACTTCTTGTCAATTTAGAAGAAAATACTAAGTTTCAAACTATAAAAATGGAATGAGTGCCTATTTTTGCATGGTGCATGTTTATTTGATTACTTTTTATTTCTTTCTCAATTGGGTACCTAAATAATACGCCATTTGTCTGCAAATTCTATAATGATAGTTTTTCCAAATGTTATCACAATGATTATGTATTTTACAAGCCCATCGACATTTTTATCTATCCAAATCCATATGTTGAGTTTCACGTGTAAATAGATGGTCATTTCCCATCATGCATGGGTCGACACATTCATAATATGCAGTGAACAAATGAGTCAAAATGTCTAGTCAAAAAAGTTTTACCAGTGTTTTGAGGGTTGTTGCTAGGTCATTTTTGTTGGAAATTTAGTTCAATTGATGGATTTGATCATATTTGGAAATAGGTTTGGAGGTATGGAATGTACACCCATTAAGTCCCTGATTACCCTAACTCTTATAGTGGTTTAAGTTACTACTGCTAGTACTAAGTTAGTACTGCTAGAGCAGAGTTACTACTGCTAGTACTAAGTTAGTACTGCTAGAGCAGAGTTACTACTGTTAGTACTAAGTTAGTACTGCTAGAGCAATGTTACTACTGCTGCCTTAAGTTAGTACTGCTGGAGCAAGTTACTACTGTTGGCATAAGTTAGTATTGCTAAAATGAGTTTGTAACTACTTTGACCTATTTATGGGCAGTTTTAAACTCGTAATTAAGACCATAATAACTTGGTCTTGTAACCACTATGGCTATGATGGAGGAACATTATGAGGAGATTAATTGGCTGATTAATTCTCATAATTCCATTGACTAAAAGTGATTCAATCCTATAAATAGGATACTCATATGGATGGAAGAATAACACAAAACATAAACACTTGAAAGCGAATTGGTTCTTGATTTGTGCCTAAAACAAGAACACCACTTGGTCTTATCCCATAGAGATATTCGTGTAACCCAGGCATAGGGTCGAATAGTTTCTATTGGAAAGTGATAACACGATTTCAAGTGATATCCGGTACCATTGATTATCTTCACCCTGCTGGAAACTGATCTACAGAAACCAACAATCAATAGAAACTATTTAGTGGTAATCAATGGCTGCTACTCTGAGGCAAATGGCTGCTAACTTTTCCAAATTGGAAAAGTTTGAAGGTGTCGATTTCAGAATATGGCAAAAGAAGATGCACTTCTTGTTGTCAATCATGAGTGTGGTGTATGTCCTGAGCACTCCTATTCCTGATGATGGTGATGATGCAACTGTGGATGATATAAGGAAAAGGAGCAAGTGGGAGAATGACGACTATATTTGCAGAGGTTTAATCCTTAATGGTATGTCTGATCCTTTGTTTGATATTTATCAAAATGTGGAATCTGGTAAAGAACTATAGGATTCCTTGGAAGCCAAATATATGGCTGAGGAAGCATCAAGTAAGAAGTTCCTTGTAAGTAATTTTAACAATTACAAAATGGTCGATTCTAGACCTGTCATGGAACAATACAATGAACTTCTTAGTATACTTTGTAGATTCACACAACACAAAATGAACATGGATGAGACTATTTCAGTCTCTTGTGTCATTGATAAACTCCATCCTTCTTGGAAAGATTTCAAGCATATGCTTAAACATAAGAAGTAGGAATTAACTCTTGTTGAGTTGGGCAGTAATTTGCGCATTGAGGAATCACTCAGAGTGCAAGACAGTGACAAGCCAAAGAGTAGCAATGCTATTGGTCCATCAGTTGTCAATATGGTGGAGCATAACAACTTCACCAGGTACAATGACAACAAGGGCAAACATAAATATCAGGATAACTGTTAGACCCATTTCCCGGATACAAATAGGCCCCACCCTAGATGGAATTGACTAAGGGCTTAACGTGATTGGCTAGTCAACGAATGCTAAGTTAAAGTCAAACCCGATAGTCAAAGAATATGTATGTAACACCCCCAGAATCGGGTCCAGCGGAAGCATACATGTCGCTGGGGTGCTACTAAATTGGTATCACAACACATGTACAAAGAACGGCTTTTACCTCATTCATTTAGAATAAAATTGTTTAACAAAAGTGTTAAATTTACATTGTTAAAAGTAGTGCGGAAATAGGCCCTTAGAACAATTAAAACGGTCCCCAAATGAATATCAGAGTCTTCGATGACCATGCCATGCCCTGCCAAAAGCCTCCAGTAGCGTGCTATTGCTTAATACCTGAAAATACATGCTAAAGTGTCAACACGAGGTTGGTGAGTTCATAGAGTTTAGTGTAAAATGTAAAGCGTCTGAATGAAGATTTCCCATCAAAGGCATTGTAAATCCACCCAGTTCCAAGCCCCGCCCATACAAGACTTGCAACCTGTGTGTTTACAACCCACTGCTAAATAAGATATGGTTAATGTGAACGTCAAATGATTTATGGACCACAAAAATTAAATGAACAATATATTCCCAAAATATATAGAGTTATTGACAACTAAATTTTATGACACCGAAGCCTTAAGATTCTAGTTTGGGCATACTTTGACATAACAGTCAAGTGGGGAAACCATGGTCCGTTTGACATACCAGTCAAGTGGGGAAATCACAATAGGTTTGACATATCAGTCAAGTGGGGAAACCACAATAAGTTTGACATATCAGTCAAGTGGGGAAACCACAATACGTTTGACATATCAGTCAAGTGGGGAAACCACCCGGACGGGGAGTTCAATCCTGATAGATCTATCCACAACATTCGCGCTTAACGGGTCATAACATAGGTAATATGAAATAGCTTAATGTGCTAGTTTCCATAAGAAAATAATCAAGGGTGAAAAATGTAAACACAAAATACTTTCGAGTAACAAATCAAGTATTTTAGCCAATCAATAATATTTGAAAGACAATTCACGTTTCAAGTAAAACAAGCATGAGTTTTACTAAAAACGAGCATGTATTCTCCCCCAAAACAGTTACAAAACAAGTAAAAGTAGGGGCCATGAACTCACCTGATGCAATAGCTACGATGACAAAAGTGGATACACTAAAATGAGGCACGATCTCTAATCGAAACCTAATATGAATGATGGGATCTAATGTAAGCAATGAAATGACGCTACACATGCAAATATGTATGTTATCGATACCACTCGTGAAATTTGAAAATAACGTTTATCGTCGAAAAATATATTTTTGACGTCTTGTTAAGTTAATAAACACTTTTCGTGTAAAAACGTTGCAACGATACTCTACGATCGTCGTTTGGTGTTTTATCGGTAAATATAGTGTTTTCGTCGCAATTTACTATTTTCCTCTACTTGTAAAAATGTCCAAATGGCTTCGCAAAACTAGTCGCGAAATGGTGTACGTTAAGTGTTAGTAAACAAGCTCGACGTTTTTGAAAACCTTGTAACAATATCTTAAATTCGTATCTTTGTCATTTTGACCATACACGTCCCGATCAATAAGAAAAACGGCTCTCAATATAGTGTCTTGCAAAAACAGTTTTTCTATACTTAGAAATATTTTTGTAAAAAGCTGATGGAATTATATTGAAATCGTCGGGCTTCAAACGCGTGTATCTTGGTCGTTATAAGCTCGTTTTCTACGTTCTTTATATCCACGGTTTCGTATTAACATATACTAACATATTTTCAGTAGGTCGGCTCGTCTAGATCACGTCTAATGCCTCGTTTTAGCCGTTGAATCTCGGAAAACAGCAAGCATAATTTCCAGAAAATGGTTTTTCGTCGTCAAACTTAGAAAAATCATATCTTTCTCGCCGTAAGCTCGTTTTTGCTCATTCCAACGCCCACGGTTTCGTTTTTGAAAGTATTTTCTAAAAATGTAAGCCAAAATGTCTCCTGAGCTACTGAGTTTTCCAGATTTCCCAAAAATGGACAGAACCCTTTTCTATTGTTTTTAAAACTCATTTTTCTAGTTCAAAACTTGATCAAAACACTTCCAATCAACACCACAACTAGTCTAAGCCTACCATACACCTTCTTAGGGTGTCATGGGTTCCTAATCATCACCAAAAATGGTGGATCTCTTGAAGTTACTAATAAAATCTATAGATCTATATTTTTGAGAGA
Source organism: Artemisia tridentata subsp. tridentata (assembly GCA_021014915.2). Lineage (NCBI taxonomy): Eukaryota > Viridiplantae > Streptophyta > Magnoliopsida > Asterales > Asteraceae > Artemisia > Artemisia tridentata. The sequence continues at coordinate 163,353,950 of CP139501.1, read as the reverse complement.
AAAATAAACAATAAGTGGTATCAAACATAGGTATACTTGCATGACTAGTTACTAAAACTTGAAAATAGATTAAATGAGAGTATAAAAGAGTGATGAAATTAGTTAGTCACTTACTTGAAGTATTGATGAACTTTGGATGAAAATATTTAAGAAACCTTGATGTTTTTACTTCAAAACCTAAACTAGGAACACAATGGAGAATAGAAAATCTTGATCTTGAAAAATTTGTTGAATCTTTGCTTGGTTTCTATCTTTGGCCGATCCACCAAGAGTGAAGAAGATGAGAGAATTATTTTTCATTTGATCTTGAAGTGAATGTGTAGGTTTTAGTTTACTTGTACACTAGAATTAAATATTTAGGGAACATGAATGACTAGTATTAATTGGAGCATGGGGTGAGGCGTGGAAATGGTGTTGATGGAGTGAAGAAATGAGTTTTGACTTTTAGGTGTAAGATCTTGTTAGATATTTAGAGTTTTAGAGGATACCGGGTACCGAGTTAGCTAGAAATGAATTTTAATGGTACCCAATAAAATATGACGACGTTGTAAAAATTATGAAATCACATTCCTGATGAGAATCGGGTGTTAAAATAGTTGTCGTGTTGAGATATCGTGATCCGACGTAGTTATAGGCGTTTACCGGGAAATATAGCAAACGGTTTCAAAACACCAGGTAAATTAATAATATAAATTTTATATTATTATAATGAATATGGAAATATATTAGGATCATAGTCAGGAGTGTCGGGTAAATTATTCGTTGTAAAGACTGAGTGGTAATCGCGTATTAAATAAATGAACATACGTAAATTGAAATAATGCAACCCGTGCATGACCTAATATGCAGACGATGTTACTAATGATATGTAGACTACTCTAGTCTATATGACGGGTCCTTAATGATGTTTCATGAATTCGCAACTAAACCCTAACGGTTACGCGAATTTTTAATACCCGTAAACCTAGTTTACGTACTGATGAATAGTGACCATGAATAGTGATTTTCCTCCGGGAATGAATAGTATTTCGTGAATAGTAAAATTTTTGAAAACTTCTCAAAGTCGCAAACTGACTTCAAAATCGATGAATAGTAAACGATGAATAGTGAATGATGAATAGTAACCCGTGAATAGTAAATTTCCAAGATGAATAGTGAATTTTCGAAGCTTGAAAAAGGACCTGAAATTACGATTTGTCACAGTCTCCACCCGTTAAAGGAATTCAGTCCCTGAATTCAGTTAGTGTTGGCCTCTGGAGTGGACTTGGTGAAGAGATGTGGATATTTGAGTCGTATTGCGGTGATAAAAGATAAAACATCCATTAAATCGGAATTCGTAATAGTACATGAAGTTTATATGATAGAACTTAAAGTGAAATGCAAAAGAAATACAACACTAGAGAGTTTAGGCTTTGGGTTTCTTGTTCCTTAGCTCCGGGCAGTCCTTTCGGAGGTGCCCTAAGTTTCCACATTTGAAGCAACTCCCTGGGATCCTCTGATTTGTGGGCTTCCGACAGTCCTTGGTCTGGTGACCACGTTTCTTGCACAACCCACACGGTTCGCTATAGTGACCTAAGTGATGGAGATTGCATGTGTTGCAGTAGGGTAAATTCCCAGTATATCTTTTCTTGGTGCGTGGTCCTGCGGTATAGACTCTAACCACTTTTTGTCCTTTGTTTGGCTGCCGTACTTGATCGTTTCCTTGGTCGTCATCCCTTTTCCTCTTATTGTCGTTGTTGCTATTGTTGTTGTTATGGTCATTGTTGTTGACAGTAGTTCCATTCTTTATCACCTGAGCCATAAGCTTTTGAGATATCCTGATAGCTTCGTCCAGTGTGTGTGGATCAAAAGAAATTACATCCCCTTGGATGCTGTGTGGTAGCCCACCAATGAAGTTTTCCAACAACTTTTCGTTATCTGAAACCATAGTTGGACATAGCGCGGCCAACTCTTGAAATCTCCTGATGTAGGTTTCGATATCATTTCCTATGGTCACCAACTCATAAAATTCTGTTTCCAACTTCTTCACTTCAGTTCGTGGACAAAACTTCTTAGTCAGCAGCTTCTTGAATTCTTCCCACGAGAGCTTGTAAGCGTTTTCCATACCCATAGGCTTTGCATAAGAATTCCACCATGACATAGCTTCCTCAATGAGTGTACTGGTAGCGAACTTTACCTTGCAATCCTCTGGACAATTGCATAGAAGAAACACAGATTCTAGCTTCTCAAACCAACAGATCATAGCAGTGGCTCCTTCAGTGCCTTTGAATTTTGGGTGATCTCTACTCTTAAAGTCCTTGTATGTACACTTGCGACCATTCGTACCATTAGTAGCCATTCCGGCAGCTTCTACGGTTTCTGCCCGAGAAGTGGCTTCTGCAGCCCGAGCAGCTACGGCCTTTCTTTCAGTTACTAGTGCTGCCTCTATACTGTCGGTAACGAGCTTTCTGATCTCAACTGTTGTCATTGCTGAAGTAGATCTCTTTGGCGGCATAACTCTTCAAAACAAGAAAAGAAGAGTGAAACGTAAATAAGACGTTTCCTAAAAGTAGGTGCTCTAGAGGTCATAGAATGAAAGCTTGAAGTCGTTATGATTAGTTGGTGTGCTTCTAGGCAGTGGTTCACGAGGTGATGTAGATGTGAATGTTCTTGCAACGATTGTGTACACACACATGAATCTTTGAAACCTTTAGAAATCGAGTAGAAATTCAACCCAGACATAATTTTATTATAACTATTCTCAGTGTTGCAAAATTCATCTCTGAGTCGGACATAGGTGGTCAGGCTATGTCCCACTGTCCCGGGTCGAATATAGATGACCAGTCTATATTCCACCGAGGTTCAATGAATTTTGAAATACTCAGCTCAGTTATACTAATACTATGTCCTTTACATTAAAAGGACATTTCAAAAGACTAAGGCAAGTGACCAAACTCGAGGTCGAACGATGAAACTACGTAAGGAAAAGGTGTAACGCTGTGACGTGTACGATATGTAAGCATACTTATATGGAAGACAATTCTAGTAATCAACGAGAATAAGTGAGTATAATTTGTTCGATAGTAAGACACATTTCTCATCAAATATGTCAGCAACAAACCACAAATGAGGCATTAGCTTGGCAGGCAAGCACGTGGCGGTGATAGGGTTAAGTTTTCATAAAAGTAGTTATAATCTAGGTTTTAAAATTACCCACTTCTTTATAACCAAGGCTCTGATACCAATCTGTAACACCCCCAGAATCGGGTCCAGCGGAAGCATACATGTCGTTGGGGTGCTACTAAATTGGTATCACAACACATGTACAAAGAACGGTTTTTACCTCATTCATTTAGAATAAAATTGTTTAACAAAAGTGTTAAATTTACATTGTTAAAAGTAGTGCGGAAATAGGCCCTTAGAACAATTAAAACGGTCCTCAAATGAATATCAGAGTCTTCTATGACCATGCCATGCCCCGCCAAAAGCCTCCAGTAGCGTGCTATTGCTTAATACCTGAAAATACATGCTAAAGTGTCAACATGAGGTTGGTGAGTTCCTAGAGTTTAGTGTAAAATGTAAAGCGTTTGAATGAAGATTTCCCAGCAAAGGCATTGTAAATCCACCCAGTTCCAAGCCATGCCCATACAAGACTTGCAACCTGTGTGTTTACAAACCACTGCTAAATAAGATCTGGTTTATATGAACGCAAAATGATTTATGGACCACAAAAATTAAATGAACAATATATTCCCAATATATATAGAGTTATTAACAACTAAATTTAATGACACCGAAGCCTTAAGATTCTAGTTTGGGCATACTTTGACATAACACTCAAGTGGGGAAACCACGGTCCGTTTGACATACCAGTCAAGTGGGGAAATCACAATACGTTTGACATATCTGTCAAGTGGGGAAACCACAATACGTTTGACATATCAGTCAAGTGGGAAAACCACAATACGTTTGACATATCAGTCAAGTGGGGAAACCAAAATACGTTTGACATATCAGTCAAGTGGAGAAACCACAGTACGTTTGACATATCAGTCAAGTGGGGAAACCACCCGGACGGGGAGTTCAATCCTAATAGATCTATCCACAACATTCGCGCTTAACGGGTCATAACATAGGTAATATGAAATAGCTTAATGTGCTAGTTTCCATAAGAAAATAATCAAGGGTGAAAAATGTAAACACAAAATACTTTCGAGTAACAAATCAAGTATTTTAGCCAATCAATAACATTTGAAAGACAATTCACGTTTCAAGTAAAACAAACATGAGTTTTATTAAAAACGAGCATGTATTCTCCCCCAAAACAGTTACAAAACAAGTAAAAGTAGGGGCCATGAACTCACCTGATGCAATAGCTACGATGACAAAAGTGGATACACTAAAATGAGGCACGATCTCTAACCGCAACCTAATATGAATGATGGGATCTAATGTAAGCAATGAAATGACGCTACACATGCAAATACGTATGTTATCGATACCACTCATGAAATTTGAAAATAACGTTTATCGTCGAAAAATATATTTTTGACATCTCGTTAAGTTAATAAACACTTTTCGTGTAAAAACGTTGCAACGATACTCTACGATCGTCGTTTGGTGTTTTATCGGTAAATATAGTGTTTTCGTCGCAATTTACTATTTTCCTCTACTTGTAAAAATGTCCAAATGGCTTCGCAAAACTAGTCGCGAAATGGTGTACGTTAAGTGTTAGTAAACAAGCTCGACGTTTTTGAAAACCTTGTAACAATATCTTAAATTCGTATCTTTGTCATTTTGACCATACATGTCCCGATCAATAAGAAAAACGGCTCTCAATATAGTGTCTTGCAAAAACAGTTTTTCTATACTTAGAAATATTTTTGTAAAAAGTTGATGGAATTATATTGAAATCGTCGGGCTTCAAACGCATGTATCTTGGTCGTTATAAGCTCGTTTTCTACGTTCTTTATATCCACGGTTTCGTATTAACATATACTAACATATTTTCAGTAGGTCGGCTCGTCTAGATCACGTCTAACGCCTCGTTTTAGCCGTTGAATCTCGGAAAACAGCAAGCATAATTTCCAGAAAATGGTTTTTCGTCGTCAAACTTAGAAAAGTCATATCTTTCTCTCCGTAAGCTCGTTTTTGCTTATTCCAACGCCCACGGTTTCGTTTTTGAAAGTATTTTCTAAAAATGTAAGCCAAAATGTCTCCTGAGCTACTAAGTTTTCTAGATTTCCCAAAAATGGACAGAACCCTTTTCTATTGTTGTTAAAACTCATTTTTCTAGTTCAAAACTTGATCAAAACACTTCCAATCAACACCACAACTAGTCTAAGCCTACCATACACCTTCTTAGGGTGTCATGGGTTCCTAATCATCACCAAAAATGGTGGATCTCTTGAAGTTACTAATAAAATCTATAGATCTATATTTTTGAGAGAAAAATAAACAATAAGTGGTATCAAACATAGGTATACTTGCATGACTAGTTACTAAAACTTGAAAATAGATTAAATGAGAGTATAAAAGAGTGATGAAATTAGTTAGTCACTTACTTGAAGTATTGATGAACTTTGGATGAAAATATTTAAGAAACCTTGATGTTTTTACTTCAAAACCTAAACTAGGAACACAATGGAGAATAGAAAATCTTGATCTTGAAAATTTGATGAATCTTTGATTGGTTTCTATCTTTGGCCGATCCACCAAGAGTGAAGAAAATGGGAGAATTATTTTTCATTTGATCTTGAAGTGAATGTGTAGGTTTTAGTTTACTTGTACACTAGAATTAAATATTTAGGGAACATGAATGACTAGTATTAATTGGAGCATGGGGTGAGGCGTGGAAATGGTGTTGATGGAGTGAAGAAATGAGTTTTGACTTTTAGGTGTAAGATCTTGTTAGATATTTAGAGTTTTAGAGGATACCGGGTACCGAGTTAGCTAGAAATGAATTTTAACGGTACCCAATAAAATATGACGACGTTGTAAAAATTATGAAATCACATTCCTGATGAGAATCGGGTGTTAAAATAGTTGTCGTGTTGAGATATCGTGATCCGACGTAGTTATAGGCGTTTACCGGGAAATATAGCAAACGGTTTCAAAACACCGGGTAAATTAATAATATAAAATTTATATTATTATAATGAATATGGAAATATATTAGGATCATAGTCAGGAGTGTCGGGTAAATTATTCGTTGTAAAGACTGAGTGGTAATCGCGTATTAAATAAATGAACATACGTAAATTGAAATAATGCAACCCGTGCATGACCTAATATGCAGACGATGTTACTGATGATATGTAGACTACTCTAGTCTATATGACGGGTCCTTAATGATGTTTCATGAATTCGCAGCTAAACCCTAACGGTTACGCGAATTTTTAATACCCGTAAACCTAGTTTACGTACTGATGAATAGTGACCATGAATAGTGATTTCCCTCCATGAATGAATAGTGTTTCGTGAATAGTAAAGTTTTTGAAAACTTTTCAAAGTCGCAAACTGACTTCAAAAACGATGAATAGTAACCCATGTATTGTAAATTTCCAAGATGAATAGTAAAATTTTGAAGCTTGAAAAAGGACCTGAAATTACGATTTGTCACAATGTATTGTGGTTATAGAAAGTATTATGTGTCACAACTAGAAAGGAAATGGACTTCAAGGACCTAAGTTGCCATTGTGATAAATGTGTTATAAGTAGGATGTGGCCAAAGTGGAAAGAAAGAGACTTAAGGGACTTAATATACCAAATGGACAAAGAGGTGAAAGTAATATCTACTTGGAGGATTCTAAAGAATCCTACCAAGTTCCATCATTTTATAAGAGGGTGTTTAGGGTTCGGTTTTGGGGCAAAGAAAATGAGGGAAAAGAGGGTTGGTTCTAATAGCTTAGGAAGAAGATGATGAGAACGTTATGCTAAGGGTCCTTCCTAGCAAATATCACCACAAGTAAGTAACTCTAAGCTTATGTTAATAATGATTATAAGGTTAAGGTTTATGGGTAAGTGGGGATTCATTATATGATCAAGGTATGATCATATGATGATCAAGAACGAAAAATGAGTAAGTTTATAATGGGTTAAAGTTAATGATTTAATGGGTTAAGTATCATATGATCATATATGATAATATGATGATTAAAAAGGATTAAAGGTTATGATGTTTGTTATAGTTATTGGTTATGTATTATTAAGTGTTATGTATGATGATTATGAACTAGGATGATGATGGTGATGATGGTGGTGATGATGATGACTATGATGATGATGATGGTAAATTAGCTTTGGAAGCTAAGGTAAGTAACTTGGTTACTATATGCTAAATATGGAAGTTGTTATAGTATGTGATTATGAATGTTTGTGTTAAGAATGGTTATAGATGTTTAGAATATGTGATTAACCTAGAGACTTGATTAATGGGATGTGATAGAACTAGTCTTTGAATTATGGGAGAATTAAGGTATGTGTTGAATGCCTTATGTGTTTATGAGTGTTATAGTTATGTGTTATAGTGATGTATTCATGATGCATATGTGATGATGGAAGTATTAATCATGTAATAGCCAATTACTTACTAAGCGAAAGCTTACCGTTATAGTTGATAATGTTTTGTAGTTTCTATGGCAATGCTTTGGCTTGGATTAATGAATGGATATGCGAAAGGTAGAAGGTTTGGTATGTGATAGGAGCTTAGTATAGAATACCGAGCTCAAGTCAATGTTGTACCCTTGAATTTCTAAAATGGTTTATATGTATGTTGTCGAGTGTCAAAGTATATGTCTTTGTTGTTAAAGTTAAATATGTCAAACGGTTCGTTATAGTAACGGGTTGTAGTGTTTAGAGTCATGGGTAAAGGGGTTTTTGGAATAAGTGTATTTATACCTATTTTGGGTTGCAAACGGGTCGAATGGTTTTGAAAATGATTTATTATGTTATGTTAACGATTTCTGGAGGTTTTGGTGTTATGCCGGATTATGGAAGTCATTTTCCGGAAATTATAGTAAGTTGTAAAAAGTTGGGTTTGTTAGTAAAATCTGTAAATGGGAGCATAAGGCCTTCCGTGCCTGGACATAAGGCCTTCTGCAATTAAAAGTGGTTTTCTTAGTTTTTGAGTTATAGGTCATACGCCCTTATGGGCTGGCATAAGGCCTTCTGCCTAAAAATGCATTTTCACAGTTTCTGAGGTACAGACCATACGCCCTTCTGGACCTTGGGCATAAGGGCGTATGGTACACAGGTTGTCTTGGCAGATTTTTTTCAATATTCGAAATATCATATCTTTTGAACCGTAAATCTTCACGGGTCACGCCACCCAGCGTTTTAAAGGTAATTGAGTCTAGTTTCATTTAAAAATAGTCTAAAGGTCTGAATATTTATAGATTTTTGTTAATGGTTAAAAGAGTAACAGAATGTCCGTTAAAGTTGGGTCAGTTCCGCGTAAAAGTTCAAATTTCAATGATTTTATGACATGTCGTTCACGGGGTGTTACAATAACACGAAAGCTGATCTGAACAAGAAGCCAAAAGCTAGTTGTTGGAAGTGTAGGAAAACTGGACACTTCAGGAAGGATTGTAAGGGTGTTAAAATTGGCAATAAAGCCAATGGATCAGGCACAAGTGGTTCATGGACTGGTTCAACCAACCCTCTAAAAGGTCAGATAGTGTTTAATAAGTATTTTCAGTTTTATTATGTTATATATATATATATATATATATATATATATATATATATATATATATATATATATATATATATATATATATATATATATATATATATATATATATATATATATATATCTGAGGCATACTTTGTGCAGGATGATGATGTTGCGTGGTGGGTTGACTCTGGAGCAACAATCCATGTGTGTAAATATAGAAGTTGGTTCAAGACCTATGAGTCACTGAATGATGGTTCTATTCTTCATATGGGAAATGAGTCAACAGCCCTGGTGCATGGAAGAGGATGTGTGGATTTAAGATTTAGTTCTGGAAAGATTGTTTCTTTGTTTAATGTTTTACATGTTCCTAATATTAGAAAGAATTTGGTTTCTAGTAGTATTTTGAATAATTGTGGTTATAAACAAGTTATTGAATCTGATAAGTTTGTTTTGTCTAAACATGGTGTGTTTATTGGTTTTGGCTATTTGTGTAATCAAATGTTCAAGCTTAATATTTTTAATGATGTTGCTAATTTAGCCTTTATGCCAACCTCTAAACTAAATGATTCAACCCTATGGCATGCTAGACTTGGCCATGTACACTTTAAGAGAATGCGAGATATGTCTAAGGATGGGTTAATCCCAGCCTTTGATATGGACACTGAAAAGTATAAAACTTGCATGATGACCAAAATAACTAAGAAACCATTTCAAAGTGTAAAACGTGAAACTATAGTTTTGGAGCTGATTCATAGTGACCTATGTGATTTACATGCTACTCCCTCTTTGGGGAATAAGAAATACTTTGTGACATTTATTGATGATGCTTCTAGGTTTTGTTATGTTTATTTGTTACATACTAAGGATGAAGCATTAGATAAATTTAAAGTGTTTAAAACTGAAGTTGAATTACAACAAGGGTCACTGATCAAAAGGTTAAGGACTGATAGGGGAGGTGAGTACATGGATACTTTATTCTTTCAATCTGTTGGTATAATTCATGAAATGATTGCTCCCTATACTCCTCAGCAAAATGGTATCTCTGAAAGGAAAAACAGGGTACCGAAGGAGATGGTTAATTTCATGTTGTCCTATTCAGGACTGAGTCAAAAGTTCTGGGGTGAAGCTATGTTAACAGCTTGCTGTTTATTGAATAGGGTTCTCAATAAAAAGAACAAGGTTACCCCTTATGAACTCTGTACTAAAAGAAAACCCAACCTGAACTTTCTCAGGGTTTGGGGTTGTAGGGCTGTTGTAAGACTCCCTGATCCAAAGCAGAAAACTTTGGGTGAAATAGGCATTGAATGCATCTTTGTTGGATATTGATGTGCTGCGTGTGTCGTTGCGGTTTAGCAGTTTTAATGCCTACTCAAGTTTTAAATTTATATTTAGCCGACTTATCAATAACACACACACCTAACGAGCAGTGTACCCGGTCAGTATGAAGATAATGGTAAGTAGAGTGTCGATCACTAAGAGTGGAACGTATTATCTCGTTATTCTAATCAGTATTTTAATATCCTAACGCAAGGGGGTTTCAGCCTGAGAGACTGGCACGGTTTGTTTGCAATTAAATAATAAAATAAACCAATAGGCACGAATCAGCAGGTAGCACACACGTACACAGATAGATACTTGAGACAATAAGAGGGCTGTCCTTATGATTAAGTAGTTTGTCACTTGTTTTATTGATAGCTTTATATGAAGTGTATATAGTTAACCCTTTCTCGTTGGTCCTATTCTTATCGGCGAGTAAACCCTTAATGATTACTTATGTCTAAAAGTTATTCCTAAGTGATCAATTTAGAAACAACCGTGGGAGCCACATTATGTCCCGCAGTCAAATGCCCGCAAGCCACTAATAAACACAAAGGTTATCAATGCACTAATAAGTAGTAACCAAAGACATCAACATATAAACTTTAATTAATGAGAAAGCAGTTTTAAGGGAGTGCAATCTTTCCGTTGCCACATTACACAAGCCACCAATCTTGATGAATTAAAGTTTGCTAACACAATAAAACAAAACTACTTAATGAATTAAATGCATGCAGCACCTTCTTACAGCTCTTGTATCTTTGATTTGGGTGTGTCTTGTGCTGCCTCCTTGACTGAATTCGTCCTTTTGTTCTTCTGTTCGAACTTCGGTTTTAGGGTTCGGAACCTGTAATTCGTCTGGTCTACGGGGTATTTATACTTTCTGTCTGAGGGAAGATGCGGCGCATCTACTAAGTAGATGCGGCGCATGTACTTAACTTCGCGTGGGGTCCAAGATTATAATATTCAGGAATATTCGTACACCGCCAGAAGATGCGGCGTAACTCCATGATCAGATGCGGCGCATGTCCTCTTGTATCTTGGATCGTATCTGGTGATATCTTGATAGAGATGCGGCGCATGTCGAGAGTGAGATGCGGCGCATCTGGAGCAGAATTGACTTGATCTTGTCCATGTCAGTAGACTTTCACTTTATGCACGTTTTGCTTCATTATTAGTCCAAAATCATTAAGTTTCACCAAACGCTTGTTTTTACCTGAGAATTACAAAAGTAAACGATTAAGTATCAATCCTCATACATAATATAGTAAAACAAGTCAAATTAATGGGATAAATGATAGTAATAAAATGTACTTATTTGAGTTCATCAAATATCCCCCCACTTGAACTTTACTTGTCCCCAAGTAAACCTTAGAATTTCTTTTATGAAAATGTATCCTAAAAGATGTTAGGATTTATTTTTATATTTAAGCATGTATTCGTTCATTTCATAATCACACAACTAAACACTTAACGAATTAGAAGTAAAATAAAATAAGTCGATAAAAGCAAATCTAATCGTTTAACTGTCCAGTCGCGACGAATATTCTATCATAAGCTTGGCAAGTATACACATCTCCACCACTAAAGCTAAGGAATAACAAGTCTAAAGCGGTAAAAAGGGTTTTTAGGCTTAAGGGTTAATTATTCTCTTTCACTATCGATCTCAAATTCCAGAAAAGGCGACAAAATCACAAATACATGATCGAATCCACGAACACGATACTTGCAATTGCTCAAATCCTTAACTCGAATAGGCTAAAGATAGGTCCAAACTTCACCAATAATAATATATCAAAAAGGGCGACAAAATCATAAATACATAGTCGAATCCACGACTACGATACTTAAGATTGCTCAAATCCCTAATCTCAATAAATCAAAGGTTCGGTTGGATAAAGAACAATACAGGGTATGGATAACATTTGGGATATAAATTGGTGTAAAATGAAAAATAAACAAAACAAATAAATTAAAATCCTAAGTGTGGTTAATCACTATCCCAACCATCCCATGAATAAGACTCATATCATTGAATAACTCACGCTTTAACACTTGAAACACACGCTTTAGGTAGACACGAACTATACTCAACAAGATCTTAATCAAAGAATAAACCTTAATTGGCGTTCCCATAACTGCCAATTCCCATTCAATCCATAGATATAGTACAACAAATAGTGGTGATATCGACCACTTACATAACTTTACATAAGTTGGTTAAAACAAACATCCAACTTTTCTTTCTTTCTTTTTCTTTTCTTATTTTTTCGATTTTTTTTTTTTTTTTTTTTTTTTTTTTTTTTTTTTTTAATGAGACATAAAGATGTGTAAAATTTCACCACATCACTAACTTTCTTTCCGGATAATTTTTCCATACTTTTCATGACTTCAGAAATAGTAGTAATAGTGAAAGTAGTAAACACACGAAAAATAAACTCCAAAATATACAATATTTACTTTCACTCCAATTGCATTGTGCAATTTCCCGACCTAACCATAGATAATGAATTACGCACGCGAACACAGGTAATGTAAGGAAACACACTCTGCCTATAGCAATTAACCAACCACGGATTCTAATCTACAGGGTAGGCTAAGGTGTAAGGGTGTAACGAAACATTTTAAACATAGGTGTAAGAAACGAAAGGAATGGCTCTGAGTGTTTTTCTAGGGGTATCTTACTCTAAAAATGAGAGTAACAAAAGGGTTTATACGGGGGTTAACTAACCAGTGTAGTTAGCTAATAACACATAACATATAAAGCTATTTGGGTGTAATCCTAGAATTTTACCAAGTTAGACAAGTCACTCCAATTATATAAATAATACTCATTATGGTGGTCTCGAATAGTATACAAGCCAAGTTCTAAAGTTTACAAGTCACCGGCACACTCATAGATTTGTGAATTTTGGAAAATCACAATTTTTGAAAATAACGTCATGTGTGCAGCTATGCAACTTAGATCTTAAACAAAAACATGCTAAAAAAAAATTTAAGTTTGATATATTAAGCACATTTTAAGCATAATTTTTGAAAAAGTTTAGGACAAGTAATTGTTAAGTGTTCTAATTCTCCAATCCCCCCACTTAAGTTAAACAACGTCCTCGTTGTTTGTATAAAAGGTTAAAAACTGGAAAATAAAAGAATTAGAACAGAAAAACTCCCCTGAGATTTGCTCGGTATGATCCTCCATTAGTATAAGAGCAAAAATCAACTTCTTGTGGATTAGAATGTTAAAGCTTTATACTTGATGTATCCACAGGAAATCCAGGAAACTATAATACCACCAACACTTTAAAACACACCTAAGATAAGAAAGGTTCAAGCTTGCATAATACATTAGTAGTTAGGAAAAATAAAACTTAAAAATTAAAACTGAAAATCATCAGGTCAGTCGATGCGCCGTATCTTATTGAAGAAGATACGCCGTATCGAGCCTGGAATAAATACGGATCAGAATAAAGATGCGCCGCATCCTTAACCAGGGATGCGCCGCATTAAAATAAACTGATAAATAGTTTTAAAGTCGAAAATAAAAAAAATGCAGAAAAATAAAATAAGATATGACCATTGCAGAGGATGCGTCGCATCTCAGAATTGAGATGCGCCGTATCTTCGTGCGGCCTGGACTGACTCGACACAGAAAGCAGAATAATAAAAGATAAATCCGGGTTGTCTCCCGGTAAGCACTTGTCTTTATTCCAGAGTCTTCAAGTTAGACTCACGTTCAGCTCTTTAGTATCTATCATTGATGGAGTCGGAAACATCACGCTCCTTCATCGCCAATTCAGTAATATTGAACACTCCTTGCTTGTCCTTAATTTCCACGCCGTTCCTCTTTAATATCTGTATAAACAAAGTCCTGTCCTTTTCGGGCAGAGATGACAAAATGATAGACGGGAAATTCTTATTATCATATAGGCACAAATAAGCAAGGTGGGGTGGTAGTTCAATAAACACATCATTGTTCAAATTCGTTTTCTCAACTACTCTCCTACGTTTATTAATTACTACACAATCATACCACTCATCATCAGAATCATTAACAACATTGCGTCTAAGTTCGGTAGGTACATTAAGGTCAATGAATTCCTCAAAGTTCTCATGATTAGGATTAGTTGAGTTGTTTTGGATCAATGTTTCTCCCATAAGTCTAGCTTCAAGATCGAAGTCCATACGCTCTCTTAATCCTAGCACATAAACACCTCTAATTATGCTTTTAACCGGATCTTGGCACTTATAGACTAGTTTATTATTCCCTACCCTTAATGAAATTTTTCTCTTAAACACATTAATCTTAGCACGGGCAGTAGACAAGAAAGGTCTTCCGAGGATTAAAGGAATCTTAATATCCTCGGGCATGTCTAGTATAACAAAGTCTACGGGAAAAATAAACTGCTCAATCTTAACTAGCACATTATTAGCAATCCCCTCAGGTCGTTTTACCGTTTTATCAGCCAGTTCAATAAGTAACTTAGTTGGTGCTAATTTTCCTAGTCCTAGGGTAGTGAATGTCTTAAGAGGCATAACACTAACACTAGCTCCTAAGTCAGCTAACACGTTATTGAAAGATATATTATTAATAGAACAAGGTAGAGTAAAACTTCCTGGGTCTCTTTCTTTATGAGGCAAGGCATTTAAGTCGGTTGCAGAGCTTTCTTCTTTCATTGTTGCCTTGATCTCCTCTTCAATCTTTGTCTTCTCTTTTAGTAGTCTCCTTAAGCTGATTGAAGAGTTAAAGAAAAATTTGGGTCTTGCACCATCATTACCATTCATCGATCTTCTAGGTATATTAGGAGTGACTTCTTCAGTGGTGCTTATGGCCTTGACATGATCTCTTGGGTTGGTTTCAGTTGAGCTCGGTAAACTTCCATATCCCCTTTCTTGAAGAACTTTGCTCATTTGACCAATTTGTTGTTCCAATGCTTTGATCGAAGCTCCTTGATTTCTTGTAGTAGTGTCCGTTGAAGCTCGAATTTCTTTGATCATAGCAGTATTCTCTTCATGTCTTTTAGCAGCATCGGCCATAATTTGCTTTAAAGTATCATCTAAAGTCTGCCTCCTCTCTTGATAAGCGGGATTGAAGTTGTTCTTTTGATAGAATCTAAGAAGTTCAATGTTACCAGTACTGAGTTTTCCTCCACTCTTGTTGTCTTATGTTCGGTCACTTCAGCTAGCGTCTCTTGGTTTGGTTCAGAATGTAATCCTTCTTGGTGATGCTCGAGTCACCATTTATCCTGAAAATAAACAACTTGCACACGAGAGTAGCGGACCGATCAAAGTAAATATCAAAAATCAACTATATTTATCAAATTATATTCGTCGTATTAACAAAAGTTAATGCGCCGTACTTTCGTTACGTTTTAAAAATAAAAGATTTTTGATTCAGTAAGATGCGCCGTATCGATAGAGATCGATACGCCGTATTTGTTTAATAATTCGCAAACTGTTTTTAATTAAAATAATAGATACGCCGTATCTGTTAAAGCAGATGCGTCGTATGGCGTTAACGTTTAGAAAAAATTTTTTCTTTTTAAAAAAAAAAAAAAAAAAACAAGATACGCCGTATCTGCAAATGCAGATGCGTCGTATTACTTTATCGCTTAGAAAAATTTTCTTATTAAAAACAGATACGCCGTATCTTGGGGAAAAGATGCGTCGTATCGAATTAATTAAACGCGTTGTATTAAAAAAAAATTAAACGCAATACGCCGTATCTGAGAGATCAGATGCGCCGTATCGTTTGATTTAGCACAGTACAACGATAGCAGAACAGAAAAATACGAAAAATAAAAACAAAAATTAAACACACAAACAAAAATAAAACACACAAAAATAAAAGAAAACAATTAACACACAATACAACAAATATGCAAAATAGTACAATGATGCAATTAATCTAATAAAAAAGAAAAACCTAATTAAAATACTAATCAAATTAACAGATAATAACAATTCACTCCCCGGCAGCGGCGCCAAAAACTTGATGTGCTGCGTGTGTCGTTGCGGTTTAGCAGTTTTAATGCCTACTCAAGTTTTAAATTTATATTTAGCCGACTTATCAATAACACACACACCTAACGAGCAGTGTACCCGGTCAGTATGAAGATAATGGTAAGTAGAGTGTCGATCACTAAGAGTGGAACGTATTATCTCGTTATTCTAATCAGTATTTTAATATCCTAACGCAAGGGGGTTTCAGCCTGAGAGACTGGCACGGTTTGTTTGCAATTAAATAATAAAATAAACCAATAGGCACGAATCAGCAGGTAGCACACACGTACACAGATAGATACTTGAGACAATAAGAGGGCTGTCCTTATGATTAAGTAGTTTGTCACTTGTTTTATTGATAGCTTTATATGAAGTGTATATAGTTAACCCTTTCTCGTTGGTCCTATTCTTATCGGCGAGTAAACCCTTAATGATTACTTATGTCTAAAAGTTATTCCTAAGTGATCAATTTAGAAACAACCGTGGGAGCCACATTATGTCCCGCAGTCAAATGCCCGCAAGCCACTAATAAACACAAAGGTTATCAATGCACTAATAAGTAGTAACCAAAGACATCAACATATAAACTTTAATTAATGAGAAAGCAGTTTTAAGGGAGTGCAATCTTTCCGTTGCCACATTACACAAGCCACCAATCTTGATGAATTAAAGTTTGCTAACACAATAAAACAAAACTACTTAATGAATTAAATGCATGCAGCACCTTCTTACAGCTCTTGTATCTTTGATTTGGGTGTGTCTTGTGCTGCCTCCTTGACTGAATTCGTCCTTTTGTTCTTCTGTTCGAACTTCGGTTTTAGGGTTCGGAACCTGTAATTCGTCTGGTCTACGGGGTATTTATACTTTCTGTCTGAGGGAAGATGCGGCGCATCTACTAAGTAGATGCGGCGCATGTACTTAACTTCGCGTGGGGTCCAAGATTATAATATTCAGGAATATTCGTACACCGCCAGAAGATGCGGCGTAACTCCATGATCAGATGCGGCGCATGTCCTCTTGTATCTTGGATCGTATCTGGTGATATCTTGATAGAGATGCGGCGCATGTCGAGAGTGAGATGCGGCGCATCTGGAGCAGAATTGACTTGATCTTGTCCATGTCAGTAGACTTTCACTTTATGCACGTTTTGCTCCATTATTAGTCCAAAATCATTAAGTTTCACCAAACGCTTGTTTTTACCTGAGAATTACAAAAGTAAACGATTAAGTATCAATCCTCATACATAATATAGTAAAACAAGTCAAATTAATGGGATAAATGATAGTAATAAAATGTACTTATTTGAGTTCATCAGATATGCTGAGCATTCCAAGGCATATAGGTTCTATGTTATTGAACCTAATGAGTCTGTTTCAATTAACTCAATAATTGAATCAAGGGATGCAATCTTTGATGAGAATAGATTCTTATCAGTCCCTAGACCAATTTAAAGGATTCCAAATGGAACTAATGACATTGGTGTTTCAGAGGTCTCTGATGAGGTTTCTGATGAGGTTGTGGTACAGCAACCTGAACCTGAGCTCAGAAGGAGCAATAGCGTCAGGACTCCAAAGTCATTTGGACCTGAGTTTCAATTATATCTAATTGAAGGAACAAGGGATGAGGTCTCTGACCAATACTCCTATTGCTTCATTGTTGAGGATGATCCCAAAATATTTGATAAAGCAATGAAGTCCCAGGATGTTGTTTTCTGGAAAGAAGCAATAAATGATGAGATGGATTCCATCATGGGCAACAACACTTGGGTGTTGGCTGATCTACCACCTGGTTGCAAACCTCTAGGTTACACATGGATTTTCAAAAGAAAAATGAAGGTAGATGGAACTATTGAAAAGTTCAAGGCTAGAATAGTCATTCAGGGCTTTAAACAAAAGTCATGGATAGACTACTTTGATACTTATGCCCCTGTGGCACGTATCAGTACCATAAGATTGCTGATTGCATTGGCATCAATTCACAATCTGATTATTCATCAGATGGATGTGAAGACAGCTTTCTTGAATGGTGAATTAGATGAGGAGGTTTATATGAATCAACCTCAGGGCTTCATCATGCCTGGCAATGAAAACAAGGTATGTAAAATGATTAAGTCTCTCTATGGACTGAAGCAGACACCTAAGCAATGGCATCAAAAATTTGATGAAGTGGTTTTGTCAAATAGTTATCTTCTCAATCAAGCTGAAAAATGTGTATATAGCAAATTTGATGAATCTGGTAAAGGAGTCATCATTTGCCTAAATGTTGATGACATGCTGATCTTTGGCACTGACCAAAAATCAGGTTGATCTGACAAAGGAATTTTTGTCATCAAGGTTCTCCATGAAGGACATAGGGGAGGCTGATGTTATCCTTGGTATAAGGATTAAACATGAAAGTAACAAAATTTCTATCTCTCAGTCTCATTACATTGAAAAGGTGTTAAGGAAATTTAATTACTTTGATTGTACTCCAGTGAGTACTCCTATGGATACAAGTGAGAAGCTGATACCTAATACTGGTAAGGCTGTATCTCAACTTGAGTATTCTAGGGTGATTGGCTGCCTAATGTATGCCATGACTTGTACAAGACCTGATATTGCTTTTGCAGTGGGTAAACTGAGCAGGTATACTAGTAATCCTAGTGCTCATCACTGGCAAGCAGTTCAGAGGGTACTAAAGTATCTGAAAAAGACTATGGATTATAGTCTCTCATATACTAGTTATCCTTCAGTATTAGAAGGATACACTGATGCAAGTTGGATTAGTAACATTAAAGACAATTTGTCTACCAGTGGCTGGGTATTCCTACTTGGTGGAGGTGCAATTTCTTGGGCATCTAAGAAGCAAACTTGCATCACCAGTTCAACAATGAAATCTGAATTTGTGGCTTTAGCAGCTGCTGGTAAAGAAGTTGAATGGTTGAAAAACTTGCTTCTTGAGATTCCATTTGTTAGACCCGTTTCCCGGGTAGTGGGACCCCACCCTAGATGAAGTTGACCCGAGCCTAAGTATGTGGACTAAGAGTTGGCAAATGGCTATAGAGTTAAGTGTTAGTCTGTTATAGCCTAGATGCGGCGCATCTAGGATATACATGCGGCGTATGGTAGAATGGAAAGTAGAACAGACTTGTTATAGTTCATGCGCCGTATTGGAGAAGGAGATACGGCGTATATAAAGGGTAGCATGGATGCGGCGCATCTATGAAGATAGATGCGGCGCATCGACCTTAAGTAAGCAGAATTGACTAAATTACCCTTGTAGCTAGAATCTTCCCCATTTATCTATAAGTCTCCACACTCTCCTGTAAAAGAGAGTGTGTTTCTGTGGGTGTCGAACCAAGGAGAAAAGGAGGGAAGATAGAGCTAGGTGATAGCTTATGATAGAGAAGATAAAGGACTATGTTTATGATCTTTCTTAGCTTTGATTATCAAGTAAGTAATCCCTCTCAAGTTAGTGATTTAAGTGGGAAATCATCATATGATGTGGGTATGATCATATGATGATTTGATTAGAAAGATGATTATGTTTTGATGGGTTTTGATAACCCTTGTTATGTATTATTGTTATGTTGTTAGGTTTTTATTATTTATGAAGGTGATGATGATGATATGGATCATTGTGATGATGATGTTCTTGATGTGTTGTATGGCTTGGATTTGAGGTAAGTAAAATGATGATAGCATATGTTATATGGAATTCCATCATATTGTGTTATGTATGTTTATGTTGAGAAGATTAGCTTGGTTGATGTTTATGTGATGCCATGTTTATGGCTTATGTGATGAGATGATGCTAGAAGATAAGTCGATGTTATGTGCTAGATGAGATGTGAAGTAAGTGTTTATGTATATGATGCATTATGAGGTTTGAAGTATAATGGTATGTTATAGTCGTTTTACTTACTAAGCGTTATCGCTTACGGTTTAGTTGTCTAACCGTTTTGTAGGTGCTTATGCTATGGCTTGGATGTAAGGATATATGGGTTAAGGTATGGTTATGCAATGTGGGTAGATTGGTAAGAATGTAGAGCTTAGGTAGATACCGAGCTCAAGTGTGTAAGTTTGTACCCCCGTTGGTCTTGTCATGTTTTATAAAGTGTAGCCGCATGGCAAAGTGTATGTCAAGAGTCGTATGACGATTTGGTGGTCATTTGGTAAGTCAAAGCATGTCTTATGTGTAATTAAGTAAAGTTAAAGGGGTGTTTGGATTAGTGTCCATTCGTACCCATTTTGGAGTCAAACGGGTCATTTGCCGTGTATTATAGTCGAATATGGCTTTGAATGTAAAATGAGTATTTTGGTGCAGGTTATAGTGTTGAAAAGGTGTCAAAGTGGTGTGTTGAGTTTATGCAGGTCTTCCTGCTGATGTTCTGTCTAAATTGGTCGATGCGGCGCATCTAATATATTAGATGCGACGCATCAGAAGTTTTTAGGTGATGCGGCGTATCTACTATATTAGATGCGGCGTATCATAAGTTTAAGGTGATGCGGCGTATCACTTCAAGTTGATACGGCGCAGGGTCTCGCATCAGTAGATGCGGCGTATCCCTCAAAAGGATGCGGCGTATCATTGGTCAGAAGGATTGTTGAGTTATATTATAAATTGTGTAAAATGTTTTGGAAAGTGTTCGAGTATATGTTCTTGCAAGTATTTTAAAAGGTTAAATGTTATAGACTCTGATATTTAAATGAAGAAATTGTATAAGTCCGTTTTAGTCAAACGTTTCCGCGTCAAAAGTCAAAGTTTTTAGTATAAGCGGGCACGGGGTGTAACAAATTGGTATCAGAGCTTCGGTTTAAGTGAATTAGGTTTCCATTTAGGGTTGCCTAGTCTTAAACCACTCGTAGAAGCGTTAGATGTAAGTGTTAGTCGCGCGGAAATCGATTGCTAAGTGTTAGACGAATTATGTTTTATGTTAGTTGAGCCTATTGATGATTAGTGATGTATGTATGTTATAGTGTTGTTGAGTATGAGATGCAAGTCCATGGGGACTTGAGATGCTTAGATGATTAGTTGGCCGTGCACCTCGGTTGGTGCCGGTGTTGGTATTGCGATTATGTGAGGTAAGTCCGTGGGGACTTGAGATGTTTATATGATTAGATAGCCGTGCATCTTGGTTGGTGCCGGCGATTTTGTATTGCGATATGCGAATGTATAGTAGAGCCATGGTGATGGCATGCGAGTAGAAATGCTATGTGGTATTAGAGATGGGTTAGCAAGTGAACTAAGGTTTATGATGCCTTAGCTATAAGATGGGCTATTGCTTGTGGTTAGTTAGAAGGTCGATGCCTAGACATTGCTTGGTTATGCAATGTGATATATGATGCCATAGACTATGTAAGTCGATTTTGATTTTGAATGTTTAACACTTGTCGGATAAGTGTTAAGCGTTATGGTATGATTGCATATATGATGTTAAGTGTTGTTTATATAATGATAAGTCTATGGTAAGTTTATTGTATGTCTAAGCTTTATATGATGTGCTTGAGAGCACGTTTGTATTGAAGTGTTTGAGTGAGATAGATGCATTAGAATGCGTATTAGGTGTTGACCTAGTTGTGGTCGGTAAAGCTAAAAGAAAACACTGATATGTGAATAGAGTTAAGAAGCATGCTAATAATTTGAAAAAGTATAAATGCTTAAAAAGATTTAGATAAGTAAGAAGCGAATAGCGAAGTATGTTTATAGCTTGAATGCTTAAAAGACGTATTGAGTCTAATTGTGATTTTTGTTTTGAAATAAATGAATAGATGCTTGAAGCATGATTTATTATATGCTAAACTAAAAGAGAAAGTTAAAGTGTAAAGTTAAGAAGTGATGAGAACATGTTACATATAAAACAAGATAAATTGAAAAAGTGCTAGTGATATGTGGTAAAGTATGATGAGTCAAAGTGACGAATAAAATATAGATTGCGCTAGAAGTCATAGGTGACTTGAAGTGCGCTAGAAAGAATTGTAAAACATGAATATGATCATGTCAATATGTAATAGGAATATGTAAGATAAAATTAACGAAAGTGTTACAGAATAAACCTATGTAAGGTTTGTATGCATACAAGT
This sequence comes from Artemisia tridentata subsp. tridentata, assembly GCA_021014915.2. Classification (NCBI taxonomy): domain Eukaryota; kingdom Viridiplantae; phylum Streptophyta; class Magnoliopsida; order Asterales; family Asteraceae; genus Artemisia; species Artemisia tridentata. Next base: position 163,331,918 of record CP139501.1, on the reverse strand, counting down.
TGAATAAACTAAATGAAGTGACAGTATGAAGTGAGAATATGGTCAACAAGGGTTGACGGGTATTAGTAAGAGTGTGTTGTAAGAACACGTAGAAATGTGTAAGTTGTAATGAATAAGCATTACATATAAATTGTCTAAATAAAAATGGCACATAATTAGTGTACGAGTCAACTTGGGGTTGACGGGTGAAAGATAAGTGGCATTGTGAAAATGCGATGATAATAAATGTGCAAGTGTTATATAGAAACTTGCCTAGATGATAGAAAGCGTGATAGGGAATGTTGAGATTGCGTAAGGCAATGAAAATTGGATAAATGACAGTGTGTGCCTAATTATAAAAATGCATGAAAGATAAAATGAGTAGATATGATAAGACAGATATAGCTTGGATCCAATGCTCTAGTTCTGGCATCCTTTGGGGATGGCCTAGCTTGCCTTTTATGGCATGATTGTTAGTTTGCCTTCACCGGCATGGTTTGCCTATATCCTTGGCACGAGGTTAAGGTGTCTTTATGACACGATGTTAAGGTGTCTTTATGGCACGAAGTTAAGTTTCCTTCTATGGCATGATGTTAGCTTGCCTATGTGGCATGGTTGTAAGCTTGCCTTTACGGCATGGATGTAAGCTTGCCTTTGTGGCATGGATGTAAGCTTGCCTTTACGGCATGGTGGTTAGCTTGCCTTATGGCATAGTTGAAATTTAGTGAGATTGGATCCAAGGCTAGTAAATATAGAAAGTAAAGTATGTACGAGTGTTAGGTCGAAGCGTATAAGTAGGATGGTTTATGGTTTCTTGATTTAAATGGATTGGGACGCCTTTTCATTTGAATGAAGAAATTGTAAATCACCGAACCATGAGTTTGTATTTCTTGATTTACATAGATCGGGACGCCTTTTTATGTAAATGAAGAGTTACAAAAGAGTGGGCTTATGTGTAGCCGATATGACATGAGTACGGATAGTGATATGAGATAGTAAAAACTAAAACCGGTTAGACGTCATAAGAAAAGATAAATACGAATAAAACTGATAGCAGTGTTAAGGTAATATATGAAACCTTAAGTTAGACGTCTAAATTGAATTATGTTTTAATTTGATAAGTTAAATTGTGAGCATTTCCAGAAATTTGATAAGAAAGTTTGCTTAAATGTTGTGTGTGTTAGATTTTTGAAGGTGCCGTTTGTATGGTACCTTGTGTATTTTGAGATAAGTTGCCGGTTTTTAGTATAGATGCGTGTTTGGTATTATGTGGAATGTGAGATTTGCCGGATATATGATGTTAGGTCATGATCAGTGCATTGTTGAATGCCGTGCTATAGTGTGGAAGTGTGACTCATATAGAGTCACAGTAGTAGATTTTTCCGGATGACAAGTAGTTGTTTCGGGAAATCTTAGAAAGGTTTATGATGAGAAGTGTGCTTTTAGTGGATTATGAGTTGTGTTTATGCCTAGTAAGAGTAGAATTTGCAAGATCATGTAGATCGTTGCAAGGATTTGGCCTAGAAAGCATGAGAATAAGGACTTGTTTATATTTTGAATTTAGTTTTGGATAGTTTTAGACGAGAGATTTCGGGGACGAAATCTAAATAAGGGGGGTAGAATTGTTAGACCCGTTTCCCGGGTAGTGGGACCCCACCCTAGATGAAGTTGACCCGAGCCTAAGTATGTGGACTAAGAGTTGGCAAATGGCTATAGAGTTAAGTGTTAGTCTGTTATAGCCTAGATGCGGCGCATCTAGGATATACATGCGGCGTATGGTAGAATGGAAAGTAGAACAGACTTGTTATAGTTCATGCGCCGTATTGGAGAAAGAGATACGGCGTATATAAAGGGTAGCATGGATGCGGCGCATCTATGAAGATAGATGCGGCGCATCGACCTTAAGTAAGCAGAATTGACTAAATTACCCTTGTAGCTAGAATCTTCCCCATTTATCTATAAGTCTCCACACTCTCCTGTAAAAGAGAGTGTGTTTCTGTGGGTGTCGAACCAAGGAGAAAAGGAGGGAAGATAGAGCTAGGTGATGGCTTATGATAGAGAAGATAAAGGACTATGTTTATGATCTTTCTTCGCTTTGATTATCAATTAAGTAATCCCTCTCAAGTTTGTGATTTAAGTGGGAAATCATCATATGATGTGGGTATGATCATATGATGATTTGATTAGAAAGATGATTATGTTTTGATGGGTTTTGATAACCCTTGTTATGTATTATTGTTATGTTGTTAGGTTTTTATTATTTATGAAGGATGATGATGATGATGATGGATCATTGTGATGATGATGTTCTTGATGTGTTGTATGGCTTGGATTTGAGGTAAGTAAAATGATGATAGCATATGTTATATGGAATTCCATCATATTGTGTTATGTATGTTTATGTTGAGAAGATTAGCTTGGTTGATGTTTATGTGATGCCATGTTTATGGCTTATGTGATGAGATGATGCTAGAAGATAAGTCGATGTTATGTGCTAGATGAGATGTGAAGTAAGTGTTTATGTATATGATGCATTATGAGGTTTGAAGTATAATGGTATGTTATAGTCGTTTTACTTACTAAGCGTTATCGCTTACGGTTTAGTTGTCTAACCGTTTTGTAGGTGCTTATGCTATGGCTTGGATGTAAGGATATATGGGTTAAGGTATGGTTATGCAATGTGGGTAGATTGGTAAGAATGTAGAGCTTAGGTAGATACCGAGCTCAAGTGTGTAAGTTTGTACCCCCGTTGGTCTTGTCATGTTTTATAAAGTGTAGCCGCATGGCAAAGTGTATGTCAAGAGTCGTATGACGATTTGGTGGTCATTTGGTAAGTCAAAGCATGTCTTATGTGTAATTAAGTAAAGTTAAAGGGGTGTTTGGATTAGTGTCCATTCGTACCCATTTTGGAGTCAAACGGGTCATTTGCCGTGTATTATAGTCGAATATGGCTTTGAATGTAAAATGAGTATTTTGGTGCAGGTTATAGTGTTGAAAAGGTGTCAAAGTGGTATGTTGAGTTTATGCAGGTCTTCCTGCTGATGTTCTGTCTAAATTGGTCGATGCGGCGCATCTAATATATTAGATGCGACGCATCAGAAGTTTTTAGGTGATGCGGCATATCTACTATATTAGATGCGGCGTATCATAAGTTTAAGGTGATGCGGCGTATCACTTCATGTTGATACGGCGCATGGTCTCGCGTCAGTAGATGCGGCGTATCCCTCAAAAGGATGCGGCGTATCATTGGTTAGAAGGATTGTTGAGTTGTATTATAAATTGTGTAAAGTGTTTTGGAAAGTGTTTGAGTATATGTTCTTGCAAGTATTTTGAAAGGTTAAATGTTATAGACTCTGATATTTAAATGAAGGAATTGTATAAGTCCGTTTTAGTCAAACGTTTCCGCGTCAAAAGTCAAAGTTTTAGTATAAGCGGGCACGGGGTGTAACACCATTGTGGCCTAAACCTATAGCACCTATTTCTATCCGTTGTGGTAGTGCTGCTACATTGGCAAAGGCTTATAGCCAGATGTACAATGGGAAGTCTAGACACTTAGGTGTTAGGCATAGCATGATTCGTGAGCTTATCATGAATGGGTTGGTATCTATAGAGTTTGTTAGATCTCAACAAAATTTAGCTGATCACTTGACAAAGGGTTTAGCTAGAGACTTGGTTTGTAAGTCTGCTAAAGGGATGTGTTTGAAGTCCAACTTAGTCAGTGAATGCTAAGACACCTAACTCCCTCCCAAGGAAACTTGGGAGCTGAGTTCAATGTGGAAAGCTGAACATTTAGTAGACTGGAGCACATATTTTACAATCATCCCAAGGTTGTGCTCAGAACCTCCTGAAAAGGAGGATGAAGTCTTTACTTCTTAATGGTTAATTTATTTGAAAAAGTGCTAAGCAGGAGCATGAATAAAGAGGAACCACCTATGTGAATGTTGAAGTTTTGTCGCTTTAGGGAGCTTTGGACTTTTGGCTCTTACAACATTTGTGAATTGGATATGGACACATAGCTTATTTAGTGTTAGGAGCGTTTAAGTGTTTGAAAACTTGTGTGTATTTTATCTTCAGGTATTCAGATGGGTTGAAGGGTTCAATTCTTAGAACACCCTGATTCTCGAGTATTTGAACGTGTAATGTACTAAGATGGGAATTCAATCTTTAATATATTTTCATTTATACGCATGTTTTGTTTTATGTTTATTTCATGCAAAAGGAATTGTTCTAAATTGGGGAGGATTGTTGGAAATTTAGTTCAATTGAGGGATTTGATCATACTTGAAAATGGGTTTGGAGGTACGGAGTGTACACCCATTAAGTCCCTGATTACCCTGACTCTTATAGTGGTTTAAGTTACTACTGCTAGTACTAAGTTAGTACTGCTGGAGCAGAGTTACTACTGCTAGTACTAAGTTAGTACTGCTGGAGCAATGTTACTACTGCTGCCTTAAGTTAGTACTGCTGGAGCAAGTTACTACTACTGGCATAAGTTAGTACTGCTATTTATGGGCAGTTTCAAACTCGTAATTAAGACCATAATAACTTGGTCTTGTAACCACTATGGCTATGATGGAGGAACATCATGAGAAGATTAATTGGCCGATTAATTCTCATAATTTCATTGACTAAGAGTGATTCAATCCTATAAATAGGATACTCATATGCATGGAAGAATAACACGAAACATAAACACTTGAAAGCGAATTGGTTCTTGATTTGTGCCTAAAACAAGAACACCACTTGGTCTTATCCCATAGAGATATTCGTGTAACCCAGGCATAGGGTCGAATAGTTTCTATTGGAAAGTGATAACACGATTTCAAGTGATATCCGGTACCATTGATTATTTTCACCCTGCTAGGAAATGATCTAGAGAAACCGAACAATTTTCATTTGTGATCAAATGTATCAATTATAGTTTTGACTGCAAAATGTTTTTGAGATTGATTATGGTGGACACACTACCAATTTTGTCTATTCATTGAGTATGATTACTTAATTAAAGAATTAGTCAACTACATAAGAAAAGTAGTTAATTTCCAAAGTGATGATGTTTAGTATTACCTTTCGAGATAATTTTACTTATTCATAGTTAACTTAAAAAAAGATTATCTTTTGGTACGAGGGGAACTCTTTCCGGGCCACCTTTGGTCTTTCCGAATCACCTTTGGTGACCTAGCAGGTAAACCTTGTACTCTACGAACCACCCTCCATGGAGGCTGGGACATAATTAATGTGTTGTCAACTACGAACGCGTTGTCTTGTCAAGAGTTAACGTTGTAATTTGACAGCCCACATTGTCATGACTAAAACATTGATGTGCTGGTTTATAGAACCGCAACCATCACTTCGTACTCTAGGTATTATCTAATCTTGAAAACCCAAGCTAAGATGTTAGGTTTGTAAAATAACAATAATGTCTTCTTATGACAAGTGAGATGTGAATTGACGAATGAAGTAGATTTAGATGGATAAAGGAAGATTCTAAAGACACTTGATGGATCAAAACAAAAAAAAAAAGAAGATAGATTGGAGTATTTTAAAAGTTTCATGGTTGTAGCTTGTATGCATATACTCCCAAGTGCCCAACTATTTGGCACATAGCTTGTGTATTGTTCTCATCAAAAGAATAGTCTAAATTTTGGTCCCCAACAAGTGTCTGGATCTGAGATACTGCAAATAAACTGAATAGCTGCTCTGCAAGGAGATGAGTGGATATGTTACACGGTTCAAATGGCATACAGCCATGTAGCGTTGTATCTGAGAGAGATATACCATAGTCAAGACGTTATTAAGTAATTTAAGCTCGAGCTTGAGTGTGTCAAACTCTATCAACAATATATAATGTGTCAAGTTTGGATTTAACAACTCTATTTGCATTCCTATAAAGAAATTTTGAGCTTTTGTGCATGATCAAATGTGTTGTTGACTTCAAATTATATCAAGCTAGTTTTGTCAAATATAGTTTTTATGAATATTTTCGACCTTTAGTTGTCTTGTTTGTATCCAAGTAATTGAAACTTACAGATGTTTATAATTGGTTCAACCATTCCTTATAACTTTCAAATTTTAACTCGATACTTTCTGAGTATCCTTAACCAGCTAAAATTTTCTTTTTTGTTTACTCCTCCTTTGATTATATAATTACACTAACAATAATCATTTAAACTTTTGATATCAATATATCATATATCATTTTCACTTATATATGATTGCTGCATGTCCTACAACAGGACCATTCCCTACAATAATGATCAGTGCAACTTTAATATCGTATATCTTTCACTCATATACGATTAGTACCCCCATGACAGGACCATTTCTTTTTGTGTTTTGCGTTTTTCCCACTTGATCCTTTGACTAAACCATAACCGTTCCCAAAACTAAACCAAATACGTAGGTCCTAACCGGTCCCTCTCCAGTCTCGACCGGTTCTAGTACTCATATACACTAGTCATAACCCGATTTTGGTCCTCTTTTTTACGTCGGCACCTCTAAATATCCTTTTAGCAAAAAATTTGGTTGAAAGCTTATAAATTGATGTAGAGATGAACAAACAACCAGGCTGCGTATGTTGGATAATCAGTCAAAATGATTAATTTTAAGGTCTGTCTAAATAAGTGGGGTAAATTTGACCTGTTAACACCTTTCTGTTATGTTCACCTGATCAGAAGTATATACGGTATTACTGCCACATGAAAAAGTTCAATTATTATCACAACAGCTATATAGAAGTGGCAGTAAAAAATAAAAACTCTCTAAAAGAGCTCCTGAGTTCGAATCCAACAATTGTGGAGGATGCCCCGAGTTTGCCAGGTATTCGAGATGCCCCGAGTTTGTGATCAATGTCAACAAAGTTGGTTTGGGTGGGAGTTTCCTAGTTACCCAAAAAATGTTTTACTAATATTAAAATTTAGTGCATTGTATTGTTATCGTAAAGCATTTGATACACTTTCAAATGAGTTTCAACTCGTTCAGCAATTTCACCTTTTCCGTAATATCTAGTTAACCTGAAAGGTATTGTCACATCTTTACTAAAAACGTACGTCTGTTGTTAAATCTGCATTGTCAAGTTTTTTTTTTTTTTTTAGGGGATAATGACTTGACTGCAGATGACTTTTGAGGCAACTATGGTTGCACTGTCAAATCCTTCTCTCAAGTCCTGTACAACTCTCGCTCTATTGTGTAGATAAAACATGTCGATATTTTTTATCAGACGATCATTGTATCACAACCAACCTTTCAGCATTAAGGGTCGAATCTAAAACGGTCCAACTCATTCTAGTTGGCAGAAGTGGTTGTAAGTTGTAACTACTGCATTCATTCAAATAGTAGTATAGTACATGTAATGTAGCTTGTGGGATGTCTCATTTTAAACCTACAAGATTCGCATTTTCGAATTGTTTACTGGTAGCTGTCTATGATGTATCATACTTCAAAATATCGATACAAAAGGGGCCTATTTTAACACTTTTAATGTAAAGATATTAAAAATGCAGTCGGGTAAGATCAAGAAGGGCCAAAACAGCATAATGAAACGAATCCCTTCGACATACTTTGAAGGGTCGAAGAAGCAAAAAATGACAGTAACAATCAGTGACTGCAATACTATGTCGAAGGTGCAGATTGATTTCATTTCATATAAAAAATATTCAAAATTACCCGACCTTTAATGTTTGAACTTAAGCTAATCTAATATTCATCATTTTGTTCTCCTATTGATGTGTCTACTAATCTTCTGTATTCTAATAATTTCACCACATGGAAAAAACAAAAAAGAAGACCAAAAGCTAGTTCTGTGAGTTAGTCCTCATATATTAGTCCTCGGAATGAGGACTAACTCACAGAACTCGACACTGAAGGTGAAATATACTGTAAATCCTTAAGAGCCTCAGAGTAGAAGTCCCAGTGCGGGCTTGTTTCATCTATGGCATGTTGACCAAGTTGGTGTTGCTCTACATACAGCTTCACATTTTCAGTGGCTGCTATACCTTCCAGATAGACTCGAAGATCGCCATCAGGACCTGCAAGAAGTAATATGTTAAACCATGCACCATTTTCAATCTCTCGCATATGAGGCAATCAGACACGAGAATGTGATCGTGGGTTGCGATTACTTAGATAACTTAAATACGGTCCACATCTCAGCAAAAGAAAGTAAATTCTTTAAACGAATAGCAATAAAATAAAAGCAACGACGCAGTATTTTCGTAGATAAAAATTTCTCAAATTAAAAAAAAAAAAAATAAAAATTTCTAAAATAAAAAAATAAAAAAATAAATTAAACCTGACTCCACACCATATTCAAGAAGTGGATTGTAGGAAAACTAACCTAAAGCGTTGTCATTCAAATCCTTGTAGCTGTATGACAAGGGAAAGATTCCAGTGTGCTTCTACAAGACAATGAATGTATTCGAAATCATGATGGATCAACCCAAGATAATCAAAGTAATTAAAATCATGATTGAAAATAAGTCTTACAGGATTGAGCAACGCCTTATATGGAGTGTCATCTAACAACAATGTATTTGATTCATCATAATATCCATTCTCAGAAGCAAGATTAGGACCAAATTCTTCCCATATCTTCTGCAGATTCTTAAACACTATGAACTTATGTGCACTTTCAAGGCTCCTGGCACTCGAATTTGTGCAGTGGGATAAGTCCTGAAAGCAACAATGCATATATAAATCACTCCTTGCCCGATTCCAATAGAGGTAACGGAATCAATAAGGACTAAGAAAATCCAAAAATCATCAGGTAAATATGGATATATGAACCACGATATATAATTTGTAAGACCTTATTGACTTCTATCAATAAAACACTTGTATTCGATAAAAGTCCAATTAACTACGAGACGCAATTGACTGGACTCAACAGAAAAAGAACTAGACGAAACTTACCCAAAGAAACAACAGCTTGTCCTTCAAGTCCCCCAACAAATAATCAACCACAGGGACTAAAATTTTCCTATGAATAATTTAAAGGGTTACAGTAGTGCTCACTGCGTATTAAAGGATAATATGAAGTGTAGTATGCATAGATTAAGTAATACCTTGTTCTTGAAGACCAAATGGCGACCTCAAATTTGTCAAAGCAGAATGCTAAAAAGTCATCCAGGAAGGGTCTCTTGAATACTGCATTGAAATAAACAAAATTTTAGTGATTTCTGTTTTCATACTAATCAAATAGCACATGTGGAACAAATCTTACTTGATCGTCTTTTAATATTTATATCTGATTTGCAATCTTTTGGTGGTGGTTGAATGATATCTGCGAGCAAGCCATTTACATCAAGAACAAGAAGCATCTTCCTCGATCTTATGACATGATTTCTCTTAGGGTCCCCTCCATTGTGATCATTGAGGATTTCCACATATCCAGTGGTTAACTTTTCATCAGGAGTCCGGACTATAGTCATATTCACTGGTATGTCACTTGAAGGAATATCTTCCAGCCCACTGTCGGCAATTTCAGCATCTTCTATATTGTCATGGGGATTCAAAATGACACCTTCCACCAGTTTCTTCTTCTTGTTCCGCCTCTTTCTCCTTTTAATTGCTTCACCATTCGATTCAAGGCTTGTGATTCCACTTGAGCCCATCTCACCATTCGCTTGTCCTGTGTGCTCTGCTCCTTCTGATACGTCCATCACATCAATAGTTTCTGTCCCAGTTGAGCCCATCTTATCATCAACGAATTCTGTGTAACCTGTTTTTGACACCAACCTCCTCACAAAAGGAATTAAGCCTAAGCTTATGCTTAACCCCATCTCACCAATGTCAACTTTTATGTCGTCTTCTCTTTTAGACCCTATCCTCGTATCAGAAATTATTGTGGTTGTACCTGCATCCTTCTACGCAACTCCCACATTTTCACATATATTAAAACCGTTGCCTATAACTTGGTTTCTTTTCCTTCTATATCGACCACAGTTTAACCAGGTCAAATAATGAGGAAGAATTTCCTCCTCGCACACAATTTCCAATACCTTCTCCTCTAGAGCCTGATTCTAGAATTACGCCTTACCTTTCTGCGCCAATTTTTTCTTCCTACTGCAACGATTTATACTAATTAGAAATGCTACAATGAGGTCTACCCTGGTGATTTTGAAATTACTAAACAAGATACCAACAACACAACCAACAGCCTAATTCACACAAAAACAGACCGCAACACACTAATAGCTAAAAAAGCCCTAATTTCATATCAACACTATAGAAATTCTTCCCCTTGGGTATGACTCCTTCCATTTAACGTATAGTCAAAATTACTACTAAGATTGACTTCAAACTCAAAATTTACAAAAAAATAAATAAATAAATAAATAAAAATAAATAAATAAATAAATAATAAAAAACTACATTCAGTTATACTAGAGGTCGCAAATGAGCACGTTGTTTCGGGTAACGGGTCTTAACGGGTTTCGATCGAAATGGGTCTGGGTATACACAGGTCATTTGGGAACGCGGGTCTTGGGTCGAGTTGACCCACCCGTTTTCGCAAAAAAAAAAAAAAAAAAATATATATATATATATATATTTTGTGTAAAAAATGAAAAAGTGAAAATAGCCGTTCAAACTTTGCATTGAGCCGCTAGACCTCGACTCATTCGTTAATTGTTATACAATTAGGCTTTACATCAAATACCTAATTGAACTCATGAACAAGACAATCACATGATAAATATTTACCCAACTTGACCTATATTCAGCCAATGGGTCTTAAAATGCCACCTCTAAGTTTTACAGTCTATAACAACCGACACAAATACAATAACATATAGTCAAAATCACTACTAAGATTCATAATGTCGTAGCTGAATAGGATTTAGCATAAGGGGTGTTTGGATTAGTTCATTCCTTCAGTCCCATATCCTCCAACCAAACACCCTTTTCCGGCATATAGGCTTATCTGAATATGGAAAACCTCGTACGCTCACTTTTTCCGGCTTATTAGCTTACTTAGTCAAGCTTATGGACTTAAATAATCCATAAGCTCATGTTGATAAGTTCATAAGCCCAAAAAAGCGAGCTTATCAGGTTTTTCCAAATTCAAATAAGCCCATAAGCTAGCAAAATAAACTAATCCAAACACCCCCTAATAGTAATATGTCAATTAAATTCTAACTTACGGAACGGCACGTAACCTCTTCACAAGAGGTCTAGCGTTAGACTACTCGTTATGGTGACCCTTGCAAGGGTCGGTCTACCCTTAGAGGACATGTCCCCCATGACGGCGACCTTAGAGGACACCCCCCCCCCCCATTTTTTTATGTGATTCGATCGCCTAGGGGTGAGCAAAAACCGAACCGCAAACCGCAAAACCGCAAAAACCACAAAAAACCGCCCCACAGAAACCGCAAAACCGCAAAAACCGGTGGATCGGTTTCAGGAAAATCTAAAAACCGCAATTGCGGGGCGGTTTCGGTTTTCACCGAAAAACCGCACCGCACCACTCTACAATTTATAACTTTTTAAATATATATATTTTTTTATTTTTTAGAATAACACACTAAAATAACACACTAAAATTTATATTTTTTTTACTTTTTAGATATATTTTTTTAAATATAATTTTTTATTTTTTAGAATAACACACTAAAACCGCACCAAAAACCACATAAACCCGCAAAACCCCACCAAAAATAAAAAGGTATATCTTGCGGTGCGGGGCGGTTTTGACCAAAAACCAACCCGCAAAACCGCATAAACCCGCAAAACCGAAACCGCAAAAACCGCGCGGTGCGGATCCTTATTTTTATAGAAACCGCAATTGCGGGGCGGTTTCGGTTTTAGTCAAAAACCGCACCGAACCGCCCCATGCTCACCCCTACCCCCCCCCCCATTTTTTTATGTGATTCGATCGCCTAGGCGACCCATCTTGTGCATTTGGTTTGTGTGTTTATTTATATTTATTAATTTTTGTGGAGTATGTTTTTTTTGTACACTAGGGTCGCCTTACTACAGACTTAGGGTCATATGTTTGGTTTAGGAGTCATATGTTTGGTTTAGGAGAGAGAATCTGATATGGTAATGAGGTAGCAGGATCTTTTGGTTGTGGTCACCATTACTACTAGTCTTAAAACCTCACTAGGTACACGTTTGGGGATGGTCAAATAAATGACGGAAACGGTCACACGGATACCTCACTTAAGCCGAGTATATTTAAGTCAAAGACTCTACTCTAGTAATATACTAATAATGCATAAGAAGTGCAATGTATAGAAAATTAATAACCTAAACATAGGGTAACCAGTTCAAATATATATGTTTAAACGAATATTACAAGAACACATGAATACGAGAAGATGAATGTCACAAAGGAACATAAATTTAAAATAATACGATGAAGCAAATTGTAACAAAATATACATTATATTGTTTAAGGAACAAAAAGCGGATGATATACCAGAGATGAGATGTTGAGAATGTTGTCTAGTGTTCGTCAACCTTGTATGAAGTCCATGTGAAACATTTATAAAAATTGACTCCTTGGTTGCCAAGCAAAGGTGTGTGTATATATATACCCTCGTGACCCGACCCGGTGACTTTTTTTTGGGAAAACAGGGAGTGACATGTTACTTTAAGTGGATGTCAACATTAAAAGTCAAGGTAAAATGACATTTTTTTCTAAGAAAATCACCAACATGTGTTAAAGATACAAATTTAAGTTGGTGTGAGACATGTTTTGTTTTAAAAAGGATACAAATTTAATATATCATTAAAATACTTAATAATCTCCCGACACAGCGTTAAAGATGTTGAGAAAATATTGTCTTAATGGATAAAATTTAATCAAATCATTAAAATGCTCAAAGATCTTTTAACACGGTATTAAAGATGTCGAGAGACGTATTATTTTGAAATAGACAAAATTTAATTAAATCATTAAAATACTCAATAATCTTTCAACATTTCATTAAAGATGTCGAGAGGCATATTATCTTAAAAGGAAAAATTTTAGTAAAATCATTATGATACTCAAAAATCTTCCGACATAGTGTTAAAGATTGTTGTTCCCTTAACACGCTTAGAGTTAACTATAAAGTTAATCTATTTGTGTTTATGACTAATACAATGTAATGATTACTTCTAACAGTTAATGAAACGTTAATATAAAAACACACAGTATTTTCAACGTTTAAATTCTTATTAGAAATGAATCAAAGAATCTATTACCCAAGTGTTTTGCGGAACAAACACTTGGGATTGAATAGACAAGGTATGGTGTCTTCTATCTAAACTCAAGCTATGCTTAAGTGGTAACAATTCGACCCACTGAGCTATCTCAGGGATACGTTACTCTTTGTAGAAGAAAAGGGGTATTTGTGAAAGTCTAAGCTTTAATTGCACAAGAATACCTTACCCACTTTTCTCTATCTGTTTGCTATTTATAGGCAAACAGATCAAGAGTACTGAAGATTAAAACTAGATAAACAAATAGGAAGCGTGTCTGACAACTACAACAGTAGTTGTCATTTCCAAGAACCAATAGGATTGTGCCAATAAGTCTTCGAGTGTCTGACCTTACACTTCTTAGACTATTGGCCACTTGAGGGATGGTTTGTCTGACCCCGATAAGACTTGTTCTTATCTTCTTAAAACCTTCCCTCTTTTCCCGCCTTTTATTCAGGCTTTAGGTTCTTCAGGCATTTGTCTTCAGTCTTCAGTTGTTGTTGTTGAGGAGACTGGGTTCAGTGAGCTCTTGTCTAAAGCTCACTGATCCATTACCTTCTTCTTCGTCTCAAGTAACACTTCAGTGAGTACCGCCTCACTGTGTGGTGAATCTTTCTTCTTAGACTCGTCCTGAGCATCTTGAAGGTAACTCACTGAGTGACTGTTCACTCAGTGACTTGGAATATTTTCGGTTTAATTTACACTTAGCTTAATTTGTATTCAAATCTTGTTTTATCGACTCTAGAGACACTGAAGGACCCAACAATCTCCCCCTATTTGGATATAAATTATGCTTAAGTGTTTTTGATCAGTTATGAGTGAGCTAATGACTTCTGCTCATACTGAATGTACTAGAAAGTAAATAAGGACACTAAAATAACAAAAACATCATCTTATTAATATTATTACAAGTCCTAACAAAACTATACATAGTACAAGGATAGTGGTGGTGTTGGCAGATTCATTCAGTCGATCTTATAACCTAGGGCTTTAAGCTTTGGCTTCATGGACTCTAGCTCATGCTGGTCAGGATGCTCTTGAATCTTTGTTCTCAGGTCTTGGCAGAACCTCACATTCTCAGGAGTCTTGATTGGTGAGGCCATCATGAGGAAACCCAGCATTGCCTTGAATCCTGATTGGTCAATATCACTCCATCTTTGGAAGGCTGGGTCTCCAAACTCATCAGTGAAGAACAAACCTCTTTCAGGTTGTTCGATGACCAAGTTGTTCCTGAATGGAACTCCTTCAGGGAGGGCTCTGTTGCAATCCAGACCAGGGACCTTGATCTCAGGCTCAGCTTCAATCTTCTTTCTCTTTCTTGAGGAAGACTGAGAGGGAGCAGGCTGTTCTGCTGAAGCAGGAAGAGGAGAGGGAATACCAAGTTCCTGAGGTGTTGCTGCCAATCTTTCATACCTCAGACTCAGGGACTTCAATAGACCAGGGACCACAACATTTGATTTTTTCGCTATTATTGGACCCAACTCATCCAATTCAGTGATCCCGAAGTCAGCGAATCTGAAGGGGTTATGAACCTCAAAGTTTCTCTTGTCAGCACTTCTGTAGACAGTAACAATGGCAGGCTTGGTGTTTTGATGAATCTTGACATCAGTGATTGGTTCTGGTTTCAACCTGCTTGTCATGACCCACTGATATCTCTCAATCCTGTTCTGCCTAATCTCTTCAGCCCTTTTCATTCTTTCCTCGCTTTTCTGCCTGAGAGCCGATATCTCAGCATCCTGAGCTTTCACAAACCTCTTACCACCTTCCCTTTTTGCTAGGTCTTTTGGCTCAATCCCGATCTTCTCAGCCTCTTCATGTACCACCTGAATAAGAGCAGCCTTGCTCGCCCTTTCTTCTTCAGCTACCTTCTTCATTGCCTCCTCTTTCTCCATATGAGCCTGAATTTCCTCATTTGTGAGAAGAAGTATTTTTCCATTTACCTCATAAGGGACCCTGATTGGCTCATCAGGGTCTTGCCTTCTTTCAGAGGAAGCAGGCACCAAGATTGTAGACTCAGGCTCAGTGGTTGTGAGAATGCCCTTGCCTTTGTCTTGGTGGGATGAAGATGGATTTGTCTCAGGAATCTCCCCCTCAGTGTGAGAAGGAGGTTGTTCAGGTTTTTCTTCTTCAGTGACTCTCTCCCCCTCAACTGTTGCTTAACCTTCGGTGAGAGCAAAAGTTGGTGTGCTCACTAAAGTTGAGGGAGCCTGGCCTTTGAAGGCCTGATAGATCTCAGTCATCATTGATTTGATGTCTGAGGTGTCCTTCAGAAGAGTTGAGACCTTAGCCTCAAGAGAAGCCTGAGAAGCCTCTAGTGTTGTCATCCTTGGCCCAAGAGTCCAAGCCATGGAAGAAGAAGAATTAGCCAAAGATGCCATGTGGGACTCCATAAGACCCGGGGAAGACCTGATGGAGTCCACTATAGAGCTGAGTCCCTGAAGATTTGAGGAGGTCAGCATGTTTACCAGCTCAGCCAGCTGAGTAGATTGTTGCTGGTAGATCTCAGAAGCCTGAAAAATTGTCTTGTTAAGCTCAGGGTCATCTTTCACTGACGCTTGAATAGTTTCAACGCTCTTTTGTATTTCGGTGAGACTCGTTGAACAACTTAAGATTATGATCAAGATTCGTCAGGGAGAAGAAGATAGATGACTTGTGCTCATTAACATCATCATGATAGGATTCCACTGATTCCTTCAGATCGACATAATGAACAGCAGCTTCAGTGTGTTGATCAAACAATTCTTCAGTGAGCCCAGTAAAGAGAGCATTGTTGGCCTTTTGTAGGAACTTGACCAATTGCCTTTGAGTCAGAGTAAGAATGTTGTCATACTTCTTGAGCTCAGGAGGGCAGGATGATTCAGAATCTGAAGAATGATCAGCCTGAGATTCAGATTCTTCACCATGAGGAGAAGACTGATACGATTGTTCAGTAGGTTGGGCATCAGTCTCCATGTCATCATCTGCCTCAAAAACTTCCTCCTCACTCTCTTCCTTAAGATCATCTTCAGAATCAAGAAGAGCCTTAATATCCACCATAGACTCAATCTCCAAAAAGGTACCCGGCTCCTCTTCATAAGAAGACTTGCCTTGGTTTTGGCCAGGTCCTGACCCCGCCATAAAAACTGAGTGGGTTTGCTCAGCCTGGCTAACCATAATAACTGATTTCTCAGCCTGGTGTTTGGGGTCAGTTCCCAAGAGAATGGATCAGCCTGAGGGGTTTATGGGTTCCGTATCAGCGGGTGGTTTATATCCCTCTGAGTCTTTGTCCCCCTTAGCGCCTTCAAGTCCTGATGGGTGTTTTTCAGAACTATCATGAGGCACTGTTTGTGATGATTGATGGACCCCCTTCCCATCAAGGTTGTTCTGCCCTTTTGGGGATTCAGGGTCCTTGACTCCCTGAGACCCTGAGTGTGATTTCTCAGGGACGTTAGCGGGATGTGATTGGGTGTGGGTCCCCTTCCCAGTTGAGTAGTGCTGCTCAACCGAGGATTCAGGACCCTTTTCTCCCTCAGGCCCTGATTGTGATTTGTCAGTGCCTTCATCGGGATGTGAATGGGTGGAGGTTCCTAACTCCAATGACTTGTTTTTGTCAGTGGAATCATGAGGAAAGGGTTTGCCCGAGGACACTGAGGATGATTTCTCAGTATCCTCCGTTGGCGTTTGTTTTTGGGTCAAGAGGGTCACAGTGATAGGTGTCTCAGAGGTCTCGGCCAAGTTTAACCCTTGTTTAGGGTTGTTTGAGGCATCAATCTCAGTGACGAGTGGTTTGGGTTTAACCACCATACTGGACTGACCCTTCTTTGTCTTCTTCACCTTCTTTGTAGGTGAAGGTACTGGAGAAACAGCGTTCTCCCCCTGAATAACCACCAGCATGTAGTTGGTCAGGGCAATGGGTTGTACCTCAGGAATGCCACTAGTATAATTGGTCTTATGTAGGACGTCAGGTTTTGAACCTTCAACGTCAGACCTAACATAGTCAGGACCTAATAGGTCCTGAAGCACGCAGGAAATAAACCTAGGATAAGACATAAGTCTTTGCCTAGATTTCCCTGAGAGCTTGGCAACAAGGTCACGGAAGATTATTCCTCCGATATCAATTTTTCTACCCTCCAGGAGACTGAACAACATTAATTGTTGTGATGAGTTCAACTGCTCCGTGGAGGATTTATTCCCTCCAAGGATCTGAATGATGAAGGTCATCAGGATCCTCCAGATAGGGTGGAACCAGGTTTTAACTATTGGAGCCTTCTCCAATAAGGCTCCGGCGGCCATTGTAGGAAGCTTAGGGTCATGAGGTCCTAGATAAAGCAATTCTGCTTTAACCTCTTGGTCAGTAGGGTTGGGCTCAAAGGCCTTAGCGAAATCAAGACCAGTGGCCTTGATGAAGGTTTTGTAATCCAGGAGAGGGTCCTTCTCCCATTCATCACTGTGAATGTGATGATCGATTCTTTGGTGTCCTCAGGGTTGGTTGCCACTGAAGTACACCAGAATTCCCTCAAATATCATGGTAGATGACTGAGGGGGTCTTGGTGAATGTCGTAGCAAGAAAGAAGTTTTGAAGATACTTCACTACATTCTTGTACGCATAGAACTTTTGTGGATAGGCAAAGTTTCCTACCACATTGTTCTTGGTGAGGTCTACACCCTCTAATATGAATTCCACATTAGGGGCGTATATGATAGCATTAGAAGAAGCCATTTGTATTGGTAGGTCTGGGTTAACAAATGATTCTGGGTTTCTAAAGCCTAAGAACTCACATACAAGATTTAGTTTTTTAAAAGAAAAGGGCAAAATTTTGCTTAAGATTTCTAAAAACATGGTTTTTTTTTTTTTTTTTTTTTTTTTTTTTTTGGTTTGGGGTATTTATAGGGAAGTGAAGTGGAGGGTAATTTGGGTATTAAGCGGATTTTATTTATTCAAAAAGAATTTTTGGAAACTGTTTGGAATAAAATGTTTTGGGATCCGCATTTAATGCCACCACTCCACTTTCCCTGGTTTGGCGCAACAGTCAAGGACAGTTGAGCAGTTCTGCAAAAATGTAATTTGCAGAGATGAGTCATCACATATCTGTAATGTGATTGGAGAGGCATTTAATGCCAAGTGGGAATGTGGGGGCCCAGAGGTGGAAGCCAGAAAGGCAAAAGAACAAATATTCTTATATTAAATAAGAATTCAGTTACCAACCTCGGACATTTACTAACTAGATACTTAGAGCGTTTAAGTTAGTATTTAATGTCTCTTGAGGGCCCTGAATGATTTTTCATTCAGTGAACCTGATTGTCAGGACTTGGGTTGAGTCACTGATGGTTCTAGTGTTCAGGAATTTGGGTTTAATTCCTGAGGTTCAAGGGTTCAGGAACTTGGGTTTAGTTCCTGAAGTCCAACATTTCAGGAACTTGGGCTTAGTTCCTGAGGTTTTAGTGATTCTTTTCACTGAAGTACACATTGAGTCAGGGACCTGGATTTTCAGAATTTACACTTATTTGGATGGAATCAATCAGTGGACTGATTCTCAATATCCAACATTCCAAGTTCAGCTTTCAGTCTTGTGAAAGTTGGTTCATCCAATGGTTTGGTGAATATATCAGCTAGCTGATATTCAGTAGGAATGAAGTGTAATTCTATGTCACCATTCATGACATGGTCCCTGATGAAATGATATCTAATATCAATGTGTTTTGTTCTCTGATGAAGAACAGGGTTGTTTGAGGTGGCAATTGCACTTGTGTTATCACAAAAGATGGGAACCATCTTGTACTGAATTCCATAGTCACTGAGTTGACTTTTCATCCAGAGTACATTTGCACAACAACTTGCTGCTGCAACATATTCAGCTTCGGCTGAGGACATGGCAACTGACTGTTGCTTCTTAGCACTCCAACAGACTAGTTTTCCACTAAGAATTTGGCAGGAGCCTGAAGTGCTTTTTCTGTCCATGTTGCATCCAGCATAGTCAGAGTCTGAGTATCCTTTAAGATCAAGGCCTGAGCATTTTGGATAGTATAATCCAAGGCTTGGAGTACCTTTCAGGTACCTGAATATCCTTTTCACAGCAGTGATATAAGATTCTCTTGGGTCAGATTGATATCTGGCACACAAACAGACTGAGAATTGGATATCAGGCCTTGATGCAAGTAGATACATCTGTGATCCTATCATTCCTCTAAAAAGAGTTTGATTTACTGGTTTTCCAGTGAGATCAGGACCAAGGTTGTTTGGGGGTACTATGGGAGTTTTGACTGAGGCACAGTCACTGAGCTCATACTTCTTCAGTAGGCTCCTAACATACTTCTCTTGACTGATAGAGGTTCCTTTATAAGTCTGCTTGATTTGAAGACCAAGGAAGTAAGTCAGTTCTCCCATCATGCTCATTTCAAATTTCTTTGCCATTAGTTTTTCAAATTGTTTGCAAAGTTTGAAACTTGTTGAGCCAAAGATGATGTCATCGACATACACTTGTACTAGTATGACATCATTATTTGTCTTGTAGATAAACAATGTGTTTTCTATCTTGCCTCTGACAAATTTGTTTTGGATCAGGAAGGCTGAAAGATTTTCATACCATGCCCTGGGAGCTTGTTTCAGTCCATAAAGGGCTTTGTTAAGCTTGCAGACATAGTCAGGAAACTCATGGCTTTCAAATCCAGGAGGTTGCTGAACATAAACTTCTTCTTTCAGTGAACCATTTAAGAATGCACTTATAACATCCATTTGGTACACCTTGAAGTTCATGTATGTAGCAAAAGCAAGGAAGATCCTGATGGCTTCCATCCTTGCTACTAGTGCAAATGTTTCTTCATAGTCAATGCCTTCTGGTTGATTATAGCCTTTGGCTACAAGTCTGGCTTTGTTCTTAATGACTATGCCATTTTCATCAGATTTGTTTTTGAATACCCATTTCATGCCAATGACTGAAACATATTCAGGACACTTGACCAAGGTCATTACCTTGTTTCTGTCAAATTGTTCTAGTTCATCATGCATGGCCTGAACCCAACTTGGGTGATTAAGTGCTTCCTTGACACTTTTGGGTTCAATTGTGTAAATAAAGTCCACAAATAGGCATTCATTGGCTGAGGCTGCTCTCAGTTCAGCAGCCATGCTTCTTGTGAGCATGCCTTCAGTAGGCTCACCAATTATATTGACAAGTTCTATATCCTGAGACCTAGTCCAACTGTCCTGAGGTCTTGGAAATTGATTAGAGCTTGTAGAGGCCTGATGGGTAGGATCAGGATCAGACATATGATGATCTTCAGTATCTTGAGTGTCTGAGTGCGTTGACTCATCACTGTGATTGTTTGTTTCCTGAGTATTTTGTACTGACTAAATGATTTCATCAGTACTTTGTGCTTCAACAAACTCAGTGATGGTTGGGTAAGGAAGGTTATGGGGAATGATGTAATAGGAGATGTCAGCATTTTCTTGGTACTGAGTGGAAGGACCATTTTCAGGATGATGTTCATCAGGAGGATATCTTGATGATTCATCAATACCTATCTCTTCCACTGAGTTGTTAAAGACACTGATAGCATCAGTGCTTTCATCAAAGGTAACATGAAATGTTTCCTCAGTATGCTGTCTCCTAGTGTTGAACACCCTGAAGGCCTTTGAGACAAGGGAGTATCCAAGGAAGTATCCATCATCAGCTTTGGCATCAAATTTTCCTAAGTGATCCTTGTGATTATGAATAAACACAGGACACCCAAATACATGAAAGTAGCTGATGTCAGGGATCCTTCCCTTGAATAACTCATAAGGAGTTTTGCTATGTCTCTTGACAATGATGGATCTGTTTTGTGTGTAACAAAGGTCAATTCACTGGGACTTACATAGGGGTTAACCATGTGATGGTCAATTCCTATTGTTTTCCTAGGGATTAAACCCACAATATCAAAGACCTTGGGGTTCTTTTTGGTCCAACCTTGGATGACAGCCTTTTCTTTGTTAAGTTCAGTTTGTAGGTCTTGGTTTTGTTTCAAAATTTCAGTGTTCTGAATTTGTAGAGTAATTATTTCTAATTTGGCTTGCTTCAGTACAAGCAATTCATCTCTACATTTATTCAATTCTAACACTATGTTGTTGTATTTTGAAAACATGTTAAGCCTTTGTTCCTCAACAAATTTAAGATCTACACAAATATAATTCATGTAAGACTGCTAATCAGAATCATCATCCATAGAAAGTACAGTGTTTACCTTCTTCATGGTGATGTTTACCCACTCTCCATTCCTTGCATGGCTTTTCCCAATAGCCACTTGATCACCTTCAGAGAGTTCCATCAGTGCACTCACTTTAATTTCCTCATCTGAGGATACCTCTTCTTCATCCCAATCATAAGCTTCAGCTACTAAAACCTTGTTCTTTGCCTGAACAGGTTTGGATGTTTGAGCAGCCTGAGACATAGAGGGATTAGTTTCAAGAATTGCAAGTTTAGCCTTGGCTTTCCTATATTTTGTTTCAAAGTCTTTTTGACCCTTGTTTTGAAATTGTTGGGTTGACTGAAACATTCTAGGTTGAAACTTGCTAGTTCCTGAGGAACTATTTCCTGAAAATTTGTAAGAGGGTTCTGAGGTGGTTTTAGAATAACAGTCCCTAGCAAAATGACCCTTTTTACCACAATTAAAGCATTCAGTGGTTTCATTTTCTTTTCCTTTTGAAAAGTTGGACTGGTTTCTTTTGATGAAATGTTTTGAACTAGCAAGGAGTGCCCTCTCTTGGAATTCTAAGTTTAAATCTTTTAGGTACTCATCACTAGTCCTTTCATCAATTTCATCCTCAGAATCCTCTTGAAAGTCCTGCACAACATCATTAGTATAAAAGGCAGTTGATATGGGTGTGGAGGTCAAGGCCTTTTTGGACTCAAGAGCTTTTGAGTCAGGGTATCTCCTTGAGATTAAGTTATCTTCATAGACAAACTTCCCATAGATCTCAGGGAGCTCAAGGGTCTGAATGTGATTAGCATTCCTCAGGCCTTGTGAGAAGTTTAACCACTTCTCAGGGAGACTGTTGACAAAGCCAACATTTGTCTCATGCTTAGAAAAAACTACACCATCATTTGATAGTTCGTTTATCAAGGTCTTGTATCTGGTATAAGTCTGAGAGAGACTTTCAGAGTCTTTTGCCCTGAAAGTATTATACTCAAGTTTCAAGTCCGTGACCCTGTTTTCCTTGGTATCTGAGGGACCCTCAAAGCTATTGACCAAGTCATCCCAAGTTTGCTTGGCTGTTGAACAGTTGATGATTGATTCCATTATATCGTCAGGAAGACATGATATAATGATGCTTTTTAGGCGTTGGTCTTGATTAACCACCCTCCTCTCATCAATGGTCCATTGAGCCTCAAGCTTGTTTAGCCCTTCAGCAGTCTTTGGGACATAAGGACCATCTTTGACACAAGTGATGTAGTATGGTTCCATACCAGTCAAGTAGCAAAGCATTCACTTTTTTCACTTGCTAAATTTACCAGCTTCAAGTCATGGGGCAACAGCTGAAAAGCTTCCTCCCTTTTTGTCGACTAGCTGGGGCACATTTGCATCAGTCATAGTAGGATCTTGGTTTTAAAAACCTTGAGCACTCTTGGTTAATTTTGAAAGATTTTATAAACCAGAGGCTCTGATACCACTTGTTGTTCCCTTAACACGCTTAGAGTTAAATATAAAGTTAATCTATTTGTGTTTATGACTAATACAATGTAATGATTACTTCTAACAGTTAATGAAACGTTAATATAAAAACACACAGTATTTTCTACGTTTAAATTCTTATTAGAAATGAATCAAAGAATCTATTACCTAAGTGTTTTGCGGAACAAACACTTGGGATTGAATAGACAAGGTATGGTGTTTCCTATCTAAACTCAAGCTATGCTTAAGTGGTAACAATTCGACCCACTGAGCTATCTCAGGGATACGTTACTCTTTGTAGAAGAAAAGGGGTATTTGTGAAAGTCTAAGCTTTAATTGCACAAGAATACCTTACCCACTTTTCTCTATCTGTTTGCTATTTATAGGCAAACAGATCAAGAGTACTGAAGATTAAAACTAGATAAACAAATAGGAAGCGTGTCTGACAACTACAGCAGTAGTTGTCATTTCCAAGATCCAATAGGATTGTGCCAATAAGTCTTCGAGTGTCTGACCTTACACTTCTTAGACTATTGGCCACTTGAGGGATGGTTTGTCTGACCCCGATAAGACTTGTTCTTATCTTCTTAAAACCTTCCCTCTTTTCCCGTCTTTTATTCAGGCTTTAGGTTCTTCAGGCATTTTTCTTCAGTCTTCAGTTGTTGTTGTTGAGGAGACTGGGTTCAGTGAGCTCTTGTCTAAAGCTCACTGATCCATTACCTTCTTTTTCGTCTCAAGTAACACTTCAGTGAGTACCGCCTCACTGTGTGGTGAATCTTTCTTCTTAGACTCGTCCTGAGCATCTTGAAGGTAACTCACTGAGTGACTGTTCACTCAGTGACTTGGAATGTTTTCAGTTTAATTTACACTTAGCTTAATTTGTATTAAAATTTTGTTTTATCGACTCTTGGGTACTGAAGGACCCAACAAAGATGTTCAAAGACACGTTGTCTCAAATTGGACAAAACTTAATCAGATCATTAACATACTCAAGATCCTTCGATAGGATGTCGAGTATGTCGAAAAAAAGCTGATAAATAATTTCAATTTTCAAATTTTGCCTAATGTCAAGAACCCTTTCAAAGGATTTCCACAAATATATAACCCCTTCGTCATAATGACGTCATGAAGCCAGTCATAACTGAAAATGATTTGTGAAGCCTCTTCAACATACTTGACGCCATGTAGAGGAAAACATGTGACCTACTTGACATCTTCGACACCACATCGTGAGATTTTTGAGTATTTGATAGTTTGATTAGATATTTAGTCTATTTTAAGTCAATACATCTTGAGCATACTTTTATGGTATACCAAATGTTTAAGAAGTAACCTAAACCATAAAATCTTATGTCTTCTTTTGTGAGCCTTAGAGCTGGGTGTCATGGCTCAAGCCATGAGCCTTTTTCGGTGCCACGTCATGCCACATATCATTTTTCTCATTTCACATCTTTTTTCACTCACACATCTAAAAACACTCTCCCTCATGGCTCAAGCCAAAACCTTCTTTTGAGATCCATCATTTTATTTTCTTTTCCGTCTTTTAAATCAACTAATTTTCATTCATTAATACAAATTACATTAAAAAAATATATTAAAAAATAAACAACACATATTCATTAAACACATTATAAAATTTAAACAGAATAAATAATGAAATTTTAACAAAATGTTATATCAGGGTCATGCTTGAGAAAAGACTAATACATGAGAGGCTAAACTTGTAAAATCGTTTATAACAAAAAAGAATGTAAGACTATTTAGCTCAAAAATGAAAAGTGGGTTAAACAATTAGCCTACAAAAAGCTCAAATAGCCCGGGACGATCGGTCGACTGACATACTACATTAAAATTTTGACAAGTGTCTCATTTTTTAATTAAAAAAGTACATGGTGTGTAAGTATATATAAGTAGTGTGTAAGCTATGTGTACTTTGTGTGACTTGTACTTTAGGCGACTTGTGTTTTGTTTAGCTTTTCTTATTGTTTTACCACCACCTGCCACCACCACCCTCTGCCACCACCCCCACCACCGCTATCGCCAACTCCATTGCCACCCCCACCCCCCGCCACCACCACGCGCCTCCACCACCACCTACCACCACCATATTTTGGTGGGTGGTGGTGGCAGTGGGTGGTGGCGATAGCGGGGGGTGGTGGTGGTATTACTATATGATAATAATAATAATAATATAATAATAACATGGTACGGGGGGCTTGGTGTATATTCTGCAGGTGATGTCTTGAACTATGCTTTTCTTGCGTCTAGACTTCAATCTGTTAACCTGCAGAATAGGTTGCTTCGAAATTCTGGTGTCGTAACCCCTGATACTTCTTTTCATGATGCCTTGTGTGATTTTAATGTGAAAATGGAGATTGATCTTTTGAGTAATCCGTGTGAGATCGCTGCCCCCAAACTCATGAAGAAACTGGCAGATATATATTTCACACGTGTTACCCGAACTGCTGAATCTACATTTTCTTTATCTACTCGACAGATGGCATTATGGAAATCGCAAATGGAGGACCACACTTCGGACTGGCTTAGGGTTGTTCCGATATCGGGGTTGGGGCAGACTATGAATGCCAGGACCTATCGTTGTGTGTTATGTTATCGGCTTGGTGTCCCCCTATTTTCTGTTCAGATGCCGTGCTCAGCCTGTTCCAAGGTCTTTGCTGGTGATATTTATGGGGACCACGCTGTATCTTGTGCTGGTATGGTTGGTATTAAACATCGGCATAACATGGTACGTGATGTTCTTGTTGACATATGTTCTCGTTCTGGGGTTTCGGCCCGTAAAGAGGTTGACATTGGACTTTGTGGTGAAAGGGACAAATCTTTACGTCCTGCTGATGTGTTGCTCTACTCGTGGGATGGAGGACTTGATGTATGTGTTGATTTGACTGGTTCATCGCCCTTGACGCAAACTGGTATGGTTGATTTCGTGCCGGGTCGTGTGGTGATTGAGGCTGCTCAACGTAAACGCGTCAAGTATGAGGCTAAGTGCGCAGGTATGGGATATGGGTTCCTTCCCTTCTCTTTCTCTTCTTTTGGGGAACTTGAAAAGGACGCTGTGTCTTTGCTGAAGCGTATTCGAAAGTTTTCGATGACTCAAGACATTGGAGCACGTGCCGCTGCCCATATTTTTAGTAGGATTAGCTTTTCTATAGCTAGAGGAGTGGGAGCCCAATTAGTATCTCGGCTCCCTACTAACTTCTTGTAAATCCTTTTTGTTTTTAATAAAGTGATGTTTTATAAAAAAAAAAATAATAATAATAAATAAATAAATAAATAAATAAATAATAATAATAAATAATTTCTTGTAAAATCCTTTTTGTTTTTAATAAAAGTGATGGTTATAATAAAAAAAAATAAATAAATAAAAAAATAAAATAAAAAATAAAATAAAATAATAATAATAATAATAATAATAATAATAATAATAATAATAATAATAATAATAATAATAATAATAATAATAATAATAATAATACTAATAATAATAATAATACTCTGCAAGTGATGCCTTGAACTATGCTTTCCTTGCATCTCGACTCCAATCTGCCAGCTTACAAACTAAGCTCCTCCGACATTCTAGTATTGTAACTTTTGGACCTTCCTTCGAAGATGCCTTGTGTGGCTTTAATGCGAAAATGGAGATCGACCTTTTGAGTAACCCGGATGAGATCGCTGCCCCCAAACTCATGAAGAAATTGGCAGACATATATTTCACACGTGTTACCTGTTGATGCAAATAATGTTCTAAAAACGTTATTTCTATCTTCCGATAACTTCACGTTTTGAGGATGACAAAATGTGAAATCACGTTACGTTAAAATTAACGTAAACAAGTTTTTAATCGGAAGATCCTGTTTCTACACAAATCACTCTAGAACAAAGTTACAACTTAACTAATGATCAAAGAAGTGAATTTGAGTTTTAGACATCACATTTTTATGTGACAAAATATTTCTTTCAAAAATATACTTTACAAATTATTTTTGAATAATTAAGAAATGTTTTAATGGAAAAATAAGTTTAAAATACATAACAGCTATTCCCCCCCCCCCCCCCAAAATCAGCTCCAAACTTCCCCAAATAAGTTTTCACCTGAAAAGACAAAAAATGGAGCGTCTTTGTCTGACACGGCTCCACGGTTCCACTAAATTTAGTGGAGCCATGGGTGATTTAGTGGAGTCGTCCCTCTATAACGGTCAAATTTTTTCTGCCTATAAATACCAGCCCTGTTCACAGTTCTTGAGCATCCTTTTTCACATAGAATTTTCTGAGTTTAATACTCTCTTCACATTTTCTTTCTTTGATCATTTAGATTAGTTTTTCTTTTGTTCAAGAGTGATCCAATCATCCAACTTAGAGATCCTTTTCATTCCTCTTCAATAGCAAGAGAAGAACACAAAGTATCCAAGTAGATACATAGTGTTATCATTCCTCTTCAATAGCAACAGAAGAACTCAAGGTATTCAAGAAAATACAAGAGTTATAGTTGTAGTTAGGGAAGTCGTAACATTTGTTACACACTTGTTGTATCCTAGTATACATCAAGATCATTTTATTTTGTGAGAGAGTGAGTGAAGATCATTGTGATCTTATAAGAGATATTGATTATCTCTTGAAGCCATTGGGCTAGTGTGATTGATCAAGAAGATCAAAGATAGATAGGATAGGTTGAGTGAAGTGAGAGTTGATCATTGTGATCGTATTGAGATCTTGGAGATCTTTTGAAGCCATTGGGCTTATGTGATTAATCAAGTGGATGATAGGTAGATCGGGTAGATCGAGTCTTGTGTAAAGTAGTAAAGGATCAAGTGGATCGTGGTAGATTAGTGCTAGCTAAGATTAGCACTCGACATCTAGCTTAGTGTCGGAAATAGGATAAGCGACGTGTACGGTTTTCTCCGCCTAAAGGGTGGTTGTTGACATAGTGTTTGAAACTCTCGAGTGTGGTACTCGGGGAGTGGAGTAGGCCGAAGAAGAGCTTCGTAGCCGAATCACTATAAATCCTTTGTCCCAATTTGATCTTTCCATCTCTACTCTTTACTTTCATTACTTATTATTAGTTAGTTTAGTGTGTAGTTCATATTGGTGTTGATTGATTGCACATAACAATCGAATCAAACGTTTCCAATAGTAAAGTTTTTTTTTAAGAAATCTTAAAAGATTTAAAAGAACTTAAAAACCAGAGTAAACTCCAAAATACATCCCTGTGGTTTACCCCATTTCGGACGATACATCACTCCCGAAAAAGTTGCAACATACACATCCCTCCGTTAGTAAAAGTCAAACACATTACATCCACGAGGACGAACGGTGCAAACATTGTGTCGTTAACTTGGACACGTGGCAGTTATCTCTTTTTAAGTAAGGGTAATTATGTCATTGTATATTTCACACCACTTCACCACTCTATTAATACCAATTTCACTCAAACATATTCATAAACCCAGATTTCAAGAATAGCTAGCCTCTTTAACAAAGCTCAAATTCTTTAACAAACACAAATCATAAAAGTCTCGATCTAACATATTCATAAACCCAGATTTCACTCAAACTCAATATTCATAAACTCCATATTCACTCAAACTCAATATTCATAAACCCAAACTCAATATTCATAAAAAAAAAAATCTCGATCTATTAATACCAATTTCACTCAAATCATATCATAAACTATATTCATAAACCCATATTCAAAAACACAAACACAAATAAAAAACACAAACACAAACACAAATCAAAAACACAAACACAAACACAAACACAAATCAAAAAATTAACATTTCTGCAAATCAATCACAACACAACAATTAACATTTAGAAACTGATGATATACCTTCTCGATCTAACAACAAAACTCTCGATCTAACACAACATATTCATAACAAAATCCCAAACATATTCATAACAAAATCCCAAGCACACCTCTCGATCTAACAAAAAACCCAGATCGAAACGCAAAAAAAAAAAAAAAAAAAAAAAAAAAAAAAAAAAAAAAAAAAAAAAAACAAAACAAAGATATAATCAACGCCTTTATCTATATATTCACCGAGCACCATTAAAAGCCAAGAGGTTTGGAATCTTGTTTGTGAGTCGCGAACCAGGTAGGTGGTTTATAGTTTTGTTTTTTCCAAGATCAATGAAGGTTTTGTTGGATCTTTAAGGATCTTTGAGTGTTTCGAAAACCAAACCCGAGATCTTGTTATTGTTTTTTTTTTCATTTAATTTTTTTGAGAAAGATGTGGGTTTGTTGTGGTTTTTTAAAGTTGTAAGTTGTAACTATGTAGTTGTTGATGAGATGATTTGGGACAACTTTGTTGTAGTTGACTATTGATGGGTAGATGTTGAAAAGAGAAGATCTGAGATGATATCTCAAATACTCTTTGTTATTAGAACAGAAATGGCAGAAATGTTAGTTGTTATGTTGTGATTGATTTGCAGAAATGTTACCCTTACTTAAAAGAATGTTAATTGTTGTGATGTGATTGGTTGCGATTGGTTTATTAAAAGAATGGTGATTTGCAGAAATGTTGTGTTGTGATTTAAAAGAATGTTGTGTTGTGATTTGCAGAAATGTTAATTGTTGTGTTGTGATTGGTTTATTAAAAGAATGGTGTGAGTAGGTGTGGGTCTTAAAAAGACTTAATTACCCTTGCTTAAAAAGAGATAACTGCCACGTGTCCAAGTTAACGACACAATGTTTGCACCGTTCGTCCTCGTGGATGTATTGTGTTTGACTTTTACTAACGGAGGGATGTGTATGTTGCAACTTTTTCGGGAGTGATGTATCATGCGAAATCGGGTAAACCACAGGGATGTATTTTGGAGTTTACTCTAAAAAATGGTAAAACTATTCAACCCCCCCCCCCCCCTTCTAGTTTTCCACAATTGGTATCAGAGCCAGGTTAGTCAAGATTTTAAAGTAAATTGTATTTTAAAACTTGAATCGATCAATGGATTCCGAAAAATATCTAGAAGGGCAATCTATGCAAAGACCACCACTTTTTGAAATCGATTGTTTTATCTATTGGAAAACAAGATTCGAAACGTATGTGAAATCAAAATACATTGATCTTTGGCATGTTATTACCGAGGGTGACTTTCAACCGATTCAAATGAATCCGGTAACTAAAAAGGATAAAATAGTTTCTTATGATAAACAAAGTGATGAACTTAAAAGGAAATTAGCCAAGAATAATGAGGCTAAAATGATGATTTACAATGCTTTGCCTAAAAAGGAATTTGAAAGAATTTTCATGTGTAATACGGCAAAAGATATTTGGAAAACTTTGTTAGTCACTAACCAAGGTAATAACCAAGTCAAAGAGAACAAGATAGATCTTCTTGTTCAACAATATGAACAATTTTCCATTTCGGAAGATGAGTCAATAGATAATGCTTTTGCTAGATTTAATACTATTATCACTAGTCTTAAAGCTCTTGATGAAGGTTACTCTAGCAAGAATTATGTTAGGAAGTTTCTTAGGGCTCTACATCCTAAATGGAGAGCAAAGGTCACCGCCATAGAAGAGTCAAAGGACTTGGCGACATTATCACTCGATGAACTAATAGGAAACTTGAAAGTTCACGAGATGATAATCAAGAAGGACTCCGATATAGTCAAAGGCAAAAGTGAGAGAGTTAGATCTCTAGCTTTGAAAGCCAAGATGGAGTCTAGTGATGAGGAATGTTCGAGTTCCGTTAGTGAAGATGAAGAATATGCGTTAGCGGTTAGGGACTTTGAAAAGTTCTTTAGGAGAAGAGGTAGGTTCGTTAGGCAACCTCGTGATGAAAAGAAGACATCACAAAAGAACCGAGTTGAAAAGAAAAGGACAAGTGATAGGAAATGATTTAGATGTGGAGATCCTAATCACTTCATAGGAGAGTGTCCCAAACCACCGAAATCCAACAACCAACGAGCTTTCATAGGAGGCTCTTGGAGTGATAGCGGTGAAGATGAAGAGAAGAAGCCCAAGGACGAAACATGCCTGATGGCTCAAGCTTCTCATGAGGTACGTTACGACTATCCTGATTATAGTGACGATAATTTGTCAATAGATGATAACACACTAAATGACGAATATAATAAACTATGCGAGATTAGTTCTAAAATTTTAGGTAGAAACAAATCACTAAAATTAAAATTGCATGAACTCGAAATGCAAGTTTTAGAACTAAAGGATCAAGTCAAAAGACTTGAGAAAAATAAAGAAGTAGACGTAGGATGCAAGTCATGCATAAGCCTTCGAGTAGAAAACGATAAACTCAAAGAAAATACATTTAGGATCATTAGGTTTGAAAAAGAAACGAAACAAGTAGAATATGTCAAACCCACAAGTTCTGTCAAAACAATAGACGGCACCATTAAAGTTAATGGTACCGTGGTACCGTGTGTTACTGAAGACAGAACTGAGTTGAATTTGAAAAATAATTCAAGTCCTAAACCAAGACACATAGTTGTAAATGGTACCAAAGTATCTATTGCTAGTATAAAGGAAGCCAAAAGCTTTTACAAACCTGTGTCAACCCCCAGGCCTGGCTTTGTAAAACCCGAAACTAGGTCTAAGACTCCTCCACCTAGAAAAACAAATGTTCCTAAACCTCGGTCAAGAACTCCTCTACCGAGACGTAACTCTAGAACACAAAGTTATCCAAGTAACTATCCAGTAACTTGGAATGACCGTCAACTACAAAGTTACTTACCATGGGAAATTTGTCCTCCGTTCTAACATCCTAACCAAATGCAACTAATGCATAGGATGTTTAATGCTAACAACTTTGGACCCATGAGATATTGGGGACCAAATGTTTGAATGTTTGTCTTATTCAATAGATATGCTTGGGAATCGACTTGGAGCCTGACGAATGGGTCAAGGATAGTGGATGTACTAATCATATGACGGGTAACCGAAGTCTTTTCTCATCATACAAAGCATACAACAGAGGTAATGTCACTTTCGATAGCAAACTTAAAGGCAACATTATAGGGAAAGGTACGATCACTCAAAACTCCTTCACTATTAGAAATGTTGAGCATGTAGATAACTTAGGATTTAACTTGCTTAGCAATAGTCAAATGGTAGATAATAAGTATAAAGTTATATTCTCCGAAGAGGGTAGTGAGATCATTAAGGATGGTAAAACCATAGGCAAAGGAGTTAGGAGGAATGGCTTATTTGTTATGAAAATAGGAAATAAGCCTCAGGATTGGATATGCTTAGCAACCATAGATGACAATTCAACTCTATGGCATAGGAGATTAGGTCATGCCAATATGCGATTGATACAATCATTGGCGTCTAAGGAACTAGTTAAAAATGTTAGGAATATAAATATTCAGTTGAAGACTCGGTCACCCCGAGTACTTATTAGCACATCATAGCTCGTAGGATAATTAGTAATATTAGTAGTAGTTTAGTTATT
The DNA here is from genome assembly GCA_021014915.2 of Artemisia tridentata subsp. tridentata. NCBI lineage: Eukaryota > Viridiplantae > Streptophyta > Magnoliopsida > Asterales > Asteraceae > Artemisia > Artemisia tridentata. The sequence continues at coordinate 163,299,692 of CP139501.1, read as the reverse complement.
ATTAATATTGTGGAGTGGGTCGGGTCTTTACCCACTGTCAGGTTGCTCCACAGCCCACTAGGGGCACCCTATGTAGTACTATATAAAGCCCTCTCCACCAAAGGAGAGGGTTGGACCATCATTTCAATCTAATACATTCTTCTTCATTTTCTCTCTCTAAGGTTCCAAGTCTTCTTCTCTCTCTCTCTAAACTCCATCTATTCGATCCATAACATAGACCCAAACATGTGTTTCTTTGATCGTGAATATCCTACAATTGGTATCAGAGCCATGGTTAGGTTCATGTATGGTTATATTCACGGATTTGTGTAGATTTGTGGTATTTTTGGTTCGAATAGGTAGTTTCTTGAAAATCTATTTTGCGCTTTGTTTTGTTGATAGAAGGTGTTAGATCTTGTACTTTCTAGCTTAGGGATTGTATTGAAGTAGTGTTTGGTGTTTGGAATCAAAGTTTCAGGCTTTGTGTGGTAGTTTTTGGCAGATTCGAGGGTTAGTGTAAAGGAGTTCTTCGTAGCGTTTTGTCCCTCTGTGAAGGTTTCATAGTAGCGATTTGTGTATTGTTGGGTAAGTGAAAGTAGCGATTTGTGGTCTCTCGAAGTTGCGATTTGGCCCATTACCGGATTTGGCAAAAGACGACAAACCGCTAAGAAAGCGACGTGTCTGGCGTTTAGTGTGTTGCGTTTTGACCAAGATAGTGACAGTTCTGTCTTCTTGTGACTTGCGATTTGTGGGTTGCGACTAGTGTCTGTCAGGGTAGCGACTTGTTAGACTTGCGACTTGTCTGTCAGGATAGCGACTTGTTAGGCTTGCGACTTGTCTGTTGCGGTTGCGACTAGTGTCTGTCAGGGTAGCGACTTGTTAGACTTGCGACTTGTCTGTTGCGATTTGTATCCACAGGGTTGTGATTTGTCTGTTGCGGTTTGTATCCTCAGGGTTGTGATTTGTCTGTTGCGGTTTGTATCCTCAGGGTTGTGATTTGTCTGTTGCGATTTGTAATAGTGAGTTGCGACTTGAGCACTTGCGAGTTGAACTTTGCGTTTTGACTCATAGTTAACAAATTGCGATTTGATTGTCTGCGATTTGACAAGTTGCAACTTGACTCATTGCGATTTGATAGTTGCGAGTTGATCTATTGCGATTTGACGTTGCAAGCTAACACTTGTGACTTGACTTATTGTGATTTGATAAGCTTGCGATTTGTCTTGTTGCGATTTGTCAAGCTGTGTCTTGAATCTTTGCGATTTGATCAATTGAGATTTGTGTTTCCTTGAGTTAGGACTTAAAATTCTATTTTGCAAGATACTCATTAGTTTATGGTTTGTGTCTTGGTGATTTTAGAAAGTCCCACGAAAGAGTCAATTTCTCGGTTAAATCACAAGAACTGTAAAATCCCGTATACATTATGGCTAGCATTACAAGAACCGCATCCGATGACATTCAAGCAGCAGGGTCCGATACCCGTCCGCCTATGCTAGATAGGACGGACTATGAGTCATGGGCACAACGAATATGGCTTTACTGCTTGGGAAAAGAGAATGGAGCAAACATCCTTTAGTCCATTGATGAAGGACCATTTCAGATGGGTACCACCAGAGATGCTGTTACTACTGGTGAAGATGGCACAGTCACCTTTGGAATTGGCAGATCACGCACTTACAATGACCTTAATGAGGAGGAAAAGAAGAGGTATGATGCTGACATTAGGGCCTTAAACATTGTTATTCAAGGTTTGCCAAAGGATGTCTACAAACTCATCAATTTCAACACTAAAGCTAAAGCAGTGTGGGACAATGTAAAGATATTGCTAGCTGGGTCAGAACTCACAAAAGAAGACCATGAATCACAATTGTATGATGAGTTTGAACACTTCAAAATGAACCCAGGAGAGAATGTCACAGATTACTATGTGAGATTCCATAAGTTGGTGAATGACATGAGGATGATAAGAATGACTATGCCCAACATCCAACTTAACTCAAAGTTTGTGAACAACATGACTCCATAATGGGACAGATTTGTTACTGCTGTCAAACTCAACAAAGGTCTGAGAGACACTAACTATGAACAGTTGTATGCCTACCTACAACAACATGAGAAGCATGCTGCCTACGATCGGGTGCTGAGAGAAAAGCTCAATCCTTCAACTCCTAATGACCCACTGGCATTTATGGCAAGTGCTCTACCAAACACCCAACCATCACCTAACCAAGGTTATCATCAACTTCACTCACCATATTCTGCTATGAGCTCACAACTCGACTCAGGCTATTCTCAGACCGACAAAATGATTGATAACCTCACCAACCAAGTATCATTACTGGTTCAACAATTTAAAGCATCTCTCCCTCAGACCAACAATCAGTTAAGAAACTCATCCAACCCACGCAATCTAGCAATGGTGGAGGATGGGAAAATTGTGGTTCAGAATGTGCAAGGGAGAGCAGGAAGAAACATAGGTCGAGGTAATGTGCAGAACAGAGCGGGGAATGCCAATCAGGGGCAGGGGAAACAGCTTAAGTGTTATAATTGTGGAGGACTGGACACATTGCCAGGAATTGCAATCAACCGAAACGTCCTCAGAACTCAGATTACTTCAAGGATAAGATGCTTTTGATGCAGGCTCAAGTGAATGGAGCTGTATTGGATGAGGAAGAACTGTTGTTTTTGGCTGGTGATGGGGGAAATACTTTTGATGAAAATGTGGATGAGCAACCAGTTCAGGATCTAGCACTCAACGATCCCAACATCTTCAAAGCTGATGATTGTGATGCATTTGACTTTGATGTGGATGATGAACCAACGGCTCAAACAATATTCATGGCTAACTTGTCATCCTTGGCTTCATCACCTCGACAAGCTGGTTCTTCAAATGCATTTGTGATTTCTGAGGTACTAAAACTTTATGACACATATGAAGTAGTTGATGAACAAAAGATTCCCAACGAAGTACAACAGGGAGATGTTTCTGACTCAAATAATGTTGACATGGAAAATAGCGATATGATTCCATATGAACAATATTTGACTCACAACAACGTGCCTGATGTACAAGATGGAGAATCTTCTGTTGATAATAATGCTTGTGTTGTTAATAACGTGTGTGCTCTAGAAAATACATGTGACGTTGATAATGCATGTGAGTGGCATGAAAACTCTGTACTTGCTCCTAATTTTAACTTGATCACTAGACTAAACATCTATAAGGAACAAGTAGCTATGTATGAACATCGTGCTAAGTTTGAACTAACTGAACGTGAGCAGAAAATGGAAGGTCAGTTGCGTACACTTATAAAAGACTATAGAGTGAGAGAAGAAACATTAAAACAAGAGTTGAATTCTTTGAAAAGCCAGCTAGATATGTCTATTAAACAAAAACAGGAAGTACAAATTGTGTGAATAGGCTTAAGCTAGAATTCAAAGAAAAAGAATCTAAAATCTTAGATGATTTCTCTAGCCTCAAAATATTAAAGAATAAACTTGAAGATAAGTTGTACACACAAGATCAAACCAGACAGACTGCTCAAATGATTCAGAAGCACAGAAAGCTAAGTGATAAGCATAGTGAAAGTAATGTAGGTGAACCTAAATTAGCTCTTCTTAGGATTGCTAAAGTAGCCCAACCTGCCTTATATGATGCCAATGTGATGCTTATGCCTAGTCATGCCCCACCTGAGGTTTTATCTTTGAAAGAGAGTGATGAAATAGAAGTGAGAAATAGAGAAAGAATTAATGAGAAAATGAAAGATCCCATATGCATAGACAAGCGAGTAATAGTCAAACCCCATGATTATTATGAGGAGAATCGCTTGACTGTGTTTGCACCTCAAAAGAAGTTAACGCCTGAACAAATATTTTGGAAGTATGATACTGAGAAATTAAAAGCTGATGAACTTAAAGCCAACACCCCATCCCTTAGAAAAGTTGCGTCCATAACGGTGTATCCTCCCAATACACCTAGGAATTTGGTTCCTTTGTCTCTTCCCACTGAATGCAAAACCTTAATTAGCTTATACGTGCTTTGGCAACTATTTGGTGATTTTGATAAAATGGTTTAACCAATTTATATCCCAAAAAAGAGAATTGCAAAGGAAATATGCAAAACCCAAGGTTCGTTGTCCCGATTGAAGATTGAATGGAAAATGTGATTCGGGATCGTGATACGTGTTGTGAATGTGAGAATAAAAGTGAGATATTTTAATTTCTACACTACGAATAATGAAATAACAAATATAAACAACTAATTAAACTATAGGTACAAGTAAACTAAGCACGTAAACTTAAAAATGAAAATTGGAATTTAAAAACGTTACGCGACGAATTTTAAAAACGTAAATAAAAGTGATTTTCTAAAATTTAAGCCCTAAAAATGAAAAATAATTTTTCTTAAATCCTAAATATAGAAAGAAAATTTTGTAAAAAATAAAAATATTTTTTTGATTTTTTAATAATTTTTTATGAATTGAAAACTAATTTAAACTATTTAAATGATTTAAAAATATTAAAACAACTTGGAAAAATCTAAAATTTTTTTAGTAATTCTAAAATTAAATAAACTATCTAGGAAAAATAAGTTCAGACCTTGAAACAGTTTAAATAAGCTAGACAGCTAAATAAGCACTTTGAAAATAAGCCAAAAATAAGCAAATGTTGACCAAATATTTTCAACAGCTCAGGTATGATAAAAGGGACTATTTTAAGCTTAAGTCTAATCAGAAAACACAAATAAGCCAAAGAAATAAGCCCACAAGCTTCTGCACAGCTTATTTTCTAAACAAATTCCAAATGACTCTAAGCCCTATTTGCATATGGTAAATAAGCCAGGAAAAGGTCTGATTGAGGGAATCTAAAAGCACAGGCTGAAAGCTAATGTGAAATACTGCAAACAGGACAAAAATTCCTAAATTCCTTGCTTATTTGCTTATGTGAATTAAGCCCAGATCAGGTGGGGAAAACCAAGATTGACTTGAAACAGGACAGAGTAGAAATAAGAGCTGAATTGCAGACCTGGATAAGCAGTCTAAATAAGATTAAATTGCAAATCCCAGATATTTTCCTTCAAACTTGTTGTTCAAACTAACTGTAAACCAAATTTGAGGTCCTAGTCCTAACTAGATAAGCCACAATTAGCTCTAGATCAGCAGTTGAGAACCCAAGTCTGCTCAAAACAGACTGTGACAGCAGACTTGAAAATTGGCGCAAAACTATGTGCAATTCTATTCCAATGTAAACCAGCTCTTAGAAACTGACTTTAACACCTAACAACTCCTCAAAAATGCCAATGGGGGACTTTAGGTAAGCTCAGCTTATGCTGAGCTTATTGAGGGCAGGATTGAGCTTAAAAATCAAATTATGGGCAAAATTCTTCTAATAAGCTACAAACCTCAAAACATCTACTGATTCAGGCCTTTTACACCTAAATTCAACCTAATCCAGTTTCAAACACTTGCAATTGAACAGTGGTAAGCCAAATCACCTATTAACCAAACACTCCTTTTTCAAACTGTTTTTGCAATTTTTCACTACAAATCACTATTATAAGTTGTATTATTAAATCCTACTGATTATCCAACTTATATTGATCCTATTAAGCAACTTTAAACATCCAAATAAGCACTAGATAAGCTATTATCTAATATGACTATTTTAGCTTTTTTTTAGAGATTTTAAGAACAAAATGGATGAATACCACTAACTACTATAAAATTAACTCAAATAAGATCAAGTAAGCTATAACTACTCAAATAAGCTGAGAAAAGATTCAAATAAGCTAAAACAAAACAGAATTAAGCTATAAATGAAAGATCTATACTACTTAATCTATAAAATGCAAATTTAAACTAGAATTTGAAAGAAACAAGCTCACTTATGGCCTCAGCTAAACAGAGGCTCCCAATTCAGGGCAGCTACAAGCTCCTAGCTTATCAAAGATAAGCTAGGTAAAGTCCATCTTGCCCCTCCATTGCGGGCAACTTCCAAAAAGCTTTCCACATAATGCATAGGTATAGATTTTGATATTTAGAATGCTTTGATCAACCAAATAAGCTAACAAAAGCTATACACAGCTAGAATGAGGTTTATAAACACTGAAATAAGGCTTATGCTTCAAACTGCTTATTTGACAAGCAGTTTGACTTTTGTTGACTTTTTAGAAAAGTTGAGACAAAAACAGTTTAAGCTAATCAAAAGACTCACAATAAGCTAGGAAGCTTAAATGAGCTTGTTCTAATGGAAAAGAGCTTAATGTAGCAGAAATTTAGCTAATAAGGAATAATGGAAAAACAGGACACTATGGAATTTCAAATCAAACTTTCATTAATATTAAAACACTGAGTACATTAAACCATTACAACTTAAAAACACTGAATTACATTAAAAACATAAACTTGACTCGATTTTAACCCTAACTTATACTAAAAAAAACTTCAAAAACTAGACTCTAAAAACTTCTCTATGTGAAGAATGAGGCTTCTATTTATAGACTCCCCAAGAGCTAGGGTTTCTTCTGGAAAGCTTCAAGATGATCACTCACGACCCTTGGATCAAACTTGGTGACCACTTCTTATCATCTCATCCGTTGATTGGGAATAGTGGAGATATCAACATTGAGAGTGCTGGGATTTCTGCCATCTGTCATTCCCTGTCCTTCTAGAAGCATTTTAGATATTTTTAGGCGGGGGTAATTCATTGGGGAGTGCAGGGTAACTCTTGGAGAAGATGTACAGTAAGTGGTAATATTTTGGAGGGAAAAGGTGTTTTGGGTGTTGACCGGGTTATATAGGGTGTTGACTTCGGGTTATTATAAAGGAAATGGGTGGGTAAAGGTTGTGGGTTAAAGTGGACTGGGCTGGGATTAATATTGAGGTGGGCTGGGTTATTCATAAATCCGGGTAGTGAATTTGGATTATAAAGGATTTAGGATTAGTTAAATGAAATACTTTTAAGGACTATTTTTGTATTTTCAGGATTCTCAGGGACTGATTTTGTAATTTCTTAATGATCCAAGGGCCGTTCTTCAAAAATATTATCTTTGACGAATCTTTCCCCGGCTTCGGCTCTATAAATATCTTTCCACGTCTCGTGCCCGTGTTTTTCGGATTTTTCTTCGTTTTTGTCCTTTTTCTTTTATCCGTTGCCTGCATAAACATAGACACAAAACACAAATATCTTTGGCATTTTGGTTAGTTTTTGGTCATTTTGGTCGGGTTTTGGTCAAATAAAGGTATGTGTTTAAGCACATACCATAAAACATGTAAGAAGAGAATCACACCAACCGGAATTACTGAGGGGGAAAGGTGTTTTGAGCATGCGAAAAGGTGTTACTTGACTGAGGTCATGCCATTCTTTAAACTACTTAAAGAACATTTTGAAGGGATGCAAACTGCCCTTAATACCGAAATAAATGAAATGAAAGTAGTGTTTAAAGACATGGAAAATGAGGTAACTCAATGTGCAATAGAACTTAAGAGTCGTGAAATTGAAAGGAAAAACATACTCATCGCCAATGACAACTTGATTGCTAGATGTATTGCGCAAGATGTATTTTATACTGCTAATGATTCTGCTTTATCTGCTTGTCAATTTCATGAGTATGCTATTGCTTTAAATGTTACCCAGAATCGTGTTGTTGAGCTTGAGGGGGAGAATGTGAAATTGCTTGACAAAATTCAAAATGATGACCATGATAACATGGTTAAACGTTTTTCAAAACTAGAGGTTGATTATCTAAATCTGCAACTAAAATATCAACATTTAGAAGAAAAATGCAAAATATCAAATGACAAGACATCCTTGGATGCTCCTGAGTTTGATACATATTTTGAATTAAGCAAACGAGATGAAAAGATTCAAGCTCACACAAACACGATTCGATTGTTGAGGGCCCAAATTGCCCAAATGAAATCCAACAAGTGTAATGTGTATGGCACCAATAAACCTTCGTCTTTAGATTCTCAGAATTTTCAATATCAAGACACCATCAATAAGTTACATTATGAAAATGAGTGTTTTCGAGAAGAAAATTCTAAGATTAAACAGCATTACAAAGAGTTATATGACTCAATTAAAGTTACTAGAAATAGTCATAATGAAAAGATAACTTCTTTGTTAAATGAAATTGAGAATCTTAAGACTCAGGTGAAAGGAAAAATGCCATGCACCTCTTGTAATTGTGTTGCATCAAAGGTCTCTGCTTGTAAAATGTACGATGTTGATGTAGGGCCTATTTCATTTCCTATGAGAAACAACAGACCTATCCATCAAATGTATCTCTGTCACCTTAGGGATGGACTTGACACTCTTTGTGAGGTAGTGGAAGAGGACAGAATAGAAAAACCACTTGATAAGGCAGTAGGTTATGCCTGCCTCCTCACAAAAAGGATCCAGGAACAGTTAGAATATGCCATTGGCACGGGTCCCAAGTGTAGCAACTAAAGAGATAGATTAGGTGCATCATCATCCACTATTAAAAACAAGCATGTAACCTTTGATTTGCCATCAAGAACATCAGAACCCAGCACATCAAAATCAGGAAAGCATGTGACAGTGAAACAAACTAATGTTCCTATCATTACTTCTACAGGAGTGAAATGTGACACCCAAGCTAGCGAGTCAAAGCCTAGAGGCAATGCAAGGAAAGATAGGACTGCGCCAGCTAATAGTGATCACAAGAAGAGTGTAGAAGCCCAACCTAGGAACAACAAGTTTGTAATGACTAGATTGAATCGTGTTGATTCTAGTATCAAACCTATTGTAATTAATTCGAATTCTAATGCGGTCTGTAAAACATGTGACAAATGCTTAATTTCAGCTAATCATGATGATTGTGTTGTGTCATTTCTGATATCTCATGCACCACCCGAAGTTAAGTATGTTAGGAAAACTGAAAGAAGTAAGAAAGTTTGGAAGGCAACAGGAAAAACTTTTGCTACTGTTGGGTATCAATGGAGACCCACTGGAAGAAAATTCATTTTAGGAAATAAAAGTCCATTGCCTAAGTTGAATGATCATAGGTTTGTGAAAGTTAAAGAATGGAGGCCAACAGGTCGAATTTTGTCTCCAGGAACACAATGCCTTCCAAATAGGCCATCCGCTGACTCTAGGATTGTTCCCACTGTAGAGACTTCAGTATTAGTAAACTCTGTTGCTCCTGAATTTGTGAATGTAACCAAACGGACCCCAGCTACATGTGGGGATCCACATATTTCAGTTATCCATCTTTGTCTGTCTTCAAATGCAGGTCGTACAAATCGTCCTTTGGTATTTGGATTCAGGCTACTCAAAACATATGACTGGGGATCGCTCACGACTCAAGAACTTCGTGAAAAAGTTTATCGGGATAGTTAGATTCGGGAACGACCATTTTGGTGCGATTATGGGTTATGGAGATTATGTGTTCGGTGACAGTGTAATCTCACGGGTATATTATGTGGAAGGATTAGGGCACAATCTGTTTTCTGTGGGTCAATTTTGTGATTCAGATCTAGAAGTGGCTTTAGAAAACACACATGTTTCGTTCAGGGAATTGGATGGTGTAGACCTTCTAAAAGGCAGTTGGGGCACAAATCTATACACCATATCAATTGAAGAAATGTTGAGGTCCTCTCCCATTTGCTTACTTTCTAAAGCCTCCAAGACAAAATCATGGATGTGGCATCGTCGTCTGAACCATCTAAACTTCGGTACCATAAATAATCTTTCCCACAAAGATCTTGTACGAGGCATGCCCAGACTAAAATTTGAGAAAGATCATCTTTGCTCAGCATGTCAACTGGGCAAAAGCAAGAAACAAACCCACAAACCCAAAACCGTCAACACCAACCTGGAAGTTCTTCACACCCTTCATATGGATCTGTGCGGTCCAATGAGAGTACAAACCATAAATGGAAAGAAATATGTTCTTGTGATAGTATATGATTACTCTCGGTTTACATGGGTAAAGTTTTTGAGATCAAAGGATGAAACTCCAGAGGTTATCATCGAACTGATAAAACAGCTGCAAGTAAGGCTCGACAAAACTGTCAGAATCATCCGTACTGACAACTGAACTGAGTTTGTTAATCATCAACTCAGAAATTTCTATGAAAATATTGGCATCACGCATCAGAAAAGTATCCCTCGCACTCCTCAGTAGAACGGAGTTGTTGAACGAAGGAACCGTACTCTGGTGGAAGCTGCGAGAACCATGCTTATATTTTTAAAGGCACCAATGTTTCTCTGGGCAGAGGCTATTACAACCGCATGTTACACCCTAAACCAATCTCAGATTCATCCTGTTCATGACAAGACTCCCTATGAGTTAATTCATAACAAGAAACCAGATCTTTCCTTTCTTCGTGTGTTTGGCGCACTTTGCTATCCGACTAATGATAGTCAAGACTTGGGAAAGTTAAGAGCTAAAGCAGACGTAGGTATTTTTGTTGGTTACGCACCAGATCGCAAGGGGTACAGAATCTACAACAAGAGAACCCGACAAATCATGGAATCCAACCATGTCACGTTCGACGAGCTGAGTGAGCAACCTGCTTCAGGACAAAACAGTTCTGGACCCTGAGAGGAATTCGACACACGGTTAAGGTGGTTAAACCTTGTATACTTTGTGTGTAATGATATATTGAGTTTATATGATTAAGTACGCGGAATTTATTTAATCACACTTAGAAGGTTATGTATGTTATGGAAATGGAAGAATTATGTTTGTTACTTAACAATAAACAAAGAAAGTTTATTACTAAATGATTCAATATTATTCAAAATAATACGAGTGATCTTGAATTTATCACTAGGGTTACAAAGACCTTGAATCTTATGTTTCTAGATTTGTGATATATGTTTTTGTTTGTTCTATGTCTTAACAGATATGAGTATGTAATTGTGTACGTATATAATCACTAATCTAAGATCTCTTTTATAGTCCAAGAGATCTCTTACAATATTACTTTAAGTCTAATCAAAACTTGTCTTACAAAAGATCAAGTCGAGCTAGCGTATGGAAGTTTATATCTCACAAGTTGTTCAAATGAATTAATGCAAGCACATGTATCAACTTGTTGACTGAGAATATATCTAGATATTATTTTTGCATAAGAGTGACTCATACAAATAATATCTTCTTCGATCTTATCCTTGTAGCAGCTCTATGACTCATTGATCAGCAGTACCATTCTCTACTAGCAGTACCTTCTACTTGAACTAGCAGTACCTTCTTGTTCTAGCAGTACCTTGATGTACTAGCAGTACCTTGATCATGAACCAGCAGTACCTTCTTCTTAAAGTATTTTCTTATACTCTAACTTCAGAATATTTAATTCCAACAATCCTCCCCTAAACATGTGAATCATTTCAAACATGTTTTCTGAATTAAATGAGGACTTGAGAAGATCTTTCAAACACTTCATGAATCTGAACTATTCTTCTTATTCTGAACTGATCTGCTTTGTTCTTCTTTGACTTCAGCAATATCAAAACATTGAACCAAAAGATGGTGCAATTTCCTTGGATGGAGGAATTGTAAGAGGCAATGATTTCAACAAGTGAAATCATCTATCAGCATGCCTTTGCAAGTGATAAACAAACATAATGAACTGAATTGAAACTTTCCTTCGTTTGATCTAGATAGAACTTTCTCCTTTAGGAATGCTTCATCCCTTCTAGATATATGATCTATTCTTGTCATTTTCAACCTCTATGTCATCATCTTGTATGCTCTTATCTTCTCCTTCCTTTTATTGGATTATTCTTCCTTTTCTGGGCAATTATTTCCTTCTCTGAGATTGTAATCTCCCCTGAAGCAAATAACTTTTGTTTCCTCCTCCCCTTGTTTGGAAGATCTCACTATGTACCTTTGACTGATCTATCAATGTGAACTTGTTGTCAGACAATTTTGTACATGAAGCCATCAATTCCTTAAAAGTTTAAGTTGCTGTCCTCATCACTTCTAGGTGTGTTAACTCCTATGAGAGGTGAATCAGTGGACATTTGATTCATGATCCATCAATGGATGGTTTTTGTGAATCTCTTGAAAAATCCTTGTTTAAGAAATTATTTGACTTAGCAGTATGTTCATGATTTTAGAATTGAAAAATCATACTGCTTCCAACCATTTTGAAAGGATTAAGTGTGTAACAGACACTTAATCAAAATTTCGGTTTAAAGCAACCTCTGGTTGTGTGAGAACCAATGTTTTTCAGTTATAAATAACTGCCTGTGTAAAGATAAATCTATTCAAAAGATTTTCTTGACAGGGTTTCCAGCTCATAGTAATTGTTACCTCTAACACAAGTGTTAGATTCACTTTTACTAGCTGTTCTTTCTATCAGATGTCCTTAGACTTGCTCATTATACTTGAAAGTATAAAATGATAGAAAGTGAGTTGCATCAGTTACTATCTGATCAACTAAGTCATCAATTCAATGTGAAATATCATAACTAGGTTTCAAGAAAGAAGTTTTAAGGAGTTTAAATTCCTAAACTCAGTCCATCATAAACCTACTATGTTAGCAATTGGATAAGCATTCTGCTGCTCCCATTTCACTTGAAATCTCCTTTGTGTTCATATATTCATACCTGAAATAGTTAGTCTAAAACCAAAAGAACAATGTACAAAGTACTTGTCTTGCATTAGAATAAGCATAGAACCAACTGTATGAATAACACAATTTACATTTTTGATATATTAGCAGTACCTTATAAATCCAGCAGTACCAACAAAAAATTTTGTACATAAACACAGCATTTGAAAATTTTAAAGACTAAGCATTCCAATACTTGCTACTAAGTACTCAAATCTTCCAACATCAAAAGCTTTTGTAAGTAGATTTGCAAAATTATATTCTAAAGCAATTTTCATTACTTGAATTAATCTTTTCTCATTGCAATCTCTAATAAAGTGATGTCTAATTTCAATGTGTTTTGTTTTAGAATGTTGCACTGGATTTTTAATAATACAAATTGTACTACTATTATCAATATGAATAACAGTGTTTAAGAAATTGTACCCATAGTCAAGAAGTTGGTTTTGAAGCCATAAGACTTGAGCACAGCAACTTGCAGCAGCTATATATTCAGCTTTAGTTGTTGAATTTGCCACACTTGTTTGCTTTTTACACTGCCATGAGATAAGTCTACATCCAAGGAATTGACATCCTCCAGTTGTCGACTTTCTGTCCAAGCTAGCACCAGCATAATCACTCTCCGAAAATGCTACCAAGTCAAAAGGAGAGTCTCTAGAATACCATATACCCAACCTTGGTTGTCCTTTGAGATATCTAAAAATTCTCTTGACTGCAGTTAAATGAGAAACCTTTGGAGTTACTTGAAATCTTGCACAAACACAAACAGGGAACATGATGTCAGGTCTAGATGATGTAAGATACATCAAAGAGCCTATCATAGATCTGTAAGTGTGTACATCTACATTCTCTCTATCTTCATCTTTCAGAAGGTGCTTCTCTGAGTCCATTGGTGTGCTTGCCATTTTTGAATCAGCAAATTGAAACTTTCTAAGAATTTCTGCAACATATTTATCTTGAGAGATAAAAATGCCTTCAGATGATTGTTTAATTTGCAAACCCAAAAAGAATGTGAGTTCTCCCATAGAACTCATCTGAAACTTATCATGCATAAGCTTCTCGAAATCTAAACACATTTCCTTCCTTGTAGATCCAAAGATAATGTCATCCACATACACCTGCACTAACAGAAGATCCTTCTTGTGATGTTTGATGAAAAGTGTCTGATCAATCTTTCCTCTTTGAAATCCATTTTCTAATAAATAGGAAGCAAGTGTTGCATACCAAGCTCTTGGTGCCTGATGAAGGCCATATAGAGCTTTCATTACTCTGTACACTTTGTTTGGATGGTCAGGGTCAATGAATCCTGGAGGTTGTGAAACATACACCTCTTCTCCAATTGTACCATATAAAAATGCACTCTTGACATCCATTTGGTAGACTGTGAAGCCTAAAAATGAAGCATAAGCTAGAAACAGCCTAATTGCCTCAATCCTTGCTACTGGAGCATAAACTTCATCATAATCTATCCCTTCTTCTTGTGTGTACCCTTGGGCTACTAATCTAGCCTTATTTCTAATAACTATCCCTCTTTCATCCCTTTTGTTCTTAAAAACCCATCTAGTGCCAATCACCTTTTCATTCCTAGATAAATCAACTAGCAACCAAACCTTTTGAATCTTGAACTGAAGAAGCTCTTCTTGCATAGCCTCTACCCAGCTTGAATCATCTAGGGTTGTAAGAATGTTCTTTGGTTCCTTTTGAGAGAGAAAACATACAAACAAGCAAGAGTTTGAAACCTCATGCTGTTTTGAAGCATAAAGGGCATCAAGAATCCCTTGTTGATCTGAAGAGACTAGTTGTCTTCTTGTCTTCACACCAGATTATACATCTCCAATTATATTATCCAGGGAGTGAACTTTGTGAATCCTTGTGTGTGGTGTAGAAGGAACTTGATAAGATGGTGGAAGATTACCCAAATCCACTTCATCTTCTTGGAACTCTGCTTCTCTTGAATTTGAAGGACCAGCAGTATCTTTAAATGAACTAGCCGTACCTCCAAATGTACTAACAGTACCTTTATAGATACTAGCAGTACCTTGCTCTGTGTCAGCAGTAACATCAATAATTGAAATATTGAGATGTTCCTTTGTTTCCTCATCCTTGTGCTCATCTTCAACATCTCCTTTAGCTTTACTAGAAGAAGATACATCATTTGTTGAAGTTTTTTTTTGTGTAAAAGGGACGATTCCCCGGTAAAATATATTAATAACCCAAAAGATCCGATAAGAACAATGGAATGTAACTGAGTGTCACATTAACCTCAAGCCATATCTTGACAACCTCTAATCATATGACATGTCATATGATAACTGAACTATTACATAGCCAATAACACCAATAGGAAAGAACCACCTAATGGTGCATAAACAACAATAAATACACATAAGTGATTATTTGAAAACCGCTTCAGGAAGATCCCAAAGCCTCACCAATCTTTCACCATTCTTGGACTTCTTTAGTTTGCAAGAGAGAAGCTTGAGGCGCACGGAGGACTTTATGCATTCAACAATCTGATCCGGGCTGCGTTTACCTTTCTTAAATAATCTCCAATTCCGCTCTTGCCATACATAATATGTAGCAGCAGCAACAACAAGCTTCGCCACCACGCTATTTGTAGTACGCCTCTTCATAATAGGCATTAAGGACCGAATTATGTCATAAACATTGGCCGTATGATGTGCAAGACCTGCACACTCTTTAACCCTATCCCAAATCCCTTTAGCATACGGACATTCAAAAAAAAGGTGATCGTGAGAATCTGGGACACTCTCACAAAGCGAACATACCATGCCTAGCGAATCAGAAACATCCCACAAAGGAACAAGATCCTGCGTTTTCAACTTCCTTCGAATAATCAACCAAAGATTTATAGCATGTTTAGGAATACACGATGGGAACCAAACCATGCTATACCAGTTAACCTTAGAGTCGCGATGACGAATATCATCCCAAACTTGACTAACCGAAAATTTCTTCACAATACCATGAATATTGCGCCACACCAAAGTATCACGAGCATCATCTCTAATAGGAGTATTGTAAGTATTAAGAAATGGGTATTTAACAAGGAGTTCTTGAGGCCATACCCATAATCCGTGGTGAATCACATCTTGGACCTTCGATTGAAGAGAAAGACCAGATCTTGCAATATCACGAGGAGAAATTTGAGCAGCAAGCGGCTTAAAATCAGTCCATGTATCAAACCAAAGGGATGTGTTCCTTCCGTTACCGATTTTACTCCAAATGAATTTCCGAATGATAGGACGCAACTTTAAGATTTTCCTCCAACCCCACGACATGTTACCCCGCATCGGAAAATCCCAAAAGTTACGACCCTTAAGCTTATATTCATGAATCCATTTTACCCAAAGCGACTCTTTCAACGTTTGCAGATTCCATATGTGAGAAGCCATAAGAGCCGAATTGAAACATTCCAATCTCCTAATTCCTAAGCCGCCCTCATGCTTAGGTAAACAAATGATTTCCCAAGCTACCTTCGACTTCCCTTTACCCGACGATCCGTGACACCAAAGGAATTGTCTCATATGCTACTCAATGTTTAGTAACACACGAGTAGGAAGAATGAAGACCAAAGCCCAGTAGATATGCATTGAACCAAGAATAGAATGAATAAGTTGCAGCCGACCCGCTATCGAAAGAGATTTGTTTTTACAATCTTGGATACGAATTTGAACCTTATCCACAAGCTCATTACAATCACGAATCATAAGCCTCGAAGAAACCAAAGGAACTCCAAGGTATTTGACCGGAAGTTTACCTTCTTCAAACGGAAGAATCTGAAGAATTGACAACTTGACATGATTAAGAACATTGCAAAAATAAGCCGTACTCTTAGGAAGACTAGGAACTAAACCCGAAGCATTCTTGAATTCATCCAAAGCTTCCTTAATAATACTAGCTGATCCAACATCTCCATAAGCAAATAAAAACAAGTCATCGGCAAAACACAGATTAACAAGCTCCATTTTAGAACAATACCTATGGTATGTAAACTGATCCGTCTGATGAACTTTTCTTTGAAGCATTAATGTAAGAACCTCCATCACAAGAGTAAATAAATACGGCGATAACGGATCTCCTTGACGAAGACCCCGTTTACCCTTGAAGTGACCATGAAGAGAACCGTTGACACAAATGGAATACGACGTAGTAGTAACACACTCCATAATCCATGAAACCATCTTTTGGTGAAAACCAAAACCAAGGAGAGTAATACGCAAAAAATCCCAATCCACCGTGTCATATGCCTTTTGAATGTCAACTTTAAAAGCACATCTAGGCGTACCTCGCTCCAAGTGGTAATTGCGCATAAGCTCCTGGGTTAATAAGATATTGTCCGTAATACTCCGACCCGGGATAAACGCTGATTGGTTAGGGCTAATAATCGTCTTCAAGCTATGTTTAATACGATTAGCAATAATTTTGCTAATGCATTTAAACAGAACATTGCAGCAAGAGATTGGTCTATAATCATTAACACGAGAAGGCGATTTAATCTTAGGCAGAAGAGCAATGATAGTATGGTTGATTTCTTTGAGGAGCGTACCGTTCCTAAAGAATTCACGAACCGCAAGATAAACATCATTAGCAATAATATTCCAAGCTTCCTTGAAAAATGCCGCTGTAAAACCATCAGGACCAGGCGATTTATCATCACGAATAGAGAAAATAGCATCTTTGACTTCTTGGTTAGAAATCTCACGGACCATGTCTTGAGCTTCCTGATCATTAAGCCTTACATTGAAAAGGTTAGCATAATTAAAATTGGATGTTTCACCTTCATGACCAAGAAACATTTCATAGTGCGTGATAAAAGCATCATGAACCGTATTGTTATCGAAGACAACACCCTCTGAGTTGGTAACTGTGTCAATTCTGCTCCTACTCACACGGCTTTTAACCGCTTTATGAAAGTAAGCTGAGTTAGCATCACCCTCTTTAAGCCATTGGATTTTGGCTTTTTGCTTTAAGAAACGTTCTTCCGTGAGCACCGCTTCATTAAATTCGATAACACATGTAGCTTCCCTCTCACGCAAAGCAACGTTAAAAGGATCCGCATCAAGTGCAGTTTGAATAGCATCAAGATCAGTACGTAAATTGTTCACATTAGCATGAATATTACCTTTATCATACAAAAGCTTGCGTAGCGGCTTTTTCAAATTCTTTAACTTCTTAACCACTCTAAACATAAAAAATCCACTGATGTAATGGTCCCATTCAGTCTTGACAACATCCAAGAACAGCTCATGAGTAGTTAAAACATTGAAGAATTTAAAAGGTTTAGGTTTCGCCTTACCAAGCGTAGGAATTCAAAGAACGGATGGAGTGTGGTCAGAAACACGGTACGGTTTAAACATTGCATGAGCCCCCATGAACACATTATTAAATTCTAAGTTCGCCATGATTCGATCAAGTTTTTTCAAAATGCCGTGTCCTCCCTTTGGTTTCTGAGTCCACGTATACCGCAGCCCCGTACTTTGAACATCCAACATCTCAATGTCTTCCACACAATCACGAAAGTCTCGCATAGCAATATCCACATTAGAACCACAGGCCGTCGATTCCTCAAGGTATAAGGAAACATTAAAATCGCCCATAATGGACCACGGTCTATGACGAATATAGATTTTATGCTTGCTTAAATTCCTCCAAAGAGAGCGACGATGAGTATATTTGTTGTGTGCATAAATGAAAGAGCAAAAGACTTCCTTTCTCTCTGTCTTCAACCAAATACGAGTGTGAATAACTTGATCATCTTGATCAATGACCACCACATCCACATCATTACGATTCCATCCCATAATAATCCGAGTTCCTTTGTTACACCACGCGCCATTCGAAGTCCAATCCCAATGATTAAACACACTAAAACATAGACGAGTAAGATTGGTATTAGTTACATGAGACTCCAAAATGACACAAATAGAAAGATTATTTTCATAAATAATCTGCCGAACTTCATTTTGTTTTGGGGAGAAGTTTAAACCCCTAATATTCCAAGTAGCGATGTTAACCATTGGAAACCTCATTAGCGGGAGTGCTTGCCCCCGTACGGTTCGAAGAAACATTGCCATTACGATCCACTTGAAACTCCTCGTCATCCTCGCTATCGCTAGCATTTAGAACATCATCTTGTTTCAAAGACTCATCATGAATACCATCACCCTCACTTTCAGCTAAAGGCCCAAACGAATTTTTAACACTAACCTCAGGAGCTTGAGTCACTATAGGAACTTTATCCATATGGACTTTCTGTGATGTCTCACCTCTTTCTACACGACGATATAGCAATTGAGGCTGAGGTTTAGTCAAGCGTAAACCAGCGACCTTATGTTGCTTGTTTTTATTCTTTTGCTTTTTCTTCTTGGCTTCAACAAAACCCTCATCCGCATCATTCACAACCGGCTGATCTTTAACCAACTTAGGACATTTATCCGAATTATGATCAAAGATCTTACATGTAGCGCACCGTGGTGGATTCCATTCATACTCAACGTCAATTGTAGCAAGCGTATGACCATTATCTTTATCAATAGGTATCGCAATGACCAACGAATCTAGCAGCTCATTTTCAGCCGACACCTCTATTAAAGCTCTAGCATACGTACTTTTACCCCATGAACTTAAGCACATACTACTAGTGTAGGAATCCAACATGATTTTTTGAAGTTGATTCCACACTTGCATTTGACCATATTGGCATTGTGCCATCATGTTGATCCTTTTCTAACTCTGCCTCATTTGTTGCTTGTGAACCTGAAAAATCATTAGTTTCTGCAACAAAACGTATATAATTCATAGAATTTGTTAGATACTCAAGATCAAATATCCATTTTGGTCCTTGGCCTACTACATTGGATTTGTTTTCCAGAAACTCCACATGTAGTTCTTCTTGTACTTTCTCAGTTCTTAAGTTGTAAACTCTAAAAGCTTTGCTAACAAGAGAATATCCAACTAAGAAACCTTCATCTGCTTTACCATCAAATTTTCCTAAATGGTCTAAGGTATTGAGAATTGTCACATGACATCCAAAAGGTCTAAGAAATCCTATTGCAGGAGTTCTACCATTAAAGAGTTCATATGATGTCTTATTGTGAGGCTGCACAACTAAAACTCTATTTTGAACATAGCAAGCAGTGTTGATTGCCTCTGCCCAAAAGATTATAGGTAGCTTAGAATCAGCTAACATTGTTCTAGCAGCTTCAATTAGTGTTCTATTCTTTCTTTCAGCCACACCATTCTGTTGTGGTGTTCTAGCAATACTATATTCTCTCCTAATACCTTTTTCTTTGCAGAAATCATCCATAACTCTATTTTTGAATTCTGTCCCATTATCACACCTAATGACTTTTACTTTCTTGCTTACTAGGTTTTCTATTTCTGTTATGAAATTCTTAAGAGTGCTTGATGTTTCATCCTTAGACACTAAAAAGAAAACCCATGTAAATCTGCTATAGTCATCAGTTATAACAAGACAATATTTCTTATGTTGCATACTCCTTACTGAAACAGGTCCAAATAAGTCCATATGAAGCATAAACAATGACTGATTGATAGAGTTAAAAATCTTGGGCTTACAAGTGGCTTTGTGTTGTTTGCCTTTTAGACAAGCAATGCATGTTTGATCATTTTCAAATCTTTTGTGAGGTAAACCTCTTACCAAACCATTCTTAACAATTTTATTTATGGTTTTGAAATTAATATGACCAAGCCTTCTATGCCATAACATTGATTCATCCAATGTGGCTTTTGCAACAAGACAAGTTAAATCCTTTTTAGGAATAATGTTCTTCATATCAACACTATACATATTAGCCTTTCTAGGAATTCTAAGAAGCACTTGATTTTCATCAGGCATCTTAAAATCCTTAGATAGAACAAGACATTCAGTGTCAGTAAAAAGGACATTGTTCTTTTTGTCACACATTTGTGAGACACTAAAAAGATTATACTTTAGCTCTTGTACATAGTACACATCTTCAAAATCTAAATTTCCGGTTTTAATTGTACCTTTACCAGAAATTTTGCCACGAAAACCACCTCCAAAGGTAACATATCCTCCATTGAAAGCTTCAAAATCTGAGAGATAAGACATTTTGCCTGTCATGTGCCTTGAACATCCACTATCTGAGTATCCTTGATCTTCTTGTTTATCAGTTGAATGTTCCTGCACACAATTAAGAGTGTTAGTTTTCTTTAGGGATCCAAGCCATTACTGACTTGGATCTGCCTCTTGCATCAATGTAATTTAATCTTTTAAGGACTGTTGATGCAACATTGGATTTAAGAATCCAACATGCTGAGGCCTTAACAGCATTTGCCCTATTACCCTTAGCAGTAGAGTGAATAACATGCTTAGCAGAAGTGACAGCTAGCTTTGAAGTCACACCTTTTGGTCTCCAAATTTGTTTGTGGACCACTGCTTTTGTTTGAATGGGCCTTAGAACAGTTTTAGATGCATGTATGAAAGTTGTTTTTGCATCCTTAGCTGTTGATTTTGGGTTAACAGTCATCAAAGGTCTAGCAGTACCTTTTGTTCTACCCGTACCTTTTATTTGTACTGGCAGTACCTTTTTGTATGTATTAGCAGGACCTTTTTGTCTATCAGGACCTTTTGGTCCAGACTTGTTTGAGACTGTTCTGGGTTTAGTTCTATGAGTGTTAGAGTGAAAGTGAGTTTGAGGAGTTTGCCTTTTGTAGTTCACCCTATTGTTTTCATACCCAGTTACCCATTGGTTGCAGAAAGCTGCAAGATGGTCAAAACTACCACATGTATAACAAGCTTTGTTGTAAAAAGCAAAGTCATCACCTAATTGGTTAGACTTGAGGTTGTTCCAATTCCTTTGGTTACCTCTGGGCTTGTTTGTAGTTCTATATTGTTCACAATATCTAACTGGTTTCCTAACAGTCTTAACATTTGACTTAGGCCTGTTAGTGTTGTGATTGACTATCTTAGGAACACTTGTTCCTACTTTCTTAACCAAGACAGGTTTAGACATAACCTGTTCTTCTTCATCATCATCACTATCAGTTGTACAATCTTCAACAACTATAGCATCTCCTTTCTTAACAAAGGACACCTTGTCCTGATAAGATAAAGTTTTATCTAAACTTTTACTTACCTTTTTGTTAGGATCTCTGGGGGAAATAAGAGTTTCTCAGTGACGGGAGGATTGTTGGGATATGAGAAATAAGGAGTTTCTCATTGCTGCCGATAGTGAAGCTGGTTCCTGCCGATAGTGTTGCATTGCTGCTGCGGTTGGTTCCTGCCGATAGTATTGTTTTGTTTCTGCCGATAGGGTTGATTGCTGCGGATAGTTATTGTTTGTTATCCGTATGTTTAGTATGTTTGTTAGATTTATTTTTAGAAGAGATTGTTGTTTATCTCTTCACACGTTTTCTTGTAAGACGGGTTAGGGTTAGGGTTTCTTATTGTTATAAAAGAAACATCCCGTCCATATGTTTTAATGTACTTTTTGACGAACACAATATTCAATAACACAATTCTTAGTTCATAGTCTGATCCATAGAGGATCATTGTCCTTTATAACTTTCTTCTTTATTATACTTGTTGTTTAGTTTCCGCATAAACACTTGTATTCCATACAGAGGTTCTTGTTTAACCAAGCTCAATCTAGCTCGAAGTACTCGATCCTACAAGTGGTATCAGAGCCTGGTAAGGATCTCTGATAAAGAAGAAAAAGTTCGATTTCATATCTCACAACCCTCTTTCAATGGAAGACGAAATCCCACAAAACAATGTCATTAACCCTGAAGAACACCAACCCAAACCTGAAACCTCACAAGTCCAAACTCAAATCGTCACCACCATGTCCACCAACAATGCTAAATTCCCATATCTGAAGAAAGATGAGTATGAAGTCTGGGCTATGAGAATGGAATATTGGATCACGAACACTGATTACAATCTGTGGAATGTGATTCTTAAGGGAAATAGTAAGAAGAATACTGGAAGGGATAATGATGGCAATATCTATATAGAGCCACCTGTTACTGCAGAAGAACACCTTGCTGTTCAAAGGGAAACCAAGGCAAGAACCCTTCTACTTCAAGCTATTCCAGAAGATCATATGAGTGATTTTCATCACTTGGATGATGCTAGAAAGATCTGGCATGCTGTAAAAGCCAGATTTGGAGGGAATGATGAATCCAGAAAGATGAGAAGGTCTATGCTCAAGCAAGAATTTCAGGAATTCAAGATCTCTGAGGCTGAGGGGATTCACAAAGGGTATGACAGATTCCACAAGATCCTGAGCCAACTCAACCAGTTGAAAGCTAGGCCGGATGATGAAGACTGCAACACAAAGTTTCTGAGGGCTTTGCCACCATCATGGTCTCAGGTTTCCATAACACTCAAGGCCAAAGGAGGACTGGATTATATGAGCTTTGATGATCTGTACAACAAGCTAAAACCCTTGAAATTGATATCAAAGGGTATTCCACCTATACACCTCATACTCCAACCCATACTGCTTTTGTTAGTAACTCTGGTCCTAACAAAACATCATATGAAAACAGTCCAACACCATCAATATCATCAATCTCCTACTCACCTGTCACACCAAAAGCTCAGACTAGATCTGATAATCTTGTAGTGGATGTGCTTCATTCATTTGTTGCTGAGAGTACACCACAGCAGAAGATTGTGTATGAAGATTTCAATCAGATTGATGAAATGGATCTAGAAGAGATGGACTTAAGATGGCAAGTGGCTATGATATCGTTGAAATTGGATAGGTTTGAAAAGAAGGCAGGAAGAAGGGTCAACTTTGATGGACAGGAACCTGCCAGGTTTGACAGAAGGAAGGTGAGGTGCTATAAATGTTCTCAAACAGGACATTTTGCCAGGGAATGTACAGATAAGAAGGTAGATGACAAAGTACGATATTCTGCTTTCAAAATTCAAGAGCTTGATTCAGAGGACCCCAAGGCTTTGGTATCTATGGATTCGATGGTGGACTGGGAGCATCATGAGAAGACGATTGCAAGTGGAGCAGATAAGGTCTTTGGGATGATAGCTGGATATGGTGAGAAGAAACAAGTGGCTGGTCAGTTTGGAATGATGGGTCATCCATCTCAGGTACAAAACTGTCCATTTGGTTGTGAATCTATATATGCTAAATTGAAACAGGAATTTGATGATATAGAAAGTGAAAATAAGGATAACATTATTCAACTTAAGGCTCATAAAAAGGCTGTTAAAACATTAGAACAACAAAAGGTCTGGTATCAACAACAACAGTCTGCTTATGAAGTAAAAATAAAGGTGTTAGAAAGAGATTTAAAAAATGCCACTAATGAGTTTAAACATTCTGAAAGGGAAAAAGCTAAGGTAGTGTTAGAAAATCAAGAGTTACAGTCTAAGCTAGATAATTCCTTAGCTAGATTTGATAAGTGGAAAGACTCATCCAAAAACCTTCACATGCTTATTGATAGTTCTATGTCTACTAAAACTAAAAGAGGTTTAGGGTTCGGTGACCTAATAGGGCCAAATCAGTATTATGACCCTAATGAGTATAGTGTTTTTAACCCAGAACCTGTAGATTATAGAAAACCTGTAAAGTATGTGAAGGAGGGAGGAATGAATGATGTTCCTCCACCCATAACTGGAACATTTAAACCTGCTAATCCTTTTGATGACTTTGATGATTCACAAATGATCTATGGCAAACAGGCAAAGGACTTGCCTAATCTTGATTGTGACTCTAATGAATTTGTCTCTTGTTCTTACAGTGACAAATCTTCAGAAATCAGGACTAATGACTATGCCACATGTGGATCAAGTGATAAGTCAGCTCCAATAAAGTCAGAAGATCTCTCCTCAGAAGTAGCTACTGATGAATCTCACTCAAAGACAGCTGCATTTGAAGATATTTCTTTTGATAGTGTTAAAAACAATAATGTTTCTAGTTGTGGTTCTGTTTCAAATGTTTCTAGTTGTGATTCTGTTTCAAACAATTATGGTTGTGGTTTTAATTCTGTTAAGGATAATTTTATTTCATGTGTTGGTTTGAATAATTCTGTTTGCAATGAGAAAGTTATTGTTAAGAAAAAGTCCCCTAGAAAGAAATCTTGCTTTGTGTGTCGTAGTTATGATCATCTTATTAAAGACTGTGACTATTATGAAAAACAGATGGGATTATATGCTTGTAAAAATAGGTCTGTATGGAAAAATGTTAATGATATTCCCCCTTATATTCCTCAAGCAGCAAGGAGAACTTCAGTTGCTTCTGGCAAGCCAGTTTCTGCTGGTAAGCCTGTTGCTGCTGAAAAGTTCATTCCTGCCGATAAGCCTGTTCCTGCTGCTTATCCTGTTTCTGTCGGCAGGATCAATCCTGCTGGTTGGAGAAGCAATATTGCTAGACCTTTCAGCAGACCTACTAGTACTTACTTTCAAAATGATTTGAGACCTGTTTGTTTTGACACAATGCACAAGGGAGGGGCAAGATGGAAAACTGCTGTTAAGTCCTCAGCAGGTTGTTCTTGGAAAATCAATAACCAACATATGAAAATGGGGTCCAAGATCAATGGTGGATCTCATCAATCTCCAAGGTTTAATTCTTATTGATCCACTAGGCAGGCTCAAGTCAGCAATGGCTTGAGTCTCTCTTGTATCTAATGTTGTATATGTATTCTTTTTCTCAGGTTTTTCCTTTTAGAAGCAAAGATGTTGGAATTGTTGACAGTGGATGTTCCAGGAGTATGACAGGGAATTTGGATAGATTGCATGACTTTGTACCTTTGAATGGAGGTACTGTGACTTTTGGAGGAGGAGATGGAATAATTTCTGGGAAGGGAACTATCAAAACTGCCAAGCTAGACTTTGAAGATGTGCTTTATGTGAAGGAACTCCAAGACTTCAATTTGTTCTCTGTCTCTCAAATATGTGACAAGAAGAACAGTGTTCTCTTCACTGAGAATGATTGCTTTGTGCTGTCCAAAGACTTCAAGTTGCCTGATGAAAGTCAGGTTGAAATTAAAGTTCCTAGGACTTACAATCTTTATAGCTTCAATCTTAGTGATGTTCAGCCTGAGGGTTCACTTGCTTGTCTGGTAGCAAAAGCTTCTGTGGATGAATCTAATAAATGGCACAGAAGAATGGCCCATGTAAATTTCAAGACCATTAACAAGCTGGCTAAGAATGGTTTGGTTAAAGGGCTTCCTTTGAAGATCTTCTCTAATGAGCACAATTGTGTTGCCTGCAACAAAGGAAAGCAGCACAAAGCTTCATAGAAGGCTATAAATGCTGTGAGCAACATCTCTGAGCCTTTGCAGCTTCTTCATATGGATCTTTTTGGTCCTACTTCTATCAGAAGTATTGACCATAAGAACTACTCCCTGGTGGTTACAGATGATTTTAGCAGGTTTTCTTGGACTTTCTTTTTGGGTACTAAAGATGAAACTTATCCAGTTCTTAGGGATTTTATTGCCTTAATAGAAAATCAGCTAAGTAAAAAGGTTAAGTCAATAAGGTGTGATAATGGGACAAAGTTCAAGAATTCTAATCTTATTGAACTTTGTGGGAGTAAGGGGATAAAAAGGGACTATAGTAATGCTAGAACTCCACAACAAAATGGGGTTGCAGAAAGGAAAAATAGGACCCTGATAGAAGCAGCTAGGACTATGTTAGCTGAATCTAAGATGCCTACTATGTTTTGGACTGAAGCAGTATGCACTGCTTGTTATGTGTTGAATAGGGTATCTATTACTAGTCCTCATAATAAAACACCTTATGAACTTTTGTCTGGGAAGGTTCCAAACATTAGTTACCTTAAGCCTTTTGGATGTCATGTCACTATTTTGAACACTAGTGATTACCTAGGCAAGTTTGATGGGAAGGCTGATGAAGGGTTTATTGTTGGATATTCTGCTCATAGTAAAGCCTATAGGGTTTATAATCTGTCTTCTAAGAGAATAGAAGAGACTCTCAACTTAAGATATCTTGAAGATAAACCTAATTTGCAGGGTGCTGGTCCAGAGTGGTACTTTGATCTGGATTATCTAACTGACACCTTAGGTTATAATAGATTTAAATCAAATCTATCTGTTGGTACAAATGTTTCTCAAACTAACAATGCAGGTACCTCGGATGATGATTCTGATGCAGAGAGTGATGAACGACCTATAGTTGTTCCTTCTTTTCCTTCTAACAACATTTCAGGTTCAAAGCTCAAAGATTCTTCTACTATGGCTGGAGGTGATTCTAGTTTTGCAGAAGATCTTGCTAGGCTTCAAAGACAAGAGTTTAATGCCAAGAGAGCTGCTGAGATGTTTGGTTCTGGGTTTTCTAAAGAGACAGAGGAGATTTTGAGAAAGGCTGAAGCTGAAGTTAGAAGGCAACTGAATTCGACTAGTGGTATTTCTGTTCCTGCTGATGCCGTTCCTGCTGTAGTGGATTTGTTCCTGCCGATCCTTCTAATGTTTCTGCTGATGTCTCTATTCCTGCTGATGTTCCTGTGTCTTCTCCATCTGTTGATACTTTGGGTATTGATAACTCCCCTGAAAGATTTCCAATCCCTTCTGATCTTGGAAATTCAGTCTCTTCAAAAGATAAGCTGGAAGATACTCATCATCAATCTAGAACAGGCATTTTCACTTCTTCCTCATATGATGATGACTTCAACCCCTCAATTACTAATCAGGCATCCTCCATTGATGTCAATCCCATTGTTACCAAGCGGATCAATACAGTTCATCCTCAGTCTTTGATTCTTGGAGATCTTAATTCCCCTGTTCAGACAAGAAGTAAATTGCATCAACCTAAGTTTGGAGAATCTGCTTTTCTCAGTTATATACAGGATCAGTTGAGGAGCAATCATACTGATTACTTACATTGTCTGTATGCTTGTTTCTTATCTCAAGTTGAACCAACTAGTATAGCTCAAGCTCTTGCTAATGAAGATTGGGTTGAGGCTATGCAAGAGGAAATGCAGCAGTTCCAGAATCAGAAAGTATGGATGTTGGTTCCTTTGCCTGCTGGCAAGCATGCTATTGGAACTAAATGGATTCTAAAGAATAAAAGGGATGCTAGGGGAATTGTGGTTCGAAATAAAGCTAGGTTGGTAGCTCAGGGTCATAGACAAGAGGAGGGGATTGATTATGATGAGGTGTTTGCACCAGTGGCAAGAGTTGAAGCTATCCGATTGTTCTTGGCTTTTGCTTCCTTTATGGGGTCTGTAGTATATCAGATGGATGTGAAGAGTGCATTTTTGTATGGAAGGATTGAGGAAGAAGTTTATGTTACTCAACCACAGGGATTTGTAGATCCTCAGAATCCTAATTTGGTTTACAAAGTGGTTAAAGCACTTTATGGTCTTCATCAAGCACCAAGGGCTTGGTATGCAAGGCTATCAGCCTTTTTGCTAAAACATGGTTACAGAAGAGGGGCTATTGATAAAACTCTTTTTATCAGAAAGAACTTCAAAGATATCATTCTGGTACAAGTTTATGTAGATGATATCATCTTTGGTTCCACTAATGAAGCCTGGTGCAGGGAGTTTGAAGAATTGATGAAGAGTGAATTTGAGATGAGTGCTATGGGTGAAATGACTTTCTTCTTGGGTCTTCAGGTTAAGCAGAAACTAGATGGGATCTTTATTTGTCAGGAGAAGTATGTTTACGACATGCTTAAAAAGTTTGATATGGAGAATGTGAAGATTGCTGCAACTCCTTTTGAACCTCCAAAGCCTAAGTCCAATAATGAACCTGATGCTGCTGTTAATGTTCATCTATATAGGTCCATGATTGGTTCACTCATGTATTTGACAGCTTCAAGACCTGATATCATGTTTGCTGTTGGTGCATGTGCTAGACATCAGGTTACACCATTGACTTCTAACCTTAATGCAGTCAAGAGAATCTTTAAGTATTTGAAAGGACAGCCCAAAATGGGACTTTGGTATCCCAAAGACTCTCCTTTTGTGTTGGAAGCCTATAGTGACAGTGATTATGCTGGGGCTAACTTTGATAGGAAGTCTACTACTGGAGGTTGTCAGTTTTTGGGTCAGAGGTTGGTTTCTTGGCAGTGCAAGAAGCAGACTATAGTGGCTACATCTTCTACTGAGGTAGAATATGTTGCTGCTGCTAGTTGCTGTGGACAGGTTCTTTGGATGCAAAATCAGCTGTTGGATTATGGGTTCAACTTCATGAACACTAAGATCTTTATTGATAATCAAAGTACTATGTGTATTGTTAAGAATCCTGTTTATCATCAAAGAACAAAGCATATTGAGATTCGACACCATTTCATAAGAGATGCTTATGAGAAGCATCTTATTCAGGTGGTTAAGATTCACACAGATGATAATGTGGCTGATTTGCTGACAAAGGCTTTTGATGGACCAAGGTTTAAACATTTGGTGGTCCATATTGGGATGGTAAATCCCTAGATCATCAGCTTAAGGGGAGGATTGCAGATTAAGGGGAGGAAGAAGCTTAAGGGGAGGATGTTTCTTGTTGTTGTTGTATATTTTTCTGTCTTTCTTTCTTTTGATTTCTTTTCTTATTTTCTTTCTTTTCTTTTGGTGTGTTTCTGATTTCTTTTTCTTAGTTAAAAAAAAAAAAAAAAAAAAAAAAAAAAAAAAAAAAAAAAAAAAATCTTGTATATTTTGTGTGCTAATAAGTTGGTTTTGAGCAACACCTTGCAGGTACAGTGTTGGTGTTTACACCTACACAATAAATGGTGCTCAACTCACCATGTCTTGCAGACAAGAAAGAGTTGACTCACCATGAGGGTACGGCTCTGGTGTGATAATCAAATCCGTTGATAGCTGTAATAGCTTGCTCAAAGCTATAGGGTACTTCAACTCACCCATGATTTATTTCTGAGAGTTGAAAATGGTTCTCAATTCACCATGGATGTAACCCTTATGGGATCCAAAGAATTGGCTAGTCCACAAAAGTATGGTTTGTGGTAAAGACAATTGGTATCCATATTTGGTATTCAATTCACCAAGGTTCAGTTGAAACCAAAGAATAGGCTAGTCCTGAGCAAACGGCTACAGGTAAAGACAAGTCAAATCCGTTTATAGTTGCTGATTTGCTAATAAATCAGATGGTTATCAATGTACCATGATCTAACACATCTAAACATTGGCTACTCCAGTAGTGATGGCTATTGGTAAAGAGACATCAAATCCATTAATTTTCAATGATTCACCTCTCACAGGAGTTAACACACCTGGATGTGATGAGAATAGTATGAAACTTAAGTGATTTGATGTACATATTGTCATAGTAGCAGCCAAGTTCAAGAGAATGTTATGGTGACCAGTATCCATGTTTTGAAGAAGATTTCCTATTCCGGCTGAACTATTGAGGTTGCTGCTGGATGCTATAGAGGTTGGAATCTTGCAAGTTATGGATGTTGCTGTTGGTTACTACTTATTGCTGCTGCTAAGTCGCAGTCCTCAAGCCTGAGAAGTTAAAGCTCTATCACATTGGAATCTTGCAGGTTAACCTAGTCAACCTCAAGATTAGGGGAGGATTGTTAGGATCTCTGGGGGAAATAAGAGTTTCTCAGTGATGGGAGGATTGTTGGGATATGAGAAATAAGGAGTTTCTCATTGCTGCCGATAGTGAAGCTGGTTCCTGCCGATAGTGTTGCATTGCTGCTGCGGTTGGTTCCTGCCGATAGTATTGTTTTGTTTCTGCCGATAGGGTTGATTGCTGCGGATAGTTATTGTTTGTTATCCGTATGTTTAGTATGTTTGTTAGATTTATTTTTAGAAGAGATTGTTGTTTATCTCTTCACACGTTTTCTTGTAAGACGGGTTAGGGTTAGGGTTTCTTATTGTTATAAAAGAAACATCCCGTCCATATGTTTTAATGTACTTTTTGACGAACACAATATTCAATAACACAATTCTTAGTTCATAGTCTGATCCATAGATGATCATTGTCCTTTATAACTTTCTTCTTTATTATACTTGTTGTTTAGTTTCCGCATAAACACTTGTATTCCATACAGAGGTTCTTGTTTAACCAAGCTCAATCTAGCTCGAAGTACTCGATCCTACACTTTTATATCTTAGGACTCTTAGTGGCCTTAGAACCATATTCCATGATTGGTTCTTGAAACTCAGCTAATCCTGTGTGTGCTAAATCAATACCTGGAGGTGAATGAACACCTCTGTATGGTGGGGGGACAGACTTAAATCCAACACCAGAATTAACCTTATCAATTACTTGAGCTTCCCAAATCTTATTAAATCCATCAGAGGCATGAGCCCAAACATCCACAGATATCTTAACATTTTCTCTTTCATTTTTGTGTTTAGCTAATGAATCATTCAACTCAACAATACACTCATCTCTGATCTTAATGTCATTTTTTAGTATATTGATGTCATTAGTAAAATTAGATTCATTATTTTTAAAATGTAAAACTTGTTTTTCTACAACACCTAGACCTCTTTTGTGATTTGCTAAATTAAAAAGAGTATCAATTAGCTCTGCTCTATGAGCATCAAATCTCTTACTAAGGTCTTCATAAGCTTTAAGATTAGGACATGATTCAGTACAATTTTGAATAGAATTTACCTCTGAATCAGAATGAGCCATTAGAGCAAATTCATTGACCATAAGAGAAGCATTTGGTGGTGCTTCCTCTTCAATAGCCATAGAGCTCCAATCATAACCAATACCATCAATAGCCAACATAGCCTTTGGCTCTTCAACAGTAACTTCCTTTTTCCTATCTTGCTTATACCATGTGTTTCTATTCTCCTGCTTCCTTGGGCTTCTACACTCGTTAGCAAAGTGTCCCAACCTATGACAGTTGAAACATTCCACTTTCTTCTTGTCAAACCCAGCAGTATCATTACCATTTATGGTAATTTGCTTCCCAGTTCTCTGCCAATGCTTCTTGGCCCTCATGCTGAGCAAAGCAACCTGCCATTTGATGTCCATCTCTTCCAAATCATCACCATCAACCTGCTCAAGGTCTTCATGATTTAGAGGAGAACCACTAGATTGACTAGACATGAATACATAGAATGCTGGATCACCAAGTCCTGCAACAGTCTTTTGTGAACTAGTAGAAGGACCACCATAAGTAGCATTAGAAACACCTTCAACTTCTTCTACCTTTTCAGACTTACCAATACTAGGAGATGACAAAAGTGCCACATTCCCAGAACTAGTACCATAAATTCCAGACTTTCTAAGACTTTGTTCAACAATTTTGAAGTTGTTGTACAAATCATTGAGCTTCATTGTTTCAATGTCTGGTTTGTTCATCCAGACAATAACATGAGTATGGAACTCATCAGGTAGACTTCTCAAAAACTTCATGTTGAGATCTTCCTTCTCTGTCTCAACACCCAACACAGCCAACTGACTGACAAGCTTGTGTAACCTTGAGAATAGCTTATCAAGAGACTCATTACTAAAAGCAGTAAAGTTTTCAAATTGTTGCTTTAGTAATGTCTTCTGTGTCTTTTTGGTAGTTTCATTACCACCAAAATATGCACAAATCTCTTCAAAAAGAGTTTTTGCATCAAGATACTTGTTAAATGATAACATCTGTTCACTAGGAATGGTCATAAGCAACAAATTTCTTGCTTTCTGATCATTTCTCTTCAGTATCTTCTCTTCATTTGACACTGGTCCAGTATTTCTTTTCCTAATTGTTTTACCTTCTAGGACAACATCTGAATAGCTTGGTGAAAAAGAATCACCATATATAATGATATCCTAAAGAGTGTAATCTTGGACCATGAAATATTGCTCAATTCTCATCCTCCATAACTCAAACTCATTTGGTTTGATCATGGGCAACTTTGCAGCAACATTTGTTTGAGCATCATGTGCATCCATTTCTGTTTCTTCTAATTCAATTATATCAACCTGGGCTCTGATACCAACTGAGAGGAATTCGACACACGGTTAAGGTGGTTAAACCTTGTATACTTTGTGTGTAATGATATATTGAGTTTATATGATTAAGTACGCGGAATTTACTTAATCACACTCAGAAGGTTATGTATGTTATGGAAATGGAAGAATTATGTTTGTTACTTAACAATAAACAAAGAAAGTTTATCACTAAACGATTCAATATTATTCAAAATAATACGAGTGATCTTGAATTTATCACTAGGGTTACAAAGACCTTGAATCTTATGTTTCTAGATTTGTGATATATGTTTTTGTTTGTTCTATGTCTTAACAGATATGAGTTTGTAATTGTGCACGTATATAATCACTAATCTAAGATCTCTTTTATAGTCCAAGAGATCTCTTACAATATTACTTTAAGTCTAATCAACACTTGTCTTACAAAAGATCAAGTCGAGCTAGCGTATGGAAGTTTATATCTCACAAGTTGTTCAAATGAATTAATGCAAGCACATGCATCAACTTGTTGACTGAGAATATATCTAGATATTATTTTTGCATAAGAGTGACTCATACAAATAATATCTTCTTCGATCTTATCCTTGTAGCAGCTCTATGACTCATTGATCAACAGTACTATTCTCTACTAGCAGTACCTTCTACTTGAACTAGCTGTACCTTCTTGTTCTAGCAGTACCTTGATGTACTAGCAGTACCTTGATCATGAACCAGCAGTACCTTCTTCTTAAAGTATTTTCTTATACTCTAACTTCAGAATATTTAATTCCCAACAGACCCGATCTTAAACTTTTGACACCTGGACCAATTAGTTCAAGGCTTGTACAGAATCCCACGCCTGCGGAGTCTTATGTACCACCAACTAGTGAGGAGATGAAGAAGTTATTTGATCCTATGTTTGACGAATATTTTGAGCCAAAAAATGAAACGACCTCAAATGCTGCAGCTGTTCTTCCTAATGCTGATGCTCAAGTTCCGCAAGGCTTTGAAGGCCCATCAGCATCTGTCTCAATCAGTTTCAATGCTCCAGCTGCCAGTCAATCACCCTCATTATCAAATACTCAATCCTCTCCTGTGCAACAAGAATCTGCAGATGAACATTCTTTGGAAGTTAATCCGTTTGCTCCTATAGATGATGCTCCTTTTGAGAATATATTTGCTCCTGAATCTTCAACTCACACATCCTCTTTCGAAGAACACAGCACGGCAACATCAGTTCAAAACCCTCAACCTCATGATCATCTCAGAAAATGGACCAATGATCATCCTATTGACAACATCATTGGCAACCCCGCTCGTCCTGTATCCACACGAAAACAACTGGCCACTGATGCACTGTGGTGCTTCTTCAATTCCGTACTATCCAAAGTCGAACCAAAAGATGCCAAAGAAGCAATGACTAAAGATTGTTGGTTCGAGGCTATGCAAGACGAAATCCATGAATTTAATCGGCTTGAAGTATGGGAATTGGTGCCTCCTCCAGAGTGTGCTATGATTATTGCTCTCAAGTGGATTTTCAAGGTGAAACTAGATGAGCATGGTGATGTTCTAAAGAACAAGGCACGGTTAGTTGCAAAAGGATACAGACAAGAAGAGGGCATTGATTTTGAAGAATCGTTTGCTCCAGTTGCTAGAATTGAAGCCATTAGAATCTTCCTTGCCAATGCTGCTAGTCGGAATATGATAGTCTACCAGATGGATGTCAAAACAGCATTCCTGAATGGTGATTTAAAGGAAGAAGTCTATGTGAGCCAACCAGAAGGATTTGTGGATGCTGAACATCCTACTCATGTCTACCGCTTGAAGAAGGCTCTCTACGGTTTAAAGCAGGCACCAAGGGCATGGTATGATACATTGTCCAAGTTCCTTCTAGCAAACGGGTTCTCGAAGGGTGTTGTTGATCCCACATTATTCACTAGGAAGTCGAGCAAACATCTGCTTCATGTTCAGATATACGTAGATGATATTATTTTTGCTTCATCTGATCCTAGTGAATGTGATAGATTTTCAAAGGAGATGAGTTCCAAGTTTCAAATGTCAATGATGGGACAAATGTCATTCTTCCTAGGATTACAAATCTCACAAAGTCCCGGAGGCATTTTCATAAATCAATCCAAATATGCCCATGAGATCTTGAAAAAGTTTGGATTTGATTCGTGTGAGCCTGTTGACACTCCCTTGGTTGATCAATCAAGACTAGATGAAGATCCTTCGGGGATTCCAGTTGACCAAACAAAGTATAGAAGCATGATTGGATCCTTGATGTATATCACTGCTAGTAGACCAGATCTTCTGTTTGCCGTATGCATGTGTGCTCGGTATCAATCCAAGCCTACTAAGAAACATCTAGAAGCAGTAAAAAGGGTATTCAAATATCTTCAAGGCACAGTTCATATGGGCCTCTGGTATCCGAAGGACACAGCAATGGAGTTAACTGCGTACGCTGATGCTGATCACGCGGGATGTCAAGACACTCGTCAAAGTACTTCGGGGGGAGCTCAGTTTTTAGGGGAAAAGTTGGTGAGTTGGTCTTCTAAGAAGCAAATGAGTACGTCGATATCTTCTACAGAGGCCGAATACATCGCTATGTCTGGTTGCTGTGCACAAATTCTGTGGATGAGATCACAGCTTTCAGACTATGGCTTTTCATACAACAAGAATCCTCTATATTGTGACAACAAGAGCGCTATAGCTCTTTGTTGTAACAATGTCCAACACTCCCGGTCAAAACACATCGACATCAGGCATCACTTCATTAGGGAACAAGTTGAGAAAGGAATTGTGGAGCTATACTTCGTGAGGACAGAGTTTCAGTTAGCAGACATCTTCACCAAGGCTCTTCCAAGAGAAAGGTTTCAGTTTATTCTCCCACGTCTTGGAATGAAGAGCCTGACACCTGAAACCCTCAAGTGTCTTCAAGAAGAAAAGGAGGAGTAAAGGATTGACTTCCCATATCCTTGTATATAGTTGTATATATCTTAAATCAAAAAGAAAATAGAAAAATATAAAACTTTTAAAAAACCATAAAAATCAAAAAATCAGAAAATACCAAAAATAGTTTCATCTAGGCATGTCTTCTGTTTATCGATAACATTTACGGACCTAGAAATGTCATTCAATAATGACACGGGTCTTTAAATGAAGCTCGAGCAGAAGTTACACTAATTGGTTAAAACATGTCTCAATGGCTTGCAGTTACTTCATACTGCAACCCGCGCTATACACTGGGGAAAGCATGTCGCCAAAAAGACGGCTGTTCCCTCAACCGGGTGATGATCACCTGGGCATGGATTACTTTATATCCATGTTTTTCGTCCGATCTGATGTACGTTTCAGTGCGTCATTTCGTGTATAAGAAGAGAAGTCTTCTTTACATCAGACTCTTTATCTTCTTTGATTCTTCAAGAGAGTTTTGATGTTACACAAGGTGGTAAATTGAATTAAATTTTCACAAATACTCGTCGCTCAATTGAATGACTACAGCTCTTTAAATAGAAAACGGGTCATTAATTGAGGGGGAGTATATTTGTTCAAATTTCTGACACCTTGCCAAATTTGTGCAACATCAGCAGTGACACTCTCTCGTGGTTTAAGGGGGAGCATAGTATGCTCCATAATCAGAACACAGTATAACCTGACCACATTTTCTCCCAAAATTTCTCACTTATTTAAATCAATTGGGATCGCAAATCTCAAGTGGTTTGAAATTTTTGATCGGGGGAGAGAATGTGATTTAAATATGGAATTCTGATAAAAATGTGATCTTTTGAAACTCAAGTGTAGGCTCTCCCATATGTGCCAAACCTTTTCGTATATCGATGCACATATTGAGGGGGAGCAAATGATTTGTGATGGCAAGTGTGAAAGAATACCAAAGACCGACCATTTTACTTTATGTATTGGAGTTATAAGGATGGTAAGGTTAGGTATTAGTTCCCATGATCCAGCCAGAACCGGAGGGATCTACCCAGGGACAATCCACTAGTTAGTGTAGAAGTCCTTAGGTATGATTACAAAAAAGGAGATAAAGTGAATAAGGGAAGAGTGCCGACTGAGATGGAGCTAGTGCTGGAACAAACCCAACAAGGTGCTAGTAATGAAGTCTCGGTAAGCGCTGAAGGGGTTGAAGAATGAAAAAGAAATGTAAAGATAAAGGGTGAAAAGAAAGAAGCCCTCCTTACATCTTAGGCAGAAACCGGGTCAATACATATGCTGTCAGAATCACGTAGTTGATTACTGACATTGAAGACAAAGTATCATGGACCCAGTGATACGCTGCACAACCCTCCCTAGCCACTCAAGGTCCCTCAAAGGACTCTTGTTTCACTTGTCACGGAGATCAATACATTGCTATTGTCTCTCTCACTCCGAGTTTGACGATATTGAAAAGGTGGCAGTCCTCTCCAGCCTCCGATCACTAAATCAAAACACACTATTAAGTCTAGAGCCAAGAGATCATCCATTAATCTCATTAGGACACATTTCCAATATTCTTGCTGTTTCATACACCGTGAAAAGCAAGAAAATATATATGAAGAGTCCTACGCATTATCCTTGTGGTATTGCCAGAACATCCGAGTGATACGTAAAGTATTCACAATGAAGATGGAAATCCTTCTAGAGCCAACATCAAACAAGCTCTTGGTGGGTGACATGTGAGATCCTTCATGGATCATGCTTGTGACAACTGGAAAGAAACGATGGGGCGATTCAAATTTGAATCAAACTTGTTCCAGGAAATGGATTGA
Source organism: Artemisia tridentata subsp. tridentata (assembly GCA_021014915.2). Lineage (NCBI taxonomy): Eukaryota > Viridiplantae > Streptophyta > Magnoliopsida > Asterales > Asteraceae > Artemisia > Artemisia tridentata. The sequence continues at coordinate 163,262,476 of CP139501.1, read as the reverse complement.
TGGATACTTTTGGAAAACCTTTCAATGTGCTCACCAACAAAGTTTCGAGCACATTGATTGTGAAATCTTTCAAACAAAAGTATTTTTGACAGAAATGTGATTCAATTTATAAAACCCTTGTCGTGTTGCACAAAATGTTTATCCAGTGACACGCAAGTGATTTTTCTAATCAATTTCTCGTCAATCAGTGGGTATTTAATTCACTGATTCACTCTACCGTGCTGTCTGCTTTGAGACGTTCTGGTATGAGAAAATGCTTAGTATGATGATTCTGACATTAATTTGTTGGAAGACTCATTACTACAAGCTGGAAATTCTTGTCAAGGAGAATCTTCTTTAAAGGGGATTCTACCTGATCACAGGTCGGTCCTCACAGAACCGAAGGTTAAATCCAACCACCACATCGAACGAATGACAAAGCCATATTCGTTCTCCAACTTTATTGCTAACTGTTTTATTTCAGATTCATATAAAGATGGCGATGGTGGTTCCTGATTCCAGCAGAGACGTGTCAATCCACACTCCATGCTCACACTTCTAATTCATTATCAAAGACATCATGATAGATGAAAGACCTACGACACAGCTTCCGCAACTCTGATGATAGCTATCATGATCCAGAAAAGTGTGAGCATGCGAGTCCAACAGTCACAACAAATCACATGGAGGCATTACTACAATGGATGAGCTCAGAGATTTATGGTGGCCGATGATCTCAAAGAAGGCTCCAAGATCACAACTTCTCATGATGACGAAGCCACAAGATGACTTGAAGACACATATTGGATGTTAACTTCAAAGAATACTCAAAGATCATCCAAAACAAAGAACAGTCATCGCAAGTTCACTGCTAAAGGCACAAAGATTCTTGACGTTGAAGAATCAAGGTCTACGAGCTATGAAGTCAAGATTCAAGGATGAAGTGCTAGAATTCAGAACATTACTTCCGGGGTGACCTCCCTTAGGGGGAGATTGTTAGGAATATAAATATTCAGTTGAAGACTCGGTCACCCCGAGTACTTATTAGCACATCATAGCTCGTAGGATAATTAGTAATATTAGTAGTAGTTTAGTTATTATTAATATTGTGGAGTGGGTCGGGTCTTTACCCACTGTCAGCTTGCTCCACAGCCCACTAGGGGCACCCTATGTAGTACTATATAAAGCCCTCTCCACCAAAGGAGAGGGTTGGACCTTCATTTCAATCTAATACATTCTTCTTCATTTTCTCTCTCTAAGGTTCCAAGTCTTCTTCTCTCTCTCTCTAAACTCCATCTATTCGATCCATAACATAGACCCAAACGTGTGTTTCTTTGATCGTGAATATCCTACAAGAAACCTACCTAAGATTAAGTTTGATCAACACTTTTGTGACGCTTGTAAAGTTGGAAAACAAGCTCATTCTAGTCACAAAGCTAAGAATATGGTCTCGACCTCTAGATGCCTAGAACTCCTTCATATGGACTTATTTGGTCCATCCGCCGTACGGAGCTACGGAGGAAACTACTACACCCTAGTGATAGTTGATGACTACTCTAGGTATACTTGGACTAGATTTCTCAAGAATAAGACACAAGCTTTTGAGGAATTTGAAATCTTTAGTAAGAAAGTCCAAAATCAACTAAGATGTACAATAGTTTCTATTAGGACGGATCATGGTCGGGAATTTGATAATGAAGTGCAATTTGGAGCATATTGTGATGCTAATGGTATTACACATAATTTCTCGGCTCCACGCACTCCACAATCAAATGGGGTAGTTGAGCGGAAAAATCGTACTCTATAAGAGATAAGTTGAACGATGTTGAATGAACAATCAATTCCGCAAAAGTTTTGGTGTAATGCGGTGGACACCTCAACTTACATACTTAATAGGATTCTAATTAGACCTATGTTAGGAAAAACACCATATGAAATCATGAAAGGTAGAAAACCTTCTCTTGATTATTTTAGAGTGTTTGGAAGCAAGTGCTTCATACTAAACACTAAAGACTACCTCACCAAGTTTGACCCAAAGTCTTACGAAGGTGTTTTCCTAGGATACTCCCAAAATAGTAAGGCCTATGTAGTCCTAAACAAGGAAACAATGAAAGTCAAAGAGTCACTCAACGTGACATTCGATGAAAGTCCTCCACCAACTAAGACATCACCCTTGGTGGATGATGACTTAGATAAGGATGAAGCCATTAAGGTTAATGGCAAGAAACCCTTAGAAGATGACATTGAGGATGAAATAGTTGAAGTTGACGAAGTTGTCAACATTAAGGAATCCAAGAACCATCCCATTGAAAATGTCATAGGAAACCTTAACCAAAGAACCCTTAGGTCACAAGCCCAAAACAAAAGTAATTTCTTTTGTTTCATATCAACCGTAGAACCTAAGAATGTCAGTGAAGCGATTAAGGATGAAAGTTGGGTAGTCACCATGCAAGAGGAACTTAATCAATTCACCGCAAACCAAGTTTGGGATTTAGTACCTCCTCCTAAGAATCAAACCATCATAGGAACTAAGTGGGTGTTTAGGAATAAACTCGACAAAAATGGCGTCGTAACTAGGAATAAGGCAAGGTTGGTAGCACAAGGCTATAACCAACAAGAAGGAATAGACTACGATGAAACCTATGCACCCGTAGCTAGATTAGAGTCTATTAGGATACTCCTTGCCTATGCTTGTGCCTTAGACTTTAAGTTATATCAATTGGATGTGAAAAGTGCATTCCTAAATGGTTATATCAACGAGGAGGTATATGTTGCACAACCTCCGGGATTCGTTGATTTCGAGAAACCGAATCATGTTTATAAACTCAAGAAAGCACTCTATGTTCTCAAACAAGCTCCTAAAGCTTGGTACGATAGACTAAAGGCATTCTTGATCGAACATGAATATACCATGGGAGTGGTAGATAACACACTTTTCACAACGAAACGTAATTCACATCTCATCATTGTTCAAATATATGTCGACGACATCATATTTGACTCAACTTGTCCAGAACTGTGTGATGATTTCTCTAAGATCATGCGTGACAAGTTTGAGATGAGCATGATGGGCGAATTAAATTTCTTCCTTGGTTTACAACTTAAACAAATGGAAGATGGTATCTTCTTTAACCAATCTAAATATAGTAAGGAGATGCTTAAGAAGTTTAGTTTAGAAGAGTCTAAGCCCATGAAAACTCCCATGTCCACGGAAATAAAACTCACAAAAGATGAAGAAGGTGATTCCGTGGATAGCACTAAGTATAGAGGTATGATAGGAAGTTTGCTATACCTCACGGTAAGTAGGCCCGACATCACATTTAGTGTCTGCCTTTGTGCTCGCTTCCAAGAGGATCCCAAAACCTCTCACCTTGAAGCGGTTAAGCGTATCTTCGATAAATTAAAGGCACTATACACTTGGGATTATTCTATCCCAAGGGGACCAGTGTAGAAATTGTTGTCTATGCCGACTCTGATCATGCGGAAGATTATGTGGATCAAAAAAGTACGAGTGGCGTTTGTACCTTCATGGGTTGTTGCTTAACTTCTTGGTTCTCCAAGAAACAAACGGCTCTTGCTATCTCCACGATCGAATCCGAGTACGTAAGCGCCGGAAAGGCATGTCAACAAGCACTATGGATGAAACAAGCCCTTAATGACTATGACATCCATTTAGATGACGTCCCCATTATGTGCGATAATAAAGGTGCTATTGACTTGAGCAAAAATCCCGTTCAACACTCCCGTACTAAACACATCAAAATTCGTCACCACTTCCTTCGCGATAATGTTCAAAAAGGAAATATTTCTATTGAGAAAGTTCCTTCTCAAGACAATATCGCCGACATCCTAACCAAACCTCTCAAACGAGAATCCTTCAATTACCTTCGTCTAGGTCTAGGAATGATGGAACATATCCCATAAATCTCATGACTATGTCAATATTTCACGGTAAATATTGAAGTCATCTCGTGTGTCTCATCTCATGACTCTTTGAAGTCATCTCGTCTAGACTAGGTTCCCATCGTCAAAAGAATTTATTAGGTATAAATTCTTTCCTCGTGTCAAAAAGTCTTACTAAATCAGCGAGACTTATTCGTCAAAAATCAAAATGGGACGAAATTTCATCCCATCATATCACGGCTCCACTAAAGGTGGCACGGCACCGTTAAATTTAACGGTATCGTGGAACCGTGTATCTGATACATCCCGTATTTCAGTCCCCTTTTTCCCACATTACCAAATTCAAACCTTTTCAACTTCTGCAACTACTATCAAAACCAAACCTCACACTCCAAAATTCAATTACACCCCCTTTAAGATCATATTCAAGACATTATTTTTCAAGATTATCAATCACTTTCACTCTTTCAACATAAATTGTAAGTTATCTTACTTTAATTTTGAGTCTAAGGTTTGTTCATACATGAAAATTGAATTGGGGCTTTTCAATTTTTGAGTCTTTATGCTAAGATTAGACAATATGTGATTCCCTTTACATAGGATTTTCATAAACCAAATTGAATCACATATTCATGTATAGGAAACTTGCAATTAGAAGTCATCAACACTCAAATTTTTCAAAACCTTTGGCACCAAAACATTGAAGTTGCCAAACACCCCAATTCCATTGTTTTCGAAAAACTTCACGAAATTAGGTTCATGAAAAAAAAATTGTGCATTGTTGATGCATACTAAAAACGTTTTCTCATGCACACATGATCTCACGAATATTGATCGACATAATCAATATGCACTTTTCGACATATTTGCTTGAGCAAAAGTAAATTAGGAGTGTTTGGGTAATCTCATTATTTTTAATTCTTGAGTCGAGATTATCGCACCTCCACATAGTTTGCATATAGACACACACTAGGCACGTGTCTCTAATTCAACTACTCTAAATTCTAATTTTTCCTAAAATTTTCTGATAGGAAATAATAATGTCTCATGAGTATGATTTTGATAATCTTCTAACCGATACCTATACACCCGAAATATCTCATGAACCCACAACACCCGGTAACCACATTCGTGCCTATGTCAATCTTGAAACCCGTCGGTTTCATGAAGTTCGAGTCGTTGATACATCCTTAATTTATCATAGGGATGTCAACACTTCATTTAGAGCTATAGGATTTGATTGCTTCTTGGGCAGTCGTCCTGCGAGAAAATGTTCTAAGTCTAACAGGAAATCGTGAGCAACTTCCGGCGTGTTGTACTCATATGATTTACTGTCTCCTAACTCAACAACCATACAATCTCGCATACTTCTTCGCTAAGCGAATTGTACATCTCAAGGGTAACAAAAACAAGTTAATACCCTATGGGATGTTCCTAACTCGTCTTTATCACCACCTCATAAACTATCACCCATACCTTAGTAGTCCTCAATATTCACTCTTCAAACCCGTCATGAAACCCCTAAATGAGTCATATGTCTCATCCATTCTCATTTCCGAATCTTCCACCCACTATGCACCCTTTGATGATCCGAATCATGAGAATGAGATGCATGCTCAAGACGAGATTGTGATGAAAACGGGAGAAAGCTCAAGCCTTAGTAGTTAGGAGGATTAACATTAATATTAGGATTTATCTATGATAGATTATATTAGAGATTAATACTCTTTGTCATCTTGCATGCTTGATATTTAATCTATCCCCTTGCATGACTTATTTGGATGATAGCTTATTTTGTTACTTATGTTTGCATGCTTATGATTATCTTAGCAAATTACATGATAATCTTTATATGCTAGAAGTAGCTTGATATGAGACATATTAGGCAAATAAATCTTTAGTGACTTGAGGCACTATCATTTCCAGGAACTAGTTCCCCTAGAAAACATCCCTCTAGCTGCCCAAAACTAGCCTACACAGGAAAATCCGTGAAAACAGTGTCACGGTACCATTAAATAGGCCACGGTACTGTTAAATTTAACGGTACCGTGTGATGTTTAGAGGAACAGTGTACCTGTTTGACGAATTTTCACTGTTCCTCCTAAATCCCTGCAACCCTAACCTCAAACCTGCAAATTTTGCAACCTCACATACATCCTAAGATTCCCTTGCTACACCATAGGACACTCCCATCCACTTTAATTCAAATTTCATTCATTTTGCCTATATAAGGCTTCACCTTTGCAAGCCTATCTTGCACTTCATCTTCAACCTCACATCACACATACACCATGTCCTCTACTCAAGGATCCACAACTCACATTTCAAAGGAACCTAGGAATACCATAAGACCAACCACCAAACCTCTCTTTGTGGATCTTACAAAAGATGATGAAGCCATGACACCACCTTCCCAAGCCACTCCCAACTCACCATCACCACCTAATGCACCCTCCAAAACATCCTCTACTTACACAACATCTTCATCATCTCCATCTCTTAATACCATGTCATCATCCATGGACTACACCCTATCACCCATCACTCCATTGGATTATACCATGCCAAACCCATCACCAACAAACTCACCATCACCTCCTTCCCCAATCATGGGTCAACCTATTCAACCTTATCCATATGATTTACATAGTGCTAATTGCCTATGTTGCCTCCACAACCGCAACCTCATCTTCTTCTTGAGAGATGAGATTCATTTCTTGTTCTCCTATGTGGAGCACCTCTTTACACCACCACCACCCAAATGATGTCACCATCTCCACCACCTCCTAGCCCACAAAACTAAACATGTTCATGTTTAGTTTTTCAACAATAAATCTTTAGGACCCCTCTTGGAAATGAAGCTTGCCTCTAGTCATTAGGGATTTATGCTTCTTGTTGTCTCTTTTCATGTTTATTATGTAGTCATACCTATGTATGACAATTTTCTTTTATGAATGGATGTTTTCTTTATGTGGTTGTTTTCTCTTTGGGGGCTTGGCTACTTAGTCAATTTTTTTTTTGGGGGGGGGGGGGGGGGGGGCTAGATATTTGCCATAAGTGCTACATGTTAGATTTTATATATGTGTTATCTAACCTTGTTTTGTAGCACGAATCATTGCTCGATTCCTTGGTGTCCTCCAAACGAGGGGGAGTATACATCAAGGGGGAGCCTTAGCAACCTTTTTGCTTCGACAAAAAGGGGGAGAAATGGGAGTAAACTCATTAAAAACTTGTTAAAATTAATCTTAACCTAAAATGAGTTTATGTTTTGTCATCATCAAAAAGGGGGAGATTGTTGATGCAAATAATGTTCTAAAAACGTTATTTCTATCTTCCGATAACTTCACGTTTTGAGGATGACAAAATGTGAAATCACATTACGTTAAAATTAACGTAAACAAGTTTTTAATCGGACGATCCCGTTTCTACACAAATCACTCTAGAACAAAGTTACAACTTAACTAATGATCAAAGAAGTGAATTTGAGTTTTAGACATCACATTTTTATGCGACAAAACATTTCTTTCAAAAATATACTTTACAAATTATTTTTGAATAATTAAGAAATGTTTTAATGGAAAAATAAGTTTAAAATACATAACAGCTATTTTTCCCCCCAAAATCAGCTCCAAACTTCCCCAAATAAGTTTTCACCAGAAAAGACAAAAAATGGAGCGTCTTTGTCTGAAACAGTTCCACTAAATTTAGTGGAGCCGTGGGTGATTTAGTGGAGCCGTCCCTCTATAACGGTTAGATTTTTTCTGCCTATAAATACCAGCACTGTTCACAATTCTTGAGCATCCTTTTTCACACAGAACTTTCTGAGTTTAATACTCTCTTCACATTTTCTTTCTTTGATCATTTAGATTAGTTTTTCTTTTGTTCAAGAGTGATCCAATCATCCCACTTAGAGATCCTTTTCATTCATCTTCAATAGCAAGAGAAGAACACAAAGTATCCAAGTAGATACATAGTGTTATCATTCCTCTTCAATAGCAAGAGAAGAACTCAAGGTATCCAAGAAGATACAAGAGTGAGAGGAATTCGACACACGGTTAAGGTGGTTAAACCTTGTATACTTTGTGTGTAATGATATATTGAGTTTATATGATTAAGTACGCGGAATTTACTAAATCACACTTAGAAGGTTATGTATGTTATGGAAATGGAAGAATTATGTTTGTTACTTAACAATGAACAAAGAAAGTTTATCACTAAACGATTCAATATTATTCAAAATAATACGAGTGATCTTGAATTTATCACTAGGGTTACAAAGACCTTGAATCTTATGTTTCTAGATTTGTGATATATGTTTTTGTTTGTTCTATGTCTTAACAGATATGAGTTTGTAATTGTGCACGTATATAATCACTAATCTAAGATCTCTTTTATAGTCCAAGAGATCTCTTACAATATTACTTTAAGTCTAATCAACACTTGTCTTACAAAATATCAAGTCGAGCTAGCGTATGGAAGTTTATATCTCACAAGTTGTTCAAATGAATTAATGCAAGCACATGCATCAACTTGTTGACTGAGAATATATCTAGATATTATTTTTGCATAAGAGTGACTCATACAAATAATATCTTCTTCGATCTTATCCTTGTAGCAGCTCTATGACTCATTGATCAGCAGTACCATTCTCTACTAGCAGTACCTTCTACTTGAACTAGCAGTACCTTCTTGTTCTAGCAGTACCTTGATGTACTAGCAGTACCTTGATCATGAACCAGCAGTACCTTCTTCTTAAAGTATTTTCTTATACTCTAACTTCAGAATATTTAATTCCCAACAATCCTCCCCTAAACATGTGAATCATTTCAAACATGTTTTCTGAATTAAATGAGGACTTGAGAAGATCTTTCAAACACTTCATGAATCTGAACTATTCTTCTTATTCTGAACTGATCTGCTTTGTTCTTCTTTGACTTCAGCAATATCAAAACATTGAACCAAAAGATGGTGCAATTTCCTTGGATGGAGGAATTGTAAGAGGCAATGATTTCAACAAGTGAAATCATCTATCAGCATGCCTTTGCAAGTGATAAACAAACATAATGAACTGAATTGAAACTTTCCTTCGTTTGATCTAGATAGAACTTTCTCCTTTAGGAATGCTTCATCCCTTCTAGATATATGATCTATTCTTGTCATTTTCAACCTCTATGTCATCATCTTGTATGCTCTTATCTTCTCCTTCCTTTTATTGGATTATTCTTCCTTTTCTGGGCAATTATTTCCTTCTCTGAGATTGTAATCTCCCCTGAAGCAAATAACTTTTGTTTCCTCCTCCCCTTGTTTGGAAGATCTCACTATGTATCTTTGACTGATCTATCAATGTGAACTTGTTGTCAGACAATTTTGTACATGAAGCCATCAATTCCTTAAAAGTTTAAGTTGCTGCCCTCATCACTTCTAGGTGTGTTAACTCCTATGAGAGGTGAATCAGTGGACGTTTGATTCATGATCCATCAATGGATGGTTTTTGTGAATCTCTTGAAAAATCCTTGTTTAAGAAATTATTTAACTTAGCAGTATGTTCATGATTTTAGAATTGAAAAATCATACTGCTTCCAACCATTTTGAAAGGATTAAGTGTGTAACAGACACTTAATCAAAATTTCGGTTTAAAGCAACCTCTGGTTGTGTGAGAACCAATGTTTTTCATTTATAAATAACTGCCTGTGTAAAGATAAATCTATTCAAAAGATTTTCTTGACAGGGTTTCCAGCTCATAGTAATTGTTACCTCTAACACAAGTGTTAGATTCACTTTTACTAGCTGTTCTTTCTATCAGATGTCCTTAGACTTGCTCATTATACTTGAAAGTATAAAATGATAGAAAGTGAGTTGCATCAGTTACTATCTGATCAACTAAGTCATCAATTCAATGTGAAATATCATAACTAGGTTTCAAGAAAGAAGTTTTAAGGAGTTTAAATTCCCAAACTCAGTCCATCATAAACCTACTATGTTAGCAATTGGATAAGCATTTTGCTGCTCCCATTTCACTTGAAATCTCCTTTGTGTTCATATATTCATACCTGAAATAGTTAGTCTAAAACCAAAAGAACAATGTACAAAGTACTTGTCTTGCATTAGAATAATCATAAGACCAACTATATGAATAACACAATTTACATTTTTGATATATTAGCAGTACCTTATAAATCCAGCAGTACCAACAAAAATTTTTGTACATAAACACATCATTTGAAAAGATTTAAAGATTAAGCATTCCAATACTTGCTACCAAGTACTCAAATCTTCCAACATCAAAAGCTTTTGTAATTAGATCTGCAAAATTATATTCTGAAGCAATTTTCATTACTTGAATTAATCTTTTCTCATTGCAATCTCTAATAAAGTGATGTCTAATTTCAATGTGTTTTGTTTTAAAATGTTGCACTGGATTTTTAATAATACAAATTGTACTACTATTATCAATATGAATAACAGTGTTTAAGAAATTGTACCCATAGTCAAGAAGTTGGTTTTGAAGCCATAAGACTTGAGCACAGCAACTTGCAGCAGCTATATATTCAGCTTCAGTTGTTGAATTTGCCACACTTGTTTGCTTCTTACACTGCCATGAGATAAGTCTACATCCAAGGAATTGACATCCTCCAGTTGTTGACTTTCTGTCCAAGCTAGCACCAGCATAATCACTATCCGAAAATGCTACCAAGTCAAAAGGAGAGTCTCTAGAATATCATATACCCAACCTTGGTTGTCCTTTGAGATATCTAAAAATTCTCTTGACTGCAGTTAAATGAGAAACCTTTGGAGTTACTTGAAATCTTGCACAAACACAAACAGGGAACATGATGTCAGGTCTAGATAATGTAAGATACATCAAAGAGCCTATCATAGATCTGTAAGTGTGTACATCTACATTCTCTCCATCTTCATCTTTCAGAAGGTGCTTCTCTGAGTTCATTGGTGTGCTTGCTATTTTTGAATCAGCAAATTGAAACTTTATAAGAATTTCTGCAACATATTTATCTTGAGAGATAAAAATGCCTTCAGATGATTGTTTAATTTGCAAACCCAAAAAGAATGTGAGTTCTCCCATAGAACTCATCTGAAACTTATCATGCATAAGCTTCTCGAACTCTAAACACATTTCCTTCCTTGTAGATCCAAAGATAATGTCATCCACATACACCTGCACTAACAGAAGATCCTTCTTGTGCTGTTTGATGAAAAGTGTCTGATCAATCTTTCCTCTTTGAAATCCATTTTCTAATAAATAGGAAGCAAGTGTTGCATACCAAGCTCTTGGTGCCTGATGAAGGCCATATAGAGCTTTCATTACTCTGTACACTTTGTTTGGATGGTCAGGGTCAATGAATCCTGGAGGTTGTGAAACATACACCTCTTCTCCAATTGTACCATATAAAAATGCACTCTTGACATCCATTTGGTAGACTGTGAAGCCTAAAAATGAAGCATAAGTTAGAAACAGCCTAATTGCCTCAATCCTTGCTACTGGAGCATAAACTTCATCATAATCTATCCCTTCTTCTTGTGTGTACCCTTGGGCTACTAATCTAGCCTTATTTCTAATAACTATCCCTCTTTCATCCCTTTTGTTCTTAAAAACCCATCTAGTGCCAATCACCTTTTCATTCCTAGGTAAATCAACTAGCACCCAAACCTTTTGAATCTTGAACTGAAGAAGCTCTTCTTGCATAGCCTCTACCCAGCTTGAATCATCTAGGGCTGTAAGAATGTTCTTTGGTTCCTTTTGAGAGAGAAAACATACAAACAAGCAAGAGTTTGAAACCTCATGCTGTTTTGAAGCATAAAGGGCATCAAGAATCCCTTTTTGATCTGAAGAGACCAGTTGTCTTCTTGTCTTCACACCAGATTGTACATCTCCAATTACATTATCCAGGGAGTGAACTTTGTGAATCCTTGTGTGTGGTGTAGAAGGAACTTGATAAGATGGTGGAAGATTACCCAAATCCACTTCATCTTCTTGGAACTCTGCTTCTCTTGAATTTGAAGGACCAGCAGTATCTTCAAATGAACTAGCCGTACCTCCAAATGTACTAACAGTACCTTTATAGATACTAGCAGTACCTTGCTCTGTGTCAGCAGTAACATCAATATTTGAAATATTGAGATGTTCCTTTGTTTCCTCATCCTTGTGCTCATCTTCAACATCTCCTTTAGCTTTACTAGAAGAAGATACATCATTTGTTGAAGTTGATTCCACACTTGCATTTGACCATATTGGCATTGTGCCATCATGTTGATCCTTTTCTAACTCTGCCTCATTTGTTGCTTGTGAACCTGAAAAATCATTAGTTTCTGCAACAAAACGTATATAATTCATAGAATTTGTTAGATACTCAAGATCAAATATCCATTTTGGTCCTTGGCCTATTACATTGGATTTGTTTTCCAGAAACTCCACATGTAGTTCTTCTTGTACTTTCTCAGTTCTTAAGTTGTAAACTCTAAAAGCTTTGCTAACAAGAGAATATCCAACTAAGAAACCTTCATCTGCTTTACCATCAAATTTTCCTAAATGGTCTAAGGTATTGAGAATTGTCACATGACATCCAAAAGGTCTAAGAAATCCTATTGCAGGAGTTCTACCATTAAAGAGTTCATATGATGTCTTATTGTGAGGCTGCACAACTAAAACTCTATTTTGAACATAGCAAGCAGTGTTGATTGCCTCTGCCCAAAAGATTATAGGTAGCTTAGAATCAGCTAACATTGTTCTCGCAGCTTCAATTAGTGTTCTATTCTTTCTTTCAGCCACACCATTCTATTGTGGTGTTCTAGCAACACTATATTCTCTCCTAATACCTTTTTCTTTGCCGAAATCATCCATAACTCTATTTTTGAATTCTGTCCCATTATCACACCTAATGACTTTTACTTTCTTGCTTACTAGGTTTTCTATTTCTGTTATGAAAGTCTTAAGAGTGCTTGATGTTTCATCCTTAGACACTAAAAAGAAAACCCATGTAAATCTGCTATAGTCATCAGTTATAACAAGACAATATTTCTTATGTTGCATACTCCTTACTGAAACAGGTCCAAATAAGTCCATATGAAGCATAAACAATGACTGATTGATAGAGTTAAAAATCTTGGGCTTACAAGTGGCTTTGTGTTGTTTGCCTTTTAGACAAGCAATGCATGTTTGATCATTTTCAAATCTTTTGTGAGGTAAACCTCTTACCAAACCATTCTTAACAATTTTATTTATGGTTTTGAAATTAATATGACCAAGCCTTCTATGCCATAATATTGATTCATCCAATGTGGCTTTTGCAACAAGACAAGTTAAATCCTTTTTAGGAATAATGTTCTTCATATCAACACTATACATATTAGCCTTTCTAGGAATTCTAAGAAGCACTTGATTTTCATCAGGCATCTTAAAATCCTTAGATAGAACAAGACATTCAGTGTCAGTAAAAAGGACATTGTTCTTTTTGTCACACATTTGTGAGACACTAAAAAGATTATACTTTAGCTCTTGTACATAGTACACATCTTCAAAATCTAAATTTCCGGTTTTAATTGTACCTTTACCAGAAATTTTGCCACGAAAACCACCTCCAAAGGTAACATATCCTCCATTGAAAGCTTCAAAATCTGAGAGATAAGACATGTTGCCTGTCATGTGCCTTGAACATCCACTATCTGAGTATCCTTGATCTTCTTGTTTATCAGTTGAATGTTCCTGCACACAATTAAGAGTGTTAGTTTTCTTTAGGGATCCAAGCCATTACTGACTTGGATCTGCCTCTTGCATCAATGTAATTTAATCTTTTAAGGACTGTTGATGCAATATTGGATTTAAGAATCCAACATGCTGAGGCTTTAACAACATTTGCCCTATTACCCTTAGCAGCAGAGTGAATAACATGCTTAGCAGAAGTGACTGCTAGCTTTGAAGTCACACCCTTTGGTCTCCAAATTTGTTTGTGGACCACTGCTTTTGTTTGAATGGGCCTTAGAACAGTTTTAGATGCATGTATGAAAGTTGTTTTTGCATCCTTAGCTGTTGATTTTGGGTTAACAGTCATCAAAGGTCTAGCAGTACCTTTTGTTCTACCCGTACCTTTTATTTGTACTGGCAGTACCGTTTTGTATGTATTAGCAGGACCTTTTTGTCTATCAGGACCTTTTGGTCCAGACTTGTTTGAGACAGTTCTGGGTTTAGTTCTATGAGTGTTAGAGTGAAAGTGAGTTTGAGGAGTTTGCCTTTTGTAGTTCACCCTATTGTTTTCATACCCAGTTATCCATTGGTTGCAGAAAGCTGCAAGATGGTCAAAACTACCACATGTATAACAAGCTTTGTTGTAAAAAGCAAAGTCATCACCTAATTGGTTAGACTTGAGGTTGTTCCAATTCCTTTGGTTACCTCTGGGCTTGTTTGTAGTTCTATATTGTTCACAATATCTAACTGGTTTCCTAACAGTCTTAACATTTGACTTAGGCCTGTTAGTGTTGTGATTGACTATCTTAGGAACACTTGTTCCTACTTTCTTAACCAAGACAGGTTTAGACATAACCTGTTCTTCTTCATCATCATCACTATCAGTTGTACAATCTTCAACAACTATAGCATCTCCTTTCTTAACAAAGGACACCTCGTCCTGATAAGATAAAGTTTTATCTAAACTTTTACTTACCTTTTCTATCTTAGGACTCTTAGTGGCCTTAGAACCATATTCCATGATTGGTTCTTGAAACTCAGCTAATCCTGTGTGTGCTAAATCAATACCTGGAGGTGAATGAATACCTCTGTATGGTGGGGGGACAGACTTAAATCCAACACCAGAATTAACCTTATCAATTACTTGAGCTTCCCAAATCTTATTGAATCCATCTGAGGCATGAGCCAAAACATCCACAGATATCTTAACATTTTCTCTTTCATTTTTGTGTTTAGCTAATGAATCATTCAACTCAACAATACACTCATCTCTGATCTTAATGTCATTTTTTTAGTATATTGATGTCATTAGTAAAATTAGATTCATTATTTTTAAAATGTAAGACTTGTTTTTCTACAACACCTAGACCTCTTTTGTGATTTGCTAAATTAAAAAGAGTATCAATTAGCTCTGCTCTATGAGCATCAAATCTCTTACTAAGGTCTTCATAAGCTTTAAGATTAGGACATGATTCAGTACAATTTTGAATAGAATTTACCTCTGAATCAGAATGAGCCATTAGAGCAAATTCATTGACCATAAGAGAAGCATTTGGTGGTGCTTCCTCTTCAATAGCCATAGAGCTCCAATCATAACCAATACCATCAATAGCCAACATAGCCTTTGGCTCTTCAACAGTAACTTCCTTTTTCCTATCTTGCTTATACCATGTGTTTCTATTCTCCTGCTTCCTTAGGCTTCTATACTCGTTAGCAAAGTGTCCCAACCTATGACAGTTGAAACATTCCACTTTCTTCTTGTCAAACCCAGCAGTATCATTACCATTTATGGTAATTTGCTTCCCAGTTCTCTGCCAATGCTTCTTGGCCCTCATGCTGAGCAAAGCAACCTGCCATTTGATGTCCATCTCTTCCAAATCATCACCATCAACCTGCTCAAGGTCTTCATGATTTAGAGGAGAACCACTAGATTGACTAGACATGAATACATAGAATGCTGGATCACCAAGTCCTGCAACAGTCTTTTGTGAACTAGTAGAAGGACCACCATAAGTAGCATTAGAAACACCTTCAACTTCTTCTACCTTTTCAGACTTACCAATACTAGGAGATGACAAAAATGCCACATTCCCAGAACTAGTACCATAAATTCCAGACTTTCTAAGACTTTGTTCAACAATTTTGAAGTTGTTGTACAAATCATTGAGCTTCATTGTTTCAATGTCAGGTTTGTTCATCCAGACAATAACATGAGTATGGAACTCATCAGGTAGACTTCTCAAAAACTTCATGTTGAGATCTTCCTTCTCTGTCTCAACACCCAACACAGCCAACTGACTGACAAGCTTGTGTAACCTTGAGAATAGCTTATCAAGAGACTCATTACTAAAAGCAGTAAAGTTTTCAAATTGTTGCTTTAGTAATGTCTTCTGTGTCTTTTTGGTAGTTTCATTACCACCAAAATATGCACAAATCTCTTCAAAAAGAGTTTTTGCATCAAGATACTTGTTAAATGATAACATCTGTTCACTAGGAATGGTCATAAGCAACAAATTTCTTGCTTTCTGATCATTTCTCTTCAGTATCTTCTCTTCATTTG
Source organism: Artemisia tridentata subsp. tridentata (assembly GCA_021014915.2). Lineage (NCBI taxonomy): Eukaryota > Viridiplantae > Streptophyta > Magnoliopsida > Asterales > Asteraceae > Artemisia > Artemisia tridentata. The sequence goes on along the minus strand of CP139501.1, from coordinate 163,246,337 downwards.
ACACTGGTCCAGTATTTCTTTTCCTAATTGTTTTACCTTCTAGAACAACATCTGAATAGCTTGGTGAAAAAGAATCACCATATATAATGATATCCCAAAGAGTGTAATCTTGGACCATGAAATATTGCTCAATTCTCATCCTCCATAACTCAAACTCATTTGGTTTGATCATGGGCAACTTTGCAGCAACATTTGTTTGAGCATCATGTGCATCCATTTCTGTTTCTTCTAATTCAATTATATCAACATGGGCTCTGATACCAACTGAGAGGAATTCGACACACGGTTAAGGTGGTTAAACCTTGTATACTTTGTGTGTAATGATATATTGAGTTTATATGATTAAGTACGCGGAATTTACTTAATCACACTTAGAAGGTTATGTATGTTATGGAAATGGAAGAATTATGTTTGTTACTTAACAATGAACAAAGAAAGTTTATCACTAAACGATTCAATATTATTCAAAATAATACGAGTGATCTTGAATTTATCACTAGGGTTACAAAGACCTTGAATCTTATGTTTCTAGATTTGTGATATATGTTTTTGTTTGTTCTATGTCTTAACAGATATGAGTTTGTAATTGTGCACGTATATAATTACTAATCTAAGATCTCTTTTATAGTCCAAGAGATCTCTTACAATATTACTTTAAGTCTAATCAACACTTGTCTTACAAAAGATCAAGTCGAGCTAGCGTATGGAAGTTTATATCTCACAAGTTGTTCAAATGAATTAATGCAAGCACATGCATCAACTTGTTGACTAAGAATATATCTAGATATTATTTTTGCATAAGAGTGACTCATACAAATAATATCTTCTTCGATCTTATCCTTGTAGCAGCTCTATGACTCATTGATCAGCAGTACCATTCTCTACTAGCAGTACCTTCTACTTGAACTAGCAGTACCTTCTTGTTCTAGAAGTACCTTGATGTACTAGCAGTACCTTGATCATGAACCAGCAGTACCTTCTTCTTAAAGTATTTTCTTATACTCTAACTTCAGAATATTTAATTCCCAACAAAGAGTTATAGTTGTAGTTAGGGAAGTCGTAACATTTGTTACACACTTGTTGTATCCTAGTATACATCAAGATCATTTTATTTTGTGAGAGAGTGAGTGAAGATCATTGTGATCTTATAAGAGATATTGATTATCTCTTGAAGCCATTGGGCTAGTGTGATTGATTAAGAAGATCAAAGTTAGATAGGATAGGTTGAGTGAAGTGAGAGTTGATCATTGTGATCGTGTTGAGATCTTGGAGATCTCTTGAAGCCATTGGGCTTGTGTGATTGATCAAGATCATTTTATTTTGTGAGAGAGTGAGTGAAGATCATTGTGATCTTATAAGAGATATTGATTATCTCTTGAAGCCATTGGGCTAGTGTGATTGATCAAGAAGATCAAAGTTAGATAGGATAGGTTGAGTGAAGTGAGAGTTGATCATTGTGATCGTGTTGAGATCTTGGAGATCTCTTGAAGCCATTGGGCTTGTGTGATTGATCAAGTGGATCATTGGTAGATCGGGTAGATCGAGTCTTGTGTGAAGTAATAAAGGATCAAGTGGATCGTGGTAGATTGGTGCTAGCAAAGATTAGCACTCGACATCTAGCTTAGTGTCGGAAATAGGATAAGCGACACTAAAGGGAGGTTGTTGACATAGTGTTTGAAACTCTCGAGTGTGGTACTCGGGGAGTGGAGTAGGGCGAAGAAGAGCTTCATAGCCGAACCACTATAAATCCTTTGTCCCGGTTTGATCTTTCCATCTCTACTCTTTACTTTCATTACTTATTATTAGTTAGTTTAGTGTGTAGTTCATATTGGTGTTGATTGATTATACATAAGAATCGAATCAAAGGTTTCCAATAGTAAAGTTTTTTTAAGAAGTCTTAAAAGAATTAAAAGAACTTAAAAACCGGTAAAACTATTCAACCCCCCCCCCCCCCTTCTAGTTTTCCACATTACCCAAATGGCTGAATCCACCTTTGGCCTATTTGCTCGACATATGGCACTCTGGAGTTCGCAAAAGGAAGACTACACTTCAGACTGGCTTAGGGTGGTTCCGATCTCCGGGTTGGGATAGACTATGAACGCCAGAACTTATCGGTGTGTATTATGTTGTAGGCTAGGTGTTCCCCTATTTTCTGTTCAGAGGCCGTGTTCAGCTTGCTCCAAGGTTTCTATAGGGGATATTTACGGGGACCATGCTGTATCGTGCACTGGCATTATTAGTATTAAACATCGGCACAACACGGTGCGTGATACTCTGGTTGACATCTGTTCCCGATCCGGGGTCTCGGCTCGTAAAGAGGTTGACATCAGGCTTTGTGGAGCAATATATTGATTTATTCTTGGGACGGAGGGAAGGACGTATGTGTCGATCTGACCGGGTCGTCTCCCTTGACGCAAACTGGCATGATTGATTTTGTGCCAGGTCGTGTGGTAACTGACACTACACAACGTAAACGCGTCAAGTATGGGGCTAAGTGTGTGGAAATTGGATATGGGTTCCTCTCTTTCTCATTCTCCTCTCTGGTGGAACTTGAGACAGATGCGGTGACCTTACTAAAGCGGATCCGGAAGTTCTCTATAACTAAAGACATTGGAGCGCGTTCTGCTATTCATATTTTCAGTAGGATTAGTTTTGCTATTGCTAAATATGTGAGGGCCCAGTTAGTGTCGAGGCTCCCCACTAATTTCTTGTAATCCTAAGATTATTCTAATGAAAGTGTTGTTTTTAAAATAATAATAATAATAATAAATACATGTCGCCCAAAGTACAAATAGCTTACACATACTACAAACCATGTACTTTTTTAATTAAAAGATAAGACACTTGTTACAATTTTAACGTAGTCGCTCGTTCGCCCCGAACTATTTTTAAAAGTTAGTTTTTTGGGCTACTTGTTTAACACACTTTTATTTTTTGGACAAAGATGAAATTTCTCAATTAAAAATTGCAAACTTCAACTAGAGCTTTTCTTAAAAAATAAATAAATTAATTAATTAATTAAATTAATTAAATTAATTAAATTAAATTAAATAAAACCTTTAAATAATTGTACGTGGTTAAAATTGTTGTTTTGCAATAAATAAGATAGATAAAACGGTAATAGTTATAATTTTATTAAACCGCGCATATTTTTTAATGAGACAATTATTTTAAAACGAAGTAATGCTTATTTTATATTATTTTCATACAAAGTTTATATGTATTTTTTTTTCAATTCAAAAGGAAGTGCATAATCTGATGTTTTGAGACAGAGATGATCAAGAAAGATAAATATTTAAGGTGAGCATATACGAATGGGTGAAATGTCATTTTAAAAACACTTGTTTTATCGATTACAAATTTTGGTACTTCGTACCTATTGGTACTTGAGCGGTTGAGCCTGTGAATTGGGCTCTGAGCTTCTGAATCAAGTACCGGGTACTGCTGAGTCTACAAAGCCCTGAAGTTGGAAAAGCCCAATAAAAAGATAAGGTACGATTGGACCTATACGTTGAACCCCTCCTTTTGGAGCCCACATGCCATTTATAATTGGCATCTTGATATGTGATTCTATGGTTATGATATGATAAAGTGTGGGACGACCCCCCGTGTTGCGGGGAAAGGGAGTGGGGGTGTTCCCCAACTTTTTTTTGTTGGAAAAATTATTTCGTTAATAATGGCGCAAGTTTCATTATTTTTCAAGGCCGTTTGGTATGAAAAATAATAAAAACAAAGACAAAAACAAAGACAAATATATTGATTTCGAGAAAGTGTTGCATATTTATACTCGTTTTTGTTGGGAAAATTATTTCGTTAATAATGGAGCAAGTTTCATAATTTTTCGAGCCCGTTTGGTACGAAAAAAAAAAAAAAAAAAAAAAAAAAAAAAAAAAAAAGCGGGCTATTGTAGCATGAACAGTAAAAAAACAATATTTTATTAAATTGGCAGACTTGGGTTTTAATCTATAGATATAATATTGATAGCGGAGAGGGATTATTACAAAGTTGTATATTAAGAGACAAATTTTAATCGCTTATTTTTTATAAAAAATATAGAAAAGAGATTAATATACTACCATTCTTTAACTAAAAATACAATTCATTTCAAAACTAAACATCCCATTAACAGTAATCGTTAAGTAAAACAAAATATATCGCTGAGACGAACATTTTATTATTTTTTAATAGACGGGTATTTTCACATACTTTTTAAGAATTTATTTTTTTTCGCTATTATGCTTTTCATGTTCTTTTTACATAATTGAAATTCACATGACATATCGCATTAGATTTTGCACTAGATAGTTGTACGAGAATGGACATAAGTATTGTATATACTATATAAGTCCAAAAGCTTCCACGTTTTTCGCAAAGAAAAGTACACATAAATGGCTTTCCAACCATATATAAGAGGGCTCGGTACCATAACGTTTGACGCGCGTTATGGTCTACATGGCATGCGTTGTTGTGCGTTTCCCACTCCGAGGTCCATGACGTTAAGGTAGCGTTGAAGATTACGTTGGTTTAGCAGCGCACGTTGCAACGCAACATTTGACAAGCAAAACCCTCCAACGGCTAGTTGGATTAAAATAAAAGATAAAAAATAAAATTACAAAACACCCCTCAACGTATAGATTTGGCAGAATTTAAAAAAATAATAATAATAATAAAAAAAAAAAAAAAAAAAAAAAAAAAAAAAATTTACTCAAAAATTTACTAGCCAACGGATAGTTTTATTCCTCAAAATTTATTAAAAAAATTTCAAAAAACCACCTATATAAACCCCCACTATCTAACCATTTTTCACACACCAAATTAAAACCTCTTTATATTAAAAAAAAAAAAAAAAACAAACTTTCACAATGGATCCGCATCCAACTTACGCCGCACATGTGACCCTTTCCGATATCGAAGACGAAGCCGACGCTTTAACATTTATGGCCGCCTATGAGTACCAACGAATACAAGAAGAAGAAGCGCAATCATCTTTCCGGTTAACCCGTAATCCAATTCATCGTGAACGTGAGCTTGCAGAGAAGCGTTTGATGGCCGACTATTTTAATCCAGGTTGTAAGTATCCTCATAGAAACTTTCGAAGAAGATATCGTATGAGCCGGAAACTATTTCTAGAAATAGTCAAAGGTATTGAATCTTATACTGTTGATCCTCTTCCAGATCATTTTAAATACTTTAGCCAAGCACCCGATGCTACGGGTCGGATGAGTATTAGTGTTATCATTAAATGCACTATGTCCATACGCCAATTGGCATACAACAACTCACCCGATGTGTTTGATGAATATTTGCAAATGAGTGAGCGTATCGGACGTCATTGTCTGGATAATTTCAGTATGTGCGTTATTTATTTGTTTAGTCGAGAGTTTTTAAGAAAACCAAATATGCATGACATTCAAAATCTATATGCAACACATGAACGTGAACTAGGTTTTCCGGGAATGCTTGGTAGCATCGACTGTATACATTGGGAATGGAAAATTTGACCGGTGTCATAGCAAGGGCAATATGGTAGGGGTGATAAAAAAAAATACCCGACTATAATGCTTGAAGTTGTTGCGTCGCATGATTTGTGAATTTGGCATGCATTTTTTGGTGTAGCGGGTGCGAATAACGATATCAATGTTATAGATAATTCGCCGTTATTCAACGACATTCTTGATGATTTCGCCCCTTTAGCTTCGTATGAGGTAAATGAAATTGCGTTTGAAAAGGGGTATTACTTAGCCGATGAAATTTACTCACAGTGGGCTACTTTCGTCAAATCGTTCACAAATACCTTAGACGATAAACACACTTTCTTTAAAAGGCGACAAGAAAGTGCACGAAATGATATCGAACGTGCTTTTGGTGTTCTCCAAGGATGCTGGGGAATAATACAACAACCAACACGTGCCTACGAGGTTGCCAGGATACGTAGAATCATGTATTCTTGCATCATATTGCATAACATGATTTTAAAAGATCAAAAGTTTGCACTAAGTGAATACAAAGAACTGTGGATGAATCCGGCTAGTCATAGGCAAGACAGATGGATTGACAGATGCGATAAGCATCGTCGAAAGGCAAAAGAAATACATTACAAAGATGTTCATCTTAATCTCCAACGACAACTTATGGAGCATATTTGGCGTGCACGTGACCATTTTATTGAACTAGATGACGATTAGTCATGTTTCTTTAGTTTATGTATTAGTTTTTAAATTTGAGCATGTTTCTTAAATTTAAGTATGTTTTTTTTTAAGTATTTTGTAATTTGTATTAGTTTTTAATGAATGAAATATTAGTGAAGGGTTTATTTAATGATTGAAATATTAGTTAAAGGGTTAATTTGTAAATTGTATATATTTTTTTAAAAAGGTGGGTCCCAAAAGGTGGTATTATGATACCAGGTGGTTTTTTTGTGTTATGTTATTCGGTGGTGAAATGATGTGCCGCCGACGTGGCACAAAAAACATGGTGTTAACATGTTATGACTCCTTTTGCTCTAACATATTATATTTGAACTTCTAGATTGGAGGAGTTTATTTATAAAAATTGAACAAAATATAAGAAAAAGATTTGGTGTTAAAACTTGTTTGATATATTACATGAGATTAAACTCTAATATGTCAAGTGCAAACCTTTTGCAAGTTGAAACATATAGTAAAAGTTAACATAACTCTGTGTATCAAACTTCAAAGTCTTTTTCGTCGTTCTAAAAAAATAAAAATAAAAGAAACATAAATAACCCTTCATAGTTTTTCATTTCTTGCATTAAAAACTAAACACTCATGATTTTCCAACTAAATACAAATAGAATGTTTTAACTTTTAATATATACTCACATTTGATTTTTGAACAAAATGCTTTAAATCACATGTGATAAAAAAAAATTATGTATGGTAAAAATTACATGTGATTCTAAACGAATATACGTGAATAAACAGAACTAAATACACGTTGAATAAGACAAAATTTTAATCACACAATTAGTAAACACATCTATTCATTATATGTCAGCTAACACGAATCAATAATTATATGAAAGTTTTCAAACTCACACTATAAATCAAATGTGATTTAATAGTTTAAATTACCAATACCCATAAAAACCTGAAGCTTTTTATGTATTTTGTCCAACTTCGATGAATTAACTGCTCTAATCTAGTAGTTGAAATATAATATGTTACATATGGTTGAAAAGTTATGAATGTCCAGTTTTAAGAGAAAAAAATGGTGAAACTTTTAAAATTCCATAGAAAAAGTTATGTTCAATTTACTATGGTTGTTGATTATTCAAACTTTAAAATTAGTGTTAAATAACATATGATTTATAATGAAAGTTTCAACAATGAAAAATATAAAGGAATAAAAAAACATTAAAAAAAAGTGAAAAAAGGTTATTGTTGAAAATATATCAAAGTGCACATCTATAGAAAGATAATTAAATGCTCGTCGAGATGGTGTAACTTTTTGCTTAACGATTAACGCTTTTTGAGATATTTATTTTTTAAGAAAAAAGGGGAAAGTCAGCTTTTTTTATTAAAAAAAATGAATAACTAAGATTGATTTTTTGATATACAACTTTTTTATTGGTGTACCAATATTAAAACTTCAAACAAAATTCTAAAAGTTCTTTATCAAAGCTATCTTTACATCAACTTCTAAGGTTGAAGCAATATGGATAATGAAAAACAAGCTACACTTCATTACGAACAACAAAAAATGGGAGGAAAGAACATGGCCGAGGGAACACACTATTATTAGGATTTGCAACTTTTGCATAAATAGTTCGTTAACTATCGTGTTCATTGGTAGTGAGGGAGAACATCATATTGATCCAAAAACTAAACACTAAAAACTAATCTTTTATATAATAAAACAAAACCCCAAGTGAGGACTTTTGCATTTCAAAAAAATCAAATCATACCTTATTGAGTAATAATGTATTTATTTTTTTTATTTTATTTAAATATGTTTGAATTAAAAACCTTAAATATTTCTTTATTTAGCTAAAATTTATAAAAAATCGTTTTTATAAGTTTTTTCTGAAAAATTGTGTACAAAAATATGTGTGTCAAAAGTATAATAAATAAAACTTTAAAGAAAGCAGAGTTAATTCACAAGAACTTAGGAGTTAAAACGAAAATTGGAACAAACAAAACCACCCTTTTGACACAAAACTTCCAGATACTTGAAACGACTTCCATCTTTGAAATTGTATCCCTAATTCCTAAATCATGCCAAATCGAATCAGATTGTTTGAAGGTGAAAAAAAATTAATTAAAGGTGTATACCTAACTTTGATTTGATTCAGTCCTTCAAGAATAAGGTATGTATATCTTAAATTTAATACTCATTGACCAATTTTGAGGTCTTCTATCACACAAATGAGTATGAACCCTAAGCCAACGTTATTTGTGATCCGGTGGTAACTAAGTGTATTAGTAATAGAAATTTAAAATTGAGGCTCCAACTGGTGAACTACTAATATTTTCATCTGAATTGTTATGAATACTTGATTTTATATGCTAAATTTTATTTAAGGTTTAGTGGTTGGTATGACTTTTAATGTTTGTTATGAGTTTTGGTGTTTTTAGTGGATCTGTACGATGGCTGGTTTGCGCCTACTAACCTTGAGTTAGATAAAAAGTTAGAATAGAATGTGCACAGTTACTGCATTGGTTCTCAAGTTATCAATGATGAAATGCTTAATGCAACTAAGGCCATTGTTGGAGCTAAACAGGTACTTTTTTTTTTCAAATTTGCTACTTAACTTGATGAATTATAAAGAAATATGGCTTATCTGTTCAGGTTGTATTATTTTCAGATGGAATGGATACACGGACTTATCGGTTTAAATGGCCTCTGTCAACCGTAACATATGACGCATTACAACAAGTTATAAAGGTTCAAGGTTCGTAGTTTCAATGAATTTTCCCTCACAATTTAAACACATATATTACATGCTGGCATATTGTCATGGATTAAACCGGGTCACTTTTAAAGTTGTGTGGTGCGGGTCAGGTCAAAACTGGGTCCTAACCCGTGAAGTTCCAAAAAGTTACCCGGTGGACCCAGTTCTACTAGGATGGGATTAGCAGGTCTAAACACGATGTTTGGATCAAAAGTTGTAGTAAAAAATAAGTACCGATTTAAACTAAAATAAAGGTCGCGTGTACACAGAGTTATTTGCATCATTTATTTGTTAATGTTATGATGTGGGCTATTTGTATATATCTAATAGGTACAATTAATGATATTAGAACAAGCTTTGAAATACAACTACTTCGGGCCATATTTGGTATTTTGGTGAATAATTGAGTGTATGAGCAAAAAGGGTGTGTTGATTCACTTGATACAAACTATATAAGGGTGTTTGGCTTTTTACTACAATAAGATTATGATTCCATTTCATGTGGTTGACAGGCTGTTAATATCTTAAGGGGCACCAGACACACAGAGAAGAAAACAAGATGCCCAAAGGAAAATTATACCAAGATCAAGTAAACAAGGTTAATTTAGTTGCATATTTTTTTTCTTTTATATCGACTTATATTTATCGTTGATCATAACTTGAGTTATTAAACCAGGAAGAGACGTTTTACGCTCTATCCCATTGATTACCGAAACACTCCCTTTCGAGCATATTTATTGAAATAAATGGTTCAGGAAATGTCTGTAACAATTTCAGTATACTGCTTTAAACATTTATTAGAAGAACTTGCAGTATATTTATTGGCTTCTAGGCTGACTATAAAATATTTACATGTTGCCTAGATCGCAGTAACCATTACACCTTATGTAGAGCTGAGATTGAACAAATACTAGCGAACTCAAACACAGGTTAAGGTCTTTCGTTTACTCAGTTTTCTCAACTTTCTACAAGTGTATAAGATACTGACAAATATCTATTATAGGGTAGTGACTTATATCTATTGCGGCTCACGTGAAGCACCCTTTGTAGCCAAAGGCAGTGAAAGTTAAGCAGGTCTGAAATCAAATTTTTCTATGTAAAGATGAACACTTGTGAAAGTTTTAGTAGATTTAATTGTTAATTCTACTATATGGTGAGGAACTAAGAGAAAAGTTTATTGTGGAACAGACACATGGTTTGCTGAAGCACGTGAATTCTTCGCACATTAGCGAAATTGCGAGGTATATTGCAGTTGTTTAGATTTTTTTAATTAACATTTTGTTTAATAAGCTATTAGTTTTCAAGGAAAATCTATCAGTCAATCGGTGGGTGGCAGCTGATAACTGGTTTGGGACTAGGTGTTGTTCTTTTAGGGGTGCTGTTCTCTTTTGCAGTTCACCAGATGATAATGATTTGACCAGATATTGAAGGAACTACTAGATGTCCCACTAATGCTAGAAATACAAAGGACCATGGAGCAAACATCTGATAGTCCTAAGGTATTAATATTAAGTAGTTATTTCTTGCATATGCGTTTCTTTTTTGGCTTTTGATCTATTTAGCTTGGACACGATTATGTATCTCTTTTGAACAGGAGAGTCTTAATGTAGAATTAGTCGTATCATTTTTGTGGGCACGGTTGTTATTCGTTAAATAACCTCTAAAGTATGTGTTTTAAAATGAGTATGATTTGTTTTTTATCTAATCTATTGGTGCGCACAATCACTTTTAGTGCTGAAGATGAGTGTGTGTTGTTGTAACTGTCAGAATAGAAGTTTTGAAACTTCGTAAGTTGGTTTGATGCATTTAGGCACTTAAGCATGTGTGTCGCAAAGTCAGGTATTAAACTTCGTAAGTTGGTATCCCCTAGAAAACTGACTGAGTTCATGGATTCATAGAAATCAAGTTTCGATATCAGTCACTAAGTAAACACTTATGCTATCAGGTTTTATTTTATATAATGTGCCATTGGAATACTAACCCATGTAAAATTTCGTGGACTAGATACAAACTGAAACTTTGACTTATTAGCATAATTAAGCCAAGTAAACATTTTCACCTTATGATATTTAATAGGCAACCCCAAACACTCTGTTGAACTGCATTTTGTAGAGTATTTGGACCTCTCATATGTTGACTTGAGCCCACAAGTTAGAATTTTGATTAACTTATTGAAGAAGTATCATTCACTCGATTACTAGTTTTTGATTGCTATACCTAATGTTTTGAATTATTTTTAAATGTGTGATATGGTCTGTGAATGCATGAGTAAATAACTATAGATATATTGTAGCTGCTCTGCTTCATATGCTATCTACATACACGACACCAATCAAAACTTAACCTCATTCCGTCACCACCTTAATGACGTTGTCTAATATGATAGGGGCAGTTGTTGGTGCAGGCCTTAGTGCGCTGGTGTCCGTGCATGTACTAAAAAAGTTGGGGCGGACGCTGTGCTAAAGAAGACTATTTTGGTAGTCATGCCAAGACTTTCACCATGGATGGTGGCGTTGACTTGGAGTTGGGTTTCATGGTCTTCAATTGGGTAGGTAATTCTAAGTTATCATTTTTCTTTTTTGTACATCACAGTTACATAAAATACATTAATATATATGAAATATACATATTTATGTGCACATGTTACATATCCTAACATGATGGAGTTGTTTGAGATGTTTGGAATTGATGTTCAACTTTATGATATGTCATTCTCAGTAAGCATAGATAAAAATAAATGGGTGTGAATGAGGAAGTCAAAACGGTTATCAAGTTTGTTTGCACTAAAAAAGCAATAAAATCATAGATAAAGAATATGAACACTACAAGATCAGGGATCAATCTAGAATTATTGGCATTCTGTGAAGAAACCAGAAGGGCACACAACACTAATTTTTTATTTTTTATTTTTTATTATTTTTATTTTATTATTTTTTTTTGGAAGGCAAGTAGGGGCACACAGCACTAATGTTGTAAACCAAAACAAAATACTCAACTATTGAATTATAACTAATTAGGTGTAAGGTTTTGTCATATGGGTCAAAATAGTTACTGCAATGGCACAACCATTTATTAAAAACAATCTGTAGAAGCTTATGTTATAGTTTTTTTAGGGGGTGTTTGGTTTGGCATTACGATGAGAAAGAACCTAATAGTTGCATAAAAGGTTTTAATAGCTTTAAATATATATTACCAGATTGGAATGCCAAATCCATAAAGTAAAAATGAACTAAACGCCTTCTATTACTAATCAATAATAATAAACTATATAAGCTAAATAGACATCCAATAGACCAGAGATATCCATTAAACTATATCACGAAAAACCAAATGTGATACATCTTCAATAAAGTGTAGTTTCACCTTGGCAATCACTGGTGGTAAGATCTTTTTTTTTTCTCACATTGCAATTCATCCTCCGTAATACATATACTATTTTTTCTTACACGTTCTAACAGGTTTAGCAGCTCCAATAATTGCTTTAGGAGTCAGTGGTTTAGCCCCTACTTTAGGCACCATTAGACCTATTAGAGCGTGTGATTTTGCTGTTGTTGCAAGTGCTGCCGAGAGTGTTGCAGGTTCGGTTGCAGGATTGTTTGTTTTAAAAGACACGGCTGCTGGTTTGTGAACAGTGCAAATAACAAGGTATTTAGATACTCGGAGCTGTTTTGACGATTATCACCTTTGAAGCCACTTCTATATTTTCATATAATATGTTGTTAATACAAATATCGTCCTAAAAACGTTATTTATATTTTACGATATTTGCTTAGTTTTGTTAATGACAATTACAAAGTTTATCTTTAAGCAAAGCATAAATAAGATTAAGTCTTTTACATTTATAGTGATATGCATTTTACAAACACATTTCATATCACAAAGTTTTCTAGAAATGACATATACAAGTTTACATGTTTATTTCTTAAAATGGAAACTTTATTAGTTAAATATTAGGATGACATCATGGTATGCATCATCTACACAATCTTGGTAAGATTTTGTGATATTTTGTTTAGATCTTCAAGCCAAAGAGTTGACATTTGAAGATATGGAAAGATATGGCAAGATTTGGAAAGATTTGGAGATATCTTAGCTGGCCTGACACAGCGGTACTAAAGTGGTACACGGACGGATCCCTTTTGAGGTATCCGCCGGATCCGTGGCCTGTTCATCAGCTTGCCTATAAATAGCAAGCTGATCATTTGGCCAAATCATCACTCATATAGCTTAAAACTCATACTCATTCATTTGCATATCACTAACCCTTAGCTTACTAACATTTCATAGATCTTTCCTTTTGTAGCAAAGAAGATCTCAACATACAAGGAGTAACAATCTGTTATCTTCCTTCTAACATAGAGTCTGTGTGTTCTTGTTTTAGTCACACATCATAGTTAGTATCATTCATACAGTAAAGTTCGGTTAGTGTTTTAGTCCTCAAAACACATAGAGTGAACGGGAGTGGTTGTACCCTTGTGAAAGAACCAACGGGAGTAGTTGTACCCTTGTAAAGAACTCGGCGTTTAGCTTAGTACCGGAAAAAGATTAAGCGACGTGTAAAGGTTTTCTCTGCCTAGAAGGGAGCTTGTTTCTTAGTGAAGATAAACTCTCGAGTTAGAGGCTCGAGGAGTGGAGTAGGGCAAGGAAGAGAGTCCTTGTAGCCGAACCACTATAAACGACTGTGTTGTGTGGTTTGATCTTTCCTCTCTTTAGTTATTTACTTATATTACTTGTTTGTGTGAATGTTTGTTTACTTGACTTTGAAATCACGATAAATAACAAAGCAAATTAATTTTAAACGGTAAAACTATTCAACCTCCCTTCTAGTTTTCCACAATTGGTACCAGAGCGGTGTTACTCAAGATTTTCAAAATATATTGTATTTTAAAAACTTGAAACGATCATGGATTTTGAAAACTATAAAGAAGGGCAATCTATGCAAAGACCACCACTATTTGAACCAAATTGTTTCATATATTGGAAAAATCGCTTTTGAGACATATGTGAAGTCAAAGGACATAGATCTGTGGTATATTATTGTAGAGGGTGATTACAAACCCATAAGTAGTGATATTTCAGGTGGTCGGGATATAGGTAACTCTTTTATTCGTCACAGTGATGAACAAAAGAGATTGATTGCCAAAAACAATGAAGCCAAAATGATGCTTTACAATGCCTTACCTAAAAAGGAATATGAAAGAGTTTTTATGTGTAAAACGGCTAAAGATATTTGGCAATCACTAATCATCACTCATCAAGGGAACTCACAAGTCAAAGATAACAAAATTGATCTTCTTGTTCAACAATATGAACAATTTGTTATCTCTGAAGATGAGACCATTGATAGTGATTTTGCTAGATTTAATACTATCATTACATCTCTTAAAGCACTTGATGAATCTTTTTCTAGTAAGAATTTGGTCAGGAAATTTCTAAGAGCACTCCATCCGAAGTGGAGAGCAAAGGTGACAGCTATTGAAAAATCTAAGGATCTTTCTAGTTTGACACTAGATGAGCTCATAGGAAACCTCAAAGTTCACGAAATGGTGATGGAAAAAGACTCAGAAATAGTTAAAGGCAAGAAGGAGAAAATGAAGTCCATTGCCTTGAAAGCTAGAGTAGAGTCAAGTGATGAAGAGTCTTGTTCTAGTAGTGAAGATGAAGAATATGCCATAGCGGTTAGAGATTTCAAGAAATTCTTCAGGAGACGAGGAAAGTTCGTTAGACCACCTCGTGAAGAAAAGAAATCTTCTCGAAAAGACCGTGATGATAGAAAAGGAAAGGTAGATAGGAAGTGTTATAGATGTGGTGATTCTAGTCACTTAATAGGTGAATGTCCAAAGTCTCCAAAGACCAAGTCTCAAAGAGCCTTCGTCAGTGGAGCTTGGAGTGATAGTGACGGAGATGATGACGAGCCTAAGAACGACGAAGTTGCTCTCATGGCTCACGACACAAAAGAGGTACATTCTGACTCATCATACTCTTTTATAGATGATGAAACCTTAGAAGTAGAATATAACAAACTGTGTGAAATTACCCTTAAAATCATAAACAAAAACAAATTCTTAAAAACCAAAACAACACTTTTAGAAAATGAAGTTCATTGGTTAAAAGAAATAAAGATAAGAATTAAAAAGGGTAAAAGTGTTAAAGAAACATGTGTGTCATGTCAGGAGCTTAAGTTAGGACTAGAAACACTTAAGTCAACACAGGAAGAATTTATCAAGCAAAACTCTAAGTTTAGAAAGTTTGATAAAAACATAAGTTGTGCAGATGAAATAATGAAGATACAAAAACTACCTAATGATAAAACCGGATTAGGTTTTATGAAACTAGGAAGCTTAGGTGAGTTCGAGAAACAAACAGTGAAAGAAAAAGAAACTGTTCCAACTAAGTCTGAAGCTGACGGATCCGACGGATCCAAAAGTTTGGATCCGCCAGTTGTGCCAAAAGGATCCGCCAGTACAGAAAGTAAACAGAAGGTTCTTAAAACTAACCGTACTGAATTCGTTAGAGTCACTAGAAAACCTAGTACTAGTACAACTGATAATAAACAAAAACCATCAGTGTCTATAGGAAAATGTCAAGTTAGAAATGAGTATAGAGTCAAAACGGTTCAACCAGCACCAAAAACTAGTTTTCCCAAACACCCATTTCCAAAGAGTAACTTTAACTCACAACATCATTATAAAAGAAATTGGAACCAAAACATGTCTAGAAACTTTCTAGGTCCCAACTTCATGCCATGGAACATGTGTCCACCATTTCCATACATGAATCATGATAATGTTATGTTTAACCCAAACAGACCCATGAAATATTGGGGACCAAACACTTGAGTCTTTCTTGAACTTAGGTGTCCTTAAAGGTTGAACTTGAACCTGATGAATGGATCAAAGATAGTGGGTGCTCAAGGCATATGACGGGAAACAAAAGCCTTTTCTCAGACTACCAAGTGTACGACGGAGGTAATGTCACATTCGGTAGCAAGCTTAAAAGTAAGATCATCGGAAAAGGTACGATTTCTCATGACTCTCTCACTATTGATGATGTTGCTCATGTAGATAACTTAGAATTTAACTTGCTTAGTATTAGTCAATTATGCCGCAAAAAGTATAACGTTCTTTTCAGTGAAAATGGAAGTAAAATACTTAAAGATGGCATAACTGTAGGAAAAGGTGTTTTGAAGAATAACGTTTATGTTATGAAACTCGACAAAACACCTAAAGACAAGCTTTGTCTTACCTCCCTGGACGAAAACTCAACTCTATGGCATCGACGCTTAGGTCATGCTAATATGAGGTTAATTCAATCCTTATCTTCTAAGGAACTCGTTAGGAACCTACCCAAGTTGAAATATGACCAACACTTTTGCGATGCTTGCAAAATAGGAAAACAAGTTCACAATAGCCATAAGGCTAAAAACATGGTGTCAACATCTAGGTGTCTAGAATTATTACATATGGATCTGTTTGGTCCATCCGCTATACAAAGTTATGGGGAAAACTTCTATACTTTGGTCATAGTAGATGATTACTCTAGGTATACATGGACTAAGTTTCTAAAAACTAAAAATGAAGCATTTGATAAGTATGAAATCTTAAGTAAGAAACTTCAAAATCAAGCAGGAGGTAACATAGTATCAATTAGAACTGACCATGGTCGTGAATTCGATAACGAATTCCAATTCGGAGCTTTTTGTGATGCCAATGGCATAACTCATAATTTCTCGGCTCCTCGAACCCCTCAATCTAACGGTGTGGTAGAACGCAAAAACAGGACCATTCAAGAAATGAATAGAACCATGTTAAACGAACAAAACATACCTCAAAAGTTTTGGTGTCACGTTGTAGATACATCTACATTTATTCTAAATCGAGTTCTAATTAGATCATTCTTGGGAAAGACTCCATATGAGTTATATAGAGGCAAAAAACCTACTTTAGGGTATTTTAGAGTGTTTGAAAGCAAGTGCTTCATTTTAAACACAAAGGACTATCTCACCAAATTCGACCCAAAGTCGTATAAAGGTGTATTTCTAGGATATTCACAAACTAGTAAAGCATACATAGTTTTGAACAAGGAAACCTCAAGAGTCGAGGAATCATTGAATGTAACATTCGATGAAAGTCCACCTCCCTCTAAGACAACACCTTTGGTAGATGATGACTTAGTTGAAAACCAAATGGTTGATAATCAGGAAAATGTTGAAAATAATAAAGAAGATGAACCAGTAAAAAGAGATTTAGTCAACATCAAAGAAGCTAAAAGTCATCCATTAGAAAATGTCATAGGAAAACTCAACGAAAGAACATTAAGGTCTAAAGCTCAAAATGAAAGTAATTTCTTTTGTTTTGCTTCAACTATAGAACCTAAAAGTGTTAATGAAGCAATAAAAGATGAATCTTGGGTCATTGCGATGCAAGAAGAATTAAATCAATTTGTTAGGAATGACGTTTGGACATTAGTTCCACAACCTAAAAATCAAACCATAATAGGTACAAAATGGGTTTTTAGAAATAAAATGGATGAAAATGGCATTGTGTCTAGAAACAAAGCTAGGTTAGTAGCCCAAGGCTATAATCAACAAAAAGGGTATAGATTATGATGAGACTTTTGCACCCGTAGCTAGACTTGAGTCTATTAGGATATTACTTGCATATGCATGTGCATATGACTTTAAGTTATTTCAAATGGATGTCAAAAGTGCATTTCTAAACGGTTTCATAAACGAAGAGGTATATGTAGCACAACCTCCCGGCTTTGCCGATTTTGAAAAACCTAATCATGTCTACAAACTTAAGAAAGCATTATACGGACTTAAGAAAGCACCAAAAGCCTGATATGATCGAATTAAGACCTTCCTAGTTGACCATAAGTACACCATGGGCCTAGTAGACAACACTCTCTTTACCAAGAAAAAGGGATCACGTATTATCATCGTCTAGATATATGTGGATGATTATATTCGGCTCAACTTGTCAAGAGTTATGCGACGATTTCTCAAAAATCATGCATGACGAGTTTGAAATGAGTATGATGGGGGAACTAAACTTTTTCTTAGGTCTCCAAATAAAACAATTAGAAGATGGGATATTCTTTAACCAATCAAAGTATATCAAGGATATGCTTAAGAAGTTTGGACTTGAAGATTCTAAACCCATGAAAACACCAATGTCTTCCGAAACCAAACTCACCAAGGATGATGAAAGTGAATCCGTAGATAGCACTAAATATAGAGGCATGCTTGGTAGTTTACTCTACCTAACGGCTAGTAGACCGGACATTATGTTTAGTATTTGTCTATGTGCACGCTTTCAAGAAGATCCCAAAACATCCCATCTTGAATCCGTTAAACGGATATTTAGATACATTAAAGGCACTACACATTTAGGATTATGGTATCCCAAAGGGACAGGTGTAGAAACCATAGTGTATGCCGACTCAGACCATGCCGGTGACTATGTTGATAGGAAAAGTACAAGCGGTATTTGTACTTTTGTAGGACATTGTCTCACCTCATGGTTTGCTAAGAAACAAACAGCCCTCGCCATCTCAATAATCGAAGCCGAGTACGTGTCAGCAGGAAAAGCTTGCCAACAAGCACTGTGGATGAAACAAGCTCTCGTCGACTACGGAATTGTACTAAACGACATCCCCATTCTTTGTGACAACAAAGGAGCTATCGATCTTAGCAAAAACCTAGTCCAACACGCAAGAACCAAACACATAGAAATACGTCATCACTTCCTTCGTGAAAATGTTCAGAAGGGAAACATCTCAATCGAGAAAGTTTCCTCAGAGGACAACATTGCCGACATCCTCACAAAACCTCTCAAGAGAGAACCATTCAACTATCTTAGACTTGGTTTAGGATTAATGGAACCTAGTGAGTAGAATTAACGTTAGCTCAAACCTTAGATTAACCAAAACACGGCAACAGCCAAAACCATGTTCTGATCCGACGGATCCAAATGACAACAAGGGCGGAACTCTTGTTTGGGATCCGCCGGATCCATCACATGGAGGTCAGGTTTTTATATTAAATAATCTCCTGTACTATTCATCATTCACTCCAAAACATATCACCCACTGGAAATACGACCCACTATTCACCACATTCACAAATTAGGCTATCTTCCACAACCAAATTGTGCTCAAATCATCACTGTAAGTATCCTTAACATGATTACACTCCTGATCTGCGTCTAGGATTTCTATTTCATGCACAAAACCAAAACTTGGGGTTATGCATAATTCTTGAAAAATGATGAAGCATACTTTCAAAATTGCATAACAAATCATGTTTTTCATAGTTAGGAATTGCATCTTGTAGCACATTGTGATCATTCATCAAAAACCCCATGAGAAATTTTTGCTAAAATCTTCTCACGACTAGGAAAAACGGTTTTTGGACATTGTTCATACAAATACAAAAACATTAGGTTTTAAGCATCACTTGCATCATGCCTCTTGAATGCTAAAGGGAATACATAATTAATATGTATTTTCGGGTACATTCAATCGTAGCTACATTGAAGTAGGAGCGTTTGGGTTATCTCTAGTTTTATCATAAAACTTGCATAAACATAATTTTCATGCATCAAAATGAGTCGAGATAACCGCACCTCCACATAGTCCCCATGTAGGCACACACTAGACATATATATGTATTTTTGATAATTTCAACAAAACTATATATATTTTTTCGTGTCTAGGATAAACATGCCTCCCGCAACAAATTACGATCACAAAAAGACTCTTGATTACCTCCCAAAACACCACAAAACCAAAGGTCTAACCGATGCCCAAGTCAACATCTTTAAGGCACTAGAAAAACATTATGTCCATGAGGGTAGGGTAGTAGATCCCTCATTCTATGAAGACACAAACCTCCGCGAGCAATTAGCCGCGATTCATTTTGATGGTCTCCTAGATATTGATGAGCCTATAGTACCTAGGTTCATTCTTGAGTTCTATGCCACCATAGGACTTAGTTCAAGTGACAATGGTCTTATGAGCATTCACTTTTTTGTCAATGGAACCTTGTTCAATATTCCCCTAGATCAATTCGGTGAAATCTTAGGAGTTCCTAATAGAGGAACATGTGTGTATTCGGATAAGTGGTAATTAACCATCTTAGACTCCAACTTTGATAGAACGGCACCTTATGCCACTCCCTTGATCGATAAAGAAGCCATTAGGGAACATCTCTTCCTTCCTAGGAACAACCCCACTGGAGTACATCGAGGTAAGCAAGTGGCTAGAGATCCATTTGCTATGGAGCTAAATGAACTCAAGCCCGAGTTTAGGAAGTTGGAGGAAGTTTTGAGAGCTAATGTCATTAGCACGGTAGGGAATCGAGATTACATCAATGCTTGTCTATGTTACATGATGCATAGTGTGTCCACCCGTCAACCCTTCAATCTTGCCTTCTATATCGCCAAACGAATGGCGGATATTCCTATTCAAGGAAAGATGGCAATGCCATATGGGATGCTCTTAACTCGTCTATATAGAGCGTTTGCACCCATTCCTAGAAATGCCCTAGGTTTTGTCCTCGATTATGATGAAATTCAACACACCTTCGTTCCTTTGAGCGACTTTAGGGTAGCGGTTGACAAGGGCAAACGTCCTCGTGCTCAAACATCATCATCATCATCATCCATGAGTGACGATGATGGGTTGCCAAACTCTAGGATTCCTTCACCGGATTATTTGCATCAACTTCCACCAATTACCAATGAATCACCGGAGTTCAAGCAAACCAAGGGGATGATGAAGAACTTGGGACATTGGATAATGAAGCTTCACAAGGGGTACAAGAAGTTGAGTAAGAAGTTCAAGTAGAAGGAGTGTTTGGGTCTAGACATTATGTGACAATTATGTGTTAAAAATATATGGTTCTTAACTTACTGTGATAGTACTTGTCTTGAATATGAACTAACTGATATTTGCAGGGCGATAACACCTTGTGTTATCAATTTTCCGAGTTTAAGCCCTCGTTTGGCTTAACTCCCTATATGGTTGATTATGATGATCGAATTTATTTATATGCAAACGTGTGTTAGAATATATATATATATTTAGTATATTTATACTATATATTAGCTATTACATACGTTATAGGAGAAATTTCGGGTTTTGGTCGAGAAACGCAAAATTTGCACATCTTTCTGTTAGAATTAGCACCTTCGGACGACGGATCCGGCGGATCCCAAAAATTGGATCCGCCTAGTGTTAGACTTGGTTCCGCCAGTCCATGACCCACGGATCCGACGGATCCCCAACTTTGGCTCCGCCTTTGTTGTCGATTGGATCCGTGGGTACAACAGTCACTTTTCAAAAATTCCTGACTCATCCCGAAACTTAGATTTTTGGTTGTAGCTTTCTTTAGATTATGATCACTGATCATTAAACACCTTAGAATGCTTTAGGAAACTCTTAGAACATTAGGAACTCAATTTCTCACCAAAATTTGAATTTTCAAAATTTTCTAGTGAGTTACCTTTCCTATACAAGCAAGGAACCCTTTTTAGGGATCCGTCAAATCCGTGGAAACATCTTATCATCAGAATTTCCACTATCTCCTTGCATTTACTGCAAATCCTTAACATATCACTCAACTCCATTTCAATGGATTGACCTTAGGATGTGACAAGCTTCATTTTTTGTTCCAAATCATTAGAAACCAACATTCTCCATTGGATTCACATCCAATCCAAACACACAGACTCACAAATCTTCTGCCTATAAATTAGTGCTTTAGGATCATCACTAAACTCACACAACAACCATTACCTCTCCTGTACATCTTAGCTATCATACTTCACAATGACAAAGTCAAACAACTCTTCCACCTCCAGACCTCCAAGAAGAACAGCAAGGATTAGTGTTAAACTATGCTGTTTCATTAACCTAGCTAACTCATCATCTGAGGAATCATCTCCTCTTAATATCTCTTCACCCATTACTAGTGAGAATTTTCTCACAGTTTCCACTCCTACACCATCCAATGTGGTCATTCAAACACCACCACCAACCATAACTCCCGTAGCCACTACTCCACCACCGGCTCCATCACAGCCTGCTCGATCACCATCACCACCAAAATCACCAAAACTCCAACCCATGGAGCTATTTAGGACTCCACCAACATCACCACATCCATACCTTGATGACCTAGAAGACCTTCCACCAAGGTCAACCAATCCTCCACCCATGACCTTTGAAGGTCAACAACCCATGCTTTTTCATCTGGTTTACCAGGATATCCATGGTCCTCTATACCATGATGTACCACCACCTCAACCTCAAACACAACCTTTATCACCCACATCCACACTAGTTTCCATTGATGAGGCAATCTACCACAAACCCAAGAAGAGATTAGTGAGGAACTCACCCGCCTCTACTCTCTCTCTAATATGGTTGGATCTCGCCTTGATGAAGCAATGGATCTCTAAACCATCTTGATGAACTCCATCCCCACTCCACCATCATCAAACCAACAACAACAACAACCATCCAACAACAACAACCAAACGCCACCACCACCACCACCACCACAAAACCTTGAGACTAGTCTTCATCCTGGTTTTTCGAGTCATGATTGCTCACATTGTGAGAGAACGGCTCACTTGGCTCAAAGGACTAACATTTTGGTCCATGAGCTCCAAAATGAGATGAGGTTCATCTTAAACCATGTTCTCGAGCGTCTCAATGCAATCTCTCATCCACCTCAATAGGACCCTTGTTAGTTTCCTCTTATAGGAACTTTTTAGGATGATGTTGTAGTATTTGACTTTTTAGAATTTATCTTTATTGTTGTAATGTAACATCATTTTTGTGACTTTTGTCACATATTTTCAATGAATGATTGTTATGTGTTTATGCTTGTGGGTGATCAACATTAAGCATATTATTTCATTTTAGAATACTAACATCATTGTGTGGTTGTTTTAAACTCCACATATTGCATTGACCAAAGGTACATTAGGTACAAAAATTTGATTAGACACTTAAATTTTGACTTTCTAGAAGTCAAATGGGTTGACCTTTCTTGCTTGACTATTGCATATGCATATTGCTTCTTGATTGAAGTAACTAACTTTTCTTTTGTAGCTTTTCTCAACCTTGATTCATATACGTTGGTACCCTAGCAACGGGGAGTATAGATCGAGGGGGAGTATATCATATACTAACTCATCATTATTAGAATTTCTCATCCTTGAAACATATACGTTGGTACTCTAGCAATGAGAAGTATACATCAAGAAAGAGCATATCATAGTCTAACCGTTTGTTTTGTAGGAGAATTCATCATATCATACTCTTGAAATGTATACGTTGGTACTCTAGCAATGGGGAGTATACATCAAAGAGGAGCATAGCATATTCTAACAATTTATTTTGTAGGTTCATGCATCATATCATTGTTACTCCATTAAGGGGGAGTATAAATAAAGGGGGAGCTTTAAAGTTCTCAAAATCACATTCCGCTACGCATATCTTCTTTTTGTTTCGACAAAAAGGGGGAGATAGGATTAAGTTGCATCAACTGTGAAACATCACAGTACATTCATTTTAGCTCAAAATAGTTTTTAAAACTTGCATAAACTAATTTAATCTATATTTTTAAAAGACTCGTCCTTTATTTAAGCTCTCTACTTAAAAATACACTTTATGTTTTGTCATCAACAAAAAGGGGGATGTGAAAAACTAGAAGGGGGGGGGGGGGTTGAATAGTTTTATGTCTTTTTAATTTTATTATGAAAACTTTGTTTCCTTTTTAAAACCTTAGATTTGAGTTTATATGAAAAATGATACTTGAACAATATTATTAATTATATGTGTATCCTTTTAGATTTGTTATAAAAGTTTTCTTTTTATGAATGGAGTTTTAAATTGATCTTTATGTGAAATCAACTTCTAATTAATACTAACAGTTATATATGCCTATATGTATGAAAGTAATGACGATATAAAGAAATAAGTAAGAGATGGAAAGATCAAACCGAGACACGAGGGATTTATAGTGGTTCGGCTACAAGGACACCTTCCTTGCCCTACTCCATTCCCCGAGCACACCTTGCTCGAGAGTTTTCTTCACTACTTCAACAAGCTCCCTTATGGCGGAGAAAACCTTACACAACTTTGGCTTACACCGGTTTAACGACACAAAGCTAAATGTCGAGTTCTAATCGTAGCTAGAACCAATCTCACGACTTCAATCACAACTTGTTCACGACTTATTCATGACTACTTCACAACGGCTTCACGACTTCAACACAACGGCTTCACGACTTCTACACGACCACTTCACAACTTCTAAGCTACGGCTTCACGACTTCTACATGATGACTTCACAACTTCTAAGCTATGGCTTCACGACTTCTACATGACGACTTCACAACTTCTAAGCTATGGCTTCACGACTTCTACACCGTGACTTCACAACTTCTACGCTATGGCTTCATGACTTCTACATGACGACTTCACAACTTCTAAGCTACGGCTTCACGACTTCTACACCGCGACTTCACAACTTCTACACCATGGCTTTACAACTTCTACATGACTTCTTTACACCACAACTACTTATACACCTTCTTCACTACTTATACACTATACATATCTAGTCACTTATGTTCACCCCTAATATACACACCTTGTACACAAATGAATGAATAATTTACAAAGTTTACTAAACTAACAACTTAAGTAACAAGATGATACTAAGTTGTAATACTTCTAGTCTTGATTGATAGAAGTATTCTTCTTTTGCACTTGGATGGTAGAAGCTTGGATCACTTAGAAGCTAATACTTAAGAATTATATGATCAAAGGTTTTAGAAAGGATAAGAAGAGATTTAGAATAGAAGGTTTGGGGTGCAAAAGGTGAGGAAAAAGTCCAGAGAAAATCCAGTATTTATAGGCAAAATCTGCCAGCTGGAGGAGCGGGGCGGTCCCCTTAAATAGGGGGTCGGTCTCCTTAAAATTAAGGGGGCCGCCTTTATGATTTAAGGGGGCCGCCCCTACTGAACGTTGGGCAGATTTGTCTTTTTGTGGGGAAGGTTTTTCTGGAACATTTTTACCATTTTTGGTTGAAAATTGGAATTCATAAATTTATAAAGAATTAAACATTTTTATTTAATACCAAAAATGATTTTCTAAAAGATATAAAATGTTTTGGTCATTTTATAAAAAATCTAGTGATTAAGAAAATGTTCATTTGATCATATAATGCATTAAGCATTTGTTCATTCATACCTTAAGTGATTAAGTGTAGAAATGAATATTTCCAACTAAATACTTGTTTACTTAATAAGTTTATGTTTGATGAGTTTACATTTTGTGATCATCAAAACATAGAGAGATGAATAAATATTGATAATGTTTTTTAGGCATTATTTATATCAACAATCTCTCCCTTTTTGATGATTACAAAACTTAAACTCATTAAATCCAAAATATTATTTTTGGACAAGTATTTAGTGAGTTTATATTCACTTCTCCCCCTTTTTGTAGAATCAAAAAGGTTATGCCGACAAATTTCAGATACGAAATTTGTCGGGGCGAAAACTCCCCCTTGATGTGTGCTCCCCCTCGTTTGAGGGCACCAAGGAATCGAGATATGGAATACTTGCAAGAAAAATATTAGAAGCACAAGCATACATAGCAAAATATGGAATATAAAAACAATAATCATGGCAGACAACAATCATGGCAAACAAATATTAAGAACATATAGCAAGACATTAATTAGTATGCTTGAAACATATAACAAGAAAAAGGTCCTAAATTACCAAAGAGAGCTTTCGGACTTGCTTGCGACACGAAAGCTTGGAAAATAAGCATATAGTTATGCTTAGATGGTTGATGGTAGAGTGTTTGGGATGGAATTGGTTGAGTGAGGGTAAGGATGTTTGATTAATAGAGGTATATTTTTGGAGGTGGAGATTTTGGAGCGGAAAGCATGTGAATAGTATTTAGTTATTTGATGGTGAGGGAAATGGAGCAGATGGAGTGGATCTAACGATGTTATATCGGTTTAGAGAAGGAATAGGATGAGGACGAGAGAGTAGATATTCGATCCAATAAATATCTTCACTCAAGGTGAGGTAAGTAATTTGAGTAGGATGAGGATGGTGGATGGAGGTTGACCCTTGTTGCAAGGTGCATAGCAAGGAGATTACTACAGTGATGGATTTGGTTTATCTCTTCACGTAACTTTTCCTTTTTCGTGGGAGTGTGGATTTGGTCATTTGGTGGAAGTGGATGAACTTGGGATGTGTGGTTTGAGTGAAAGTTTGATGGTTGACCAAAATGATGAGGATTTTTGAAGGTTTCATGGAAGTTGGTTTGAGGTTTAGAAGTGTAGTTTGGAATGAATGTGGATGTTTGGCCAATATGATAAGGGTTTTGAAGAGTTTCAATGAGATTGGTTTAAGGTTGAGATGTGTTGATTGGAGTGAAGGTGGAGGTTGAGGTTATTTTGTGATGAAGGAGGGCTAGAAGGGAGTTGATCCAATTGAGCAAGGTGTAAGGCAAGAAGAGCACAAAGCTCATGGGCTTCTTTAAGTTCTTCAATGAACCTCAAGTGTTTGGAAGAAGGTGATGATGGTGGAGTGTGGTTGTTATCTGGGATGGATGTTTGAACATGTAACATAGGAGTAACATGTGAGTTGGCAGGAGGTGGTTGTGATACTCTTGGTGGTGGAGACATTTGTGAGCTTGGGTAATTACGAGTGGATGAGGATGGAGATATAGAAGAAGGGGATATTCTAAGAGTGGTGAGTGTTTTGGATAGTACATTGGTAGGTTGAATAAGATGTGATGTGTTGTGAATGAGATTGGAATAATTGTTTAGGGATTGATCATGCTCTTCATATGAATCATATGGAAGAGATGAATGTGTATTTTTGGGAGTAAAGATGGACGGTTGGTTATTATGATGAGGTTTGTGAAAGGGTTCATTGGAATGATCTTGAGGATTGGGAGTGTTTATAGTGTGGGATTGATGGGATTAAGGAGTGAATAGAATTTGTTGGATGGATTGGGATAAGATATGTTTGTGAATTTTGAGAAGTGTAGGATGAAATGGGTTGAAAATTAGAGAAGGAAACAGCACCTTCGACATCAGATAGCCGGTCCCCTTAATTAAGGGGCCGGTCCCCTTAAATATTAAGGGGGCCGCCTAAGGAATTAAGGGGGCCGCCCATCTGCTGATTTCCAGGTTACCAGAAATGGGTTTTTGGCAGAAAATTGTAGAAAGGGTTGTGTTTTTTGGTTTAGTTTCAAGCAAGTCCAACTCTTTGAGGCAATTAAGCATGTAATGGATATTAATGCAAAATATGTTAATTAAAGATATTAAGCAAACAAGTAATTTCATCTAGCATGTAAACATACTCATCAAGCAAGTAATATCTATGGACTAGGAAACAATAAACTATACCAAGTATTTTCTTAATTATATGTGCCTATGTGAGGGATCTTAATGAAACAATAAACTACACCAATTTATGAACTATTTGAGGGATCCTAATGTGTGCCTATGTATAATAAATGAGAACTTAAGATAGCATGGACTTCTAGACTTGTTACAAACAAAATCTTAATAGACAAACCATGTTCCGCTTGATTTGACCTGGTTCTCTTATAAATGTCATGTACATAAATATAGATGACAAATACACTACTAGAAAAAGGGCTTTCCTTGACTCGCATTTTATGACGCACACTAAAAGATGACGCGCAAATAGCAGAGTCATAAAATAAGAGTCATAAAGAGTAAATTTTGTATTTGGGATGACTCTTTTTCAGAAGCGTCATAACATAGGGTCATAATCAGTTAAAATTTAGCCTGAAAGATGACGCTCGTTTTGCTTCGTCATAAATAGGGGTCATCTCATTCGTTTTTTTTTTTTGGCCAAAAACACTTTCCCGCTCTTAACACACTCAAACCCCTCTAAAATTTCTCAAAACACTCAAAACACTCCCGCCCCCTCAAACCCTTCTCAAACCCCTCTAATATTTCTCAAAACTCTCAAAACACTCCCGCCCCCTCTCAAAACACTCGACATCAGTTTGCCCTAATTTCCCATCTCAAAACACTCGACATCAGGCTTTCTCAGGTCGACCTTTCTTTAGGTTAAGTGGCGTGTAGCTAATCTCGCTAATATCTCAGATCGGGGACAACTCTGTCTCCGCTTCTGCTCGTGCACTCGTTAAAGCAAACTCATGGCCAATTTGCCCTAATTTTGAAAGGTATGCCGTAATTTTCCCTAATTTCCCATCTCAAAACTCTCTAAACCTGATAAATTAATGTAGTTGTAGAGTTTTATTTAGGTTATAAAATCAATTTATTGATTTTTAATGTAGCACACCAGGTGTTTGTGAAAATGTAACTAGGTTTTTGTATCAGTTTTTGTATCATTATTTTTTGTATCAGTTTTTGTATCTGTTTTTGTATCATTATTTGTATCAGGTGTTTGTGAAAATGTTACTATGATGTAAGATAATATTTTTTGGTGTTTGTGAATAACATGTATAGTTTAATAGAGTAAACTTTAACTGTAAATGATTTGTAAGCTGGTGTTCTTGTTTAACATGTATAGTTTACTAGGTAGTTATCTTTTTCTGTTTTAGTTTAATAAAACCTTGTGTAAATTGTATCAATTTGTGAATAACATCTATCAGATTCGACACTTACACGAGATGTTTTCTGTTTTAGAGTTTTTAGGTAATGGATAAATCTTGGATTTTGTCTGATAGATTATCAATCGCATACGAGGAAGGCGTGGATGCCTTTTTAGAGTTTGCACAATGCAATAACCCAAATTCCAATGCCGTTCCGTGTCCTTGTGTAAATTGTATCAATTTGTGTCACACTTCCATCAAAAACGTGCGTTATCACGTGTTTAAACACGGTTTCGATGAGAATTATATTGATTGGACCTTCCACGGAGAAAATTCATCTAAGGATGAAGCTCAATGCCCTAATGAGTATAGACCTCCCGAGTTCGATTACACAAAGGAGATGCTACATGACGCCTTCACATATGCAGAGAATGAACCTAATTTATTGAAGTCACTTCTCGAAGAATGCGACAAGCCACTGTATGAAGGGTCTAAGTATAATGCACTAAATGGATTGCTGAAATTCCAACATTTGAAGGGTCAATTTGGCTGGTCTGATACAAGCTTTGATGCTTTATTGGGCGAGCTAAATGATGTTTTGCCTTCAAATAATACAATCCCTAAGTCGATATACGAGGCCAAGAAGTTGCTAAAAGGAATAAGCATAGAATACATTAAGTATCATGCTTGTGAGAATGATTGTGTCTTGTTCTGGGATGAGCACAAGGATGCTTCTCAATGTCCAACTTGTGGCACTTCTAGGTGGAAGGAGAATAGCAAGAAGGTGCCGAGAAAAGTTGTTTGGTATTTCCCGCCCATTCCTAGATTTAGAAGAATGTTCTTGTCACCAGAAACCGCACATGACCTAACTTGGCACGCGCAAGGTCGGGTCAGTGATGGCAAGCTAAGACATCCTTGTGATTCCCCATCTTGGAAGCTTGTTGACGACAAGTACTGGAAAGAATTTGGAAAGGAAGATAGGAATCTGAGATTAACCTTGTCCGCGGATGGTATAAACCCTCATAAGTCATTAAGTGCAAAGTATAGTTGTTGGCCGGTTACCCTAGCAACATACAATCTGCCTTCTTATTTGTGTATGTCAAGAAAGTTCATGATGTTGACTCTACTGATATCAGGTCCAAGGCAACCTGGTAACAATATTGATGTCTACTTGGCACCACTAATAAAGGATCTGAAAGAGTTGTGGAAACCTGGCGTTAAGACGTATGATGCTTATAAGAAACAGTTCTTCAATCTAAAAGCAGTCTTACTTTGGACTATAAATGACTTTCCCGCGTATGGTGACCTGTCGGGGTGTGTTACCAAAGGTTATAACGCGTGTCCAGTATGCTCAGAGGATACCTACTCACAGTGGTTGCCAAAATCCAAAAAAGTATGCTTCCTCGGGCATAGAAGATTCCTCTCACTTACACATCCTTTTCGCAAAAGAAGAAAAGATTTCAATAATGAACCAGAGAGCCGTGTGATGAAAAAACCGAGATCGGGTGAAGAAGTTTACGACTATCTGGAAGGTTTTACGACTAAATGGGGGAAGGAGAAAAAGGCAAAGAAGGAAGTTATCTGGAGGGCGTTGAAGAAGAATAAATCAAAGAAGAAAATGCCACATCAGCAGAGAAGGCCAAAAAAGAAAAAAGAAACTATTGATGCGAGATCGAAAGTTTGGCATAAAAAATCAATCTTTTTTGAACTAGAGTACTGGAAGCATTTGCTTGTTCGTCATCAGTTAGATGTTATGCATATAGAAAAGAATGTATGTGAGAGTGTTTATGGGACGTTACTGAATTTGCAAGGCAAGACGAAGGACGGTTTAAAGGCACGACAAGATCTCGAGGAGTTAGGGATTAAGACTGAGTTAATAAGTCAACCAAAAGGGAAGGGTCATTATCTGCCGCCTGCCATATACTCATTAAATAGCGAGGAGAAACGCATGTTTTATGACACGCTGTCTAACATAAAAGTGCCTGATGGGTATTCCTCCAATTTCAAGAATCTCGTGTCCGATGATAATTCGAAGATGAATGGATTGAAGTCCAACGACTGTCACGTACTAATGCAACAGATTCTTCCTTTTGCAATAAAGGGGGTGTTAGACGTGAAAGTTAGGAAGACTATTATAAGCTTGTGTCACTTCTTCAACGAGCTGTGTAGTAAAGTAGTTGATGTTAGTAAGCTAGGCAAGCTGCAAAGTGACATCGTAGTAACTTTGTGTTTACTAGAGAAGTATTTTCCGCCTTCGTTTTTCGATGTCATGATTCACTTGATGGTGCATTTAGTCAGAGAGGTGAGGTTATGTGGCCCAGTCCACTTTAGGTGGATGTATCCGTTTGAGAGGTACATGAAAACACTAAAAGGTTATGTACGAAATCATTATCGACCCGAGGGCTGCATGGCAGAATGTTATGTGGCAGAGGAAGCATTAGAATTCTGTTCCGATTCCTTGGAAAACATGAAATCAATTGGCAATCCTCATGATCGTGCTGATGAAAGAAACTACACTGGTAAACCTTTATCGCAGGCTACCATCTGTGTTGTGGATTCTAAGCTACTTGATCAAGCTCATCTTTATGTATTAGGAAACACCGCCGATATTGAACCATACATAAAGCAGCATATGTTAGAACTGAAGGATCTTAACCCGCGTCGAAATAATACATGGTTGCAGAGCCAACATAGTCGGACGTGTAATACCTGAAATTCTATAACATGTAAAAATGACCAAATTGCCCCTGGGAATTTGGAACCTAAATAAAACATATGTAAAGCACAAGATAAATTCCAAACTTCTAGCAATGAACAAGTTATGATCCCAAATATTTTTAACAACTCCATTTAACTTTTATACAAGCCACAAAATTACCAAAATGCCCTTGGGCGCCTAATATAGTTTAAATTCAAATATTATGATTTAAATAAGGTAATTAAATGGAATTAAATGGGAAATTAAAAGAGATAATCAATGCATTAATTCCCTTGACCAAATTTCGAAATTCTTGGCCATTATCTCTCCCCCATTGACCAGCCACTTCCATTTTAAATCAATCACACATTATTTCCTTCAAACCCTAATTAGCCGATAATCACACACACACAAACAATTCTCTCTAGCTTCAATTCGATCCCCAAAAATTCTAAACACAATTTTCCGTGATAAATCAACATCTAAAGAGCCCTAGAAAAATTATTGTGGAGGTGTTCTTCATTCGTATCATCTTTGGTGAAATTTTCTTTGTCGCGGCTAAGATAATAGGTATAATTCGTTTCTATTCATTCGACCATAATAAAATTCGTTTCTTATTTTTCTTGTATTCCTCACATCATATGTGACCTGTGAAAATTGGTTTCATGATTTTTAGATCGTTTTTGAAGCCGTGGTGATTTTCGACCCATTTTGGCCATACGCGTATAAAAGAATTCGTACACCTCATTCCACACGTTCAAATCTTGATTTGGTATTTTTCTCAGACCCTATATATGTTATGAACACCAAATAAAATGTAAAGGTCGATCCATGCATGATCTAACAATTATTTGTGAATTAAATCTTAAAAACGTGTATAAACCCTAAATAATTCAATTCGAATTTTTGAGGCTTCATATTTATTTTATTTGGACTCCATATGATCATACTAATCTGGGAAAAAATTATATTTCAAATTGTTAAGGCCTAAAATAATTATTCTTGATTTATTTAGTTTTACCGATTTTAAAGAAATTAAAAAGAAAAAGAAATAAAGTGTAATTCGATTTAGGGTTTGGATTGAGGGCTTGTTCTTGGTCATTTAATGAGGATTTAATGATGGTATAATGATTGGTGAATGATTTGTATTTTAGGGTTAGGGTTTTGATTAAATAAAGTGTTATATGATTTGCTAAAAATGTTTTGGGTGAGTTTTGTAATTTTTAAAGCTTAAGGGTTATTTTTAGAACTTATTTTGGAACATGTACCTACTGTATAAAATATAAAAAGAGGGGGGTCTAGTGTCATTTTTGTATTTTAAAGGATTAAAATGTTTCTAGGGTTTAATTAAGGTACGAATTATAAAATAATTAAATGGAGGGACTAAACTTGTAATTTCTGGAAACTTGGGGCTGTTTTGAGTAATTTAATCTATTCAGGGGGTTATGTGTAAATTTGGTGATTTAATGGGTTAATATGTAATTATTAATAATATAAAGTTGAAATTGTATAATAAGGGACTAAATATGCAACTTTGAAAACTAGAGGGACCTATTGTGTAAATTCTGTAAATTTGAGGATACATTCTTATAATATGATAAAATGAGTGACCATTGAGAAACTTTGATAAATTAAGGGTCTAAAGTGTAACTTTTGAAACTAAAGGGTGTAAAGTGTAAATTGTGAATTCTTAAGGACCTAATATGTAAATGTGATAAAAGATACCCTAATTCCAAAAATAATGATTTAACTAAGAATGTTGATCCAACGTTCTAGATATGGAAACTTTCTAAAAATGAAAACCTGCTAAAATAGAAAGTTACTTAATATGGAAATGGGATCTTTAGTAATCATGTCTTTACTCCTCTAGGTGTGAAGAGGGAGTAGTCCTGTGCTCTTTATCATCTTATTCAGTGTGATCCTTGTCAAACAATAAGGTACAGATATTCTGCTTCTTTGATAAGAGGCCTTCATTCTCTCATTATGACTTCGATTATTGAACCACCATGATATTGAACCTTTTATGATTATGAACCCTTGCTCATGAACCCTTATGTATGAACCTTGACCATGAACCTTTGCTTATGAACCTTTACTTATGAACCATGATTATGAACTTATGAAACATGATTATTGACCTATGCAAGTAAACTAAAACATGACCCATGATACTTGGCCTTTACCCTCAGTTTGATACTACGAGCCACTCACTAGGCATGAGGGTTTCATGTCCATGTCAGTCGATGCACCGATGGCATGACTCTAGGGCAGGAGAGTGATGACCTGTCCCGTCCCTGCATGTTATGTTTATGATTCATGTTTACGTAGAGGCAGATTATGGCCACCTGGGGCGTATGGATGCATCCTAGATTTGTTCATGTTCATGTTATGTTATGATATTCATGGTGACTGATGGTGTGTGCGATACACGTCTTTCACACTCTGGGAGCTAGCTACTCCGACCCATGATGAGGACACCCCTCATATTTACAAGATACCCATGATGAGGACACCCCTCATATTTACAGGATACTAAGAGGTCTCCCCTCTACATGTTTATGATTATGATTATGCTTATGATTTCATGTTATGGGCTCGTAGTGGATTACTGACTTTCCCTTACCATGCACCTTTGTCCTTTCCCTTATGATACCATGTATTCTTACCATGTATTCATGCTTCCATTCTCATTTACTCATGTATTATTCATTATGCTACTGCTTTGTTTCCGTTATATCTGTTCACTGGGCTTTTTAAGCTCAGCCGCACGTTTTCTTTTCGTGTGCGGCAGGTTATAAGCAGGACGACGGGTTTGGGTATGAGTGAAGAGACTTTTGGACTTAGAAGACTTTGAGTAGAAGCCATTAGAAGAGATGTACTTATGGATTTAATAGGCAGCTTTTATTTTCCTTTGTAACCCTTGTATTGCAAGATTTCATTTGTAACCTTTGAGAACCATTGTATTACTATTGATTGTATGCTATGTTTATCTGATATGAAACCATGTATTTGTGATATCTCTACCCTTGTGGG
The DNA here is from genome assembly GCA_021014915.2 of Artemisia tridentata subsp. tridentata. NCBI lineage: Eukaryota > Viridiplantae > Streptophyta > Magnoliopsida > Asterales > Asteraceae > Artemisia > Artemisia tridentata. The sequence continues at coordinate 163,212,051 of CP139501.1, read as the reverse complement.
GTCGGGGTGTTACAATTTATGGTATCAGAGAACAGGCTGACGACTTGTAATACAATTACCCTGTCCTGTGCGTTTAGGACCACTAAGTTTCCACTGTAGGCGCTCATAAGATAACCTGTAAGAAGTTGCTTAAGGATTTCTGGATATGAACCTAAGTTTTGACCAGTGAGGAATGGGTAGACTATAAGGTATTCAAGTATCATCGTTTCCGCATCACTCTGATTCATGCCTTGCTATGACATTGCTTTGGTTAACCTCTGAGACTGTAGAAGTACTAGGTGGACTAAGACAGGTGATTGCTTACGACTTGAGATAAAGTATGATCATCATGAAGGCATAATTATGTGGTGCTGGTATTATTAACGTGATAATACTTACACCATATAACGTGCCCTCATTGTGACCATAGGATATCTTGGGAAGTACCTAAGAAGTTTAGAACTTGATTTCCGATGGATTATCTGTGATTAGTGAGACCTCAGGTTCATTATACCTATGCGTATACTCTGCCTTCGTTCGTCAAATATCTGGATGAGTTGGACTCCCGTTTTTATTCTGTTGACCTAAGTTATAAATCTTGAAGTCATGTAGAACTCCCTACTGTTGATACAGTTGAATTGATTGAAATCTTATTCGCATTCCGTACGAGTATTCCGTTCTCATTTCTCTCCGCTTCTTGCAAATTTCGAGGACGAAATTTTTCTGTTAGTGGGGAAGAAGTTGTAATACCTGAAATTCTATAACATGTAAAAATGACCAAATTGCCCCTGGGAATTTGGAACCTAAATAAAACATATGTAAAGCACAAGATAAATTCCAAACTTCTAGCAATGAACAAGTTATGATCCCAAATATTTTTAACAACTCCATTTAACTTTTATACAAGCCACAAAATTACCAAAATGCCCTTGGGCGCCTAATATAGTTTAAATTCAAATATTATGATTTAAATAAGGTAATTAAATGGAATTAAATGGGAAATTAAAAGAGATAATCAATGCATTAATTCCCTTGACCAAATTTCGAAATTCTTGGCCATTATCTCTCCCCCATTGACCGGCCACTTCCATTTTAAATCAATCACACATTATTTCCTTCAAACCCTAATTAGCCGATAATCACACACACACAAACAATTCTCTCTAGCTTCAATTCGATCCCCAAAAATTCTAAACACAATTTTCCGTGATAAATCAACATCTAAAGAGCCCTAGAAAAATTATTGTGGAGGTGTTCTTCATTCGTATCATCTTTGGTGAAATTTTCTTTGTCGCGGCTAAGATAATAGGTATAATTCGTTTCTATTCATTCGACCATAATAAAATTCGTTTCTTATTTTTCTTGTATTCCTCACATCATATGTGACCTGTGAAAATTGGTTTCATGATTTTTAGATCGTTTTTGAAGCCGTGGTGATTTTCGACCCATTTTGGCCATACGCGTATAAAAGAATTCGTACACCTCATTCCACACGTTCAAATCTTGATTTGGTATTTTTCTCAGACCCTATATATGTTATGAACACCAAATAAAATGTAAAGGTCGATCCATGCATGATCTAACAATTATTTGTGAATTAAATCTTAAAAACGTGTATAAACCCTAAATAATTCAATTCGAATTTTTGAGGCTTCATATTTATTTTATTTGGACTCCATATGATCATACTAATCTGGGAAAAAATTATATTTCGAATTGTTAAGGCCTAAAATAATTATTCTTGATTTATTTAGTTTTACCGATTTTAAAGAAATTAAAAAGAAAAAGAAATAAAGTGTAATTCGATTTAGGGTTTGGATTGAGGGCTTGTTCTTGGTCATTTAATGAGGATTTAATGATGGTATAATGATTGGTGAATGATTTGTATTTTAGGGTTAGGGTTTTGATTAAATAAAGTGTTATATGATTTGCTAAAAATGTTTTGGGTGAGTTTTGTAATTTTTAAAGCTTAAGGGTTATTTTTAGAACTTATTTTGGAACATGTACCTACTGTATAAAATATAAAAAGAGGGGGGTCTAGTGTCATTTTTGTATTTTAAAGGATTAAAATGTTTCTAGGGTTTAATTAAGGTACGAATTATAAAATAATTAAATGGAGGGACTAAACTTGTAATTTCTGGAAACTTGGGGCTGTTTTGAGTAATTTAATCTATTCAGGGGGTTATGTGTAAATTTGGTGATTTAATGGGTTAATATGTAATTATTAATAATATAAAGTTGAAATTGTATAATAAGGGACTAAATATGCAACTTTGAAAACTAGAGGGACCTATTGTGTAAATTCTGTAAATTTGAGGATACATTCTTATAATATGATAAAATGAGTGACCATTGAGAAAACTTTGATAAATTAAGGGTCTAAAGTGTAACTTTTGAAACTAAAGGGTGTAAAGTGTAAATTGTGAATTCTTAAGGACCTAATATGTAAATGTGATAAAAGATACCCTAATTCCAGAAATAATGATTTAACTAAGAATGTTGATCCAACTTTCTAAATATGGAAACTTTCTAAAAATGGAAACCTGCTAAAAATAGAAAGTTACTTAATATGGAAATGGGATCTTTAGTAATCATGTCTTTACTCCTCTAGGTGTGAAGAGGGAGTAGTCCTGTGCTCTTTATCATCTTATTCAGTGTGATCCTTGTCAAGCAATAAGGTACAGATATTCTGCTTCTTTGATAAGAGGCCTTCATTCTCTCATTATGACTTCGATTATTGAACCACCATGATATTGAACCTTTTATGATTATGAACCCTTGCTCATGAACCCTTATGTATGAACCTTGACCATGAACCTTTGCTTATGAACCTTTACTTATGAACCATGATTATGAACTTATGAAACATGATTATTGACCTATGCAAGTAAACTAAAACATGACCCATGATACTTGGCCTTTACCCTCAGTTTGATACTACGAGCCACTCACTAGGCATGAGGGTTTCATGTCCATGTCAGTCGATGCACCGATGGCATGACTCTAGGGCAGGAGAGTGATGACCTGTCCCGTCCCTGCATGTTATGTTTATGATTCATGTTTACGTAGAGGCAGATTATGGCCACCTGGGGCGTATGGATGCATCCTAGATTTGTTCATGTTCATGTTATGTTATGATATTCATGGTGACTGATGGTGTGTGCGATACACGTCTTTCACACTCTGGGAGCTAGCTACTCCGACCCATGATGAGGACACCCCTCATATTTACAAGATACCCATGATGAGGACACCCCTCATATTTACAGGATACTAAGAGGTCTCCCCTCTACATGTTTATGATTATGATTATGCTTATGATTTCATGTTATGGGCTCGTAGTGGATTACTGACTTTCCCTTACCATGCACCTTTGTCCTTTCCCTTATGATACCATGTATTCTTACCATGTATTCATGCTTCCATTCTCATTTACTCATGTATTATTCATTATGCTACTGCTTTGTTTCCGTTATATCTGTTCACTGGGCTTTTTAAGCTCAGCCGCACGTTTTCTTTTCGTGTGCGGCAGGTTATAAGCAGGACGACGGGTTTGGGTATGAGTGAAGAGACTTTTGGACTTAGAAGACTTTGAGTAGAAGCCATTAGAAGAGATGTACTTATGGATTTAATAGGCAGCTTTTATTTTCCTTTGTAACCCTTGTATTGCAAGATTTCATTTGTAACCTTTGAGAAACATTGTATTACTATTGATTGTATGCTATGTTTATCTGATATGAAACCATGTATTTGTGATATCTCTACCCTTGTGGGGTCGGGGTGTTACACAGAGCCAACATAGTCAGACGTTTATTGACTGGTTTAAGAAAGAGGTTGAAAAGCGTTTGGCTAACGGGGAAAATACCGGTGAAAGTGTTCGTTGGTTGGCAAAAGGCCCTGAGTTTGCTGTTAGTAAATATACCGGGTTTGCCGTAAATGAGTATCAATTCCATACAAAAGAGCGTGATGAATCTAAAACCACTCAAGGTAGTGGAGTATCTATAGTTGCAAATACTATGCAGATTGCTAGTGCAAAAGACTCCAATCCGGTGTACGGCGCTGTTACCTACTTCGGTCGTATATTGGAAATATGGGATCTTGATTATCATACATTTACGGTTCCTTTTTTCATGTGTGAGTGGGTAGATAGTCGTGGAGTAAAAAAAGATGATTTAGGATTCACAGTGGTTAACTTTGATAGGCTTGGTCAACGGTCTGAACCCTTCATATTACCTAGTCAAGCAAGACAAGTTTTTTATGTTCAGGACCAACAAGATAGGAACCTGTCTGTTGTTGGCTTCACACCACATAGGATGTATAAGTATGGAGATGTTGAAACTGCTGATGTGTTTGAATTTGATGTTACACAAGATATGAACCTGTCTTTAGAAGACCTAGACGATAATTTTAACTGTACGCGCTCGGATGACGAGGGCATATTCGTTTTAGATCATTAGTTTTTGGTATGAAATAAATGTTTATTTTAGTAACTGTATATTTGTTAAAGTCTGTCAAGCATTATTTATTATTTAAAGTTTTTGGTATGAAAATAACTGTTTATTTTGTTTATTTTAAACATGCAGGTTGCTTTTTGGTAATAAAAGATGGCCTCGGGTTCTGATTCGGACTAAACTTAACTGGGTTAATTCTAAGGTTAGTTATTTGTTATGGCTTATTTGCATCTCCTAGCTTATTAATAGTCTAAGTAATACTAGTGTAGAGTGGTTTTTAGTTTTAATCAGCTTAGTATAGGGTAAAATTGCAATACAGATTAGTGTAAGGGTGTTTGGTTTAAGACAGCTTATAGGTTAGTTTGGGTATAATCTGAAAAGCATTGTTCATGTGCCAAGTTTCTGAGTTTGATTGAACTGATTCAAAGGTATTTTAGTTGTTCTCATCAGAAGATAGGGCAGTTTGATGGTTATTTAAAGTCTGCATTTAGATATTTTAGTTTTGAGCTCTTATCTGCCCTAATAAGCTTAGCAATAAGCTGAGCTTAATTTGAGTTCATTTTGGCTTTGCTAGTTAGTTCAATAATGGTGCTTAAGTGAGTTCCTATGAGTTGGTCTGCTGTGGAGTAGTCTTGCTCAAATTTTGCGCCAAATTCCTAATCTGCTACCACAGATTGTTTTGCAGCAATTAGTTATCTGCACTGCTGATCTAGGATCAAAATTGGCTTATCGTATCTGCTTTAGGTCCTAATTTTTGGAATCTAGGTAGGTTAGGTAGGGGTCTTTTGGTGCATAATCTGGTATTTGAGTTTCACCTTATTAATCTGCTTATAACTGATCTGCAAATAAGCCCATATACGCCCTGTGCAGACCATTTGTTGTTAATCAACTGTAGTTGCATATCATATACAACTGTTTCTAAAATGTTGTTTTATTTGACTAGATTGGTGGTGATAGCAATGAGTACACGGATGCGGATTTCGACGATATTCGAGAAGAATGGCCAATTTAATTATGTGTCGAATTTCATTTTTAGGTAGAAATCGTATTGTAGTAACATTAACTAATGAATTGTTATGTAATGAATTGGTAATTTGATTATATATGAAATGCGTTAATTTTTGTACAATTATCAGGTTTATTGTCAGTAATTATTTATATAATCAGGTTTTAATTAAAAAACAGAAAAAATAAAAAAAAATGATTTTAAGGTAATGACTCGCAAAAACATATGTCAGAAAAGTGTGTCATAAAAGTTAGTCAAAATGATTTTAAGGGTAATGACACGCAACGTGGGTCATAAGTGCGAGTCATAGAGGGATGACGCACAAATGCGAGTCATGAATATTTATGACGGGTCTTTCCTTGACTCCAATGTGCGCGTCATAAGGTCTCTTCTTGACTCGCATCTGGAGTCAAGGAAAGCCCTTTTTCTAGTAGTGATATGAGATCACCATGCATGATTTAAATAAGTGTTTTTGGCATTATTCAACAATGTTTGAGAGTAGGTTTTTATGTGGATGTGAAAAATATTTTAATGAAATAGTTTTGGTTTTATTTCAAAATGTTTTTATGAAGAAAGAAAACATATTTTTCCAATCTTTGGTTTTGATAAACACGTAATTATGGACACAAGTTTGGAAGAAAGGTAGGATGGTGAAACATGTTAAATAGAAAGGTGTCATAATCTTTTGAAAAATCATTTTTCCAAAATGTGAAGTTTTTGCATATTTAAAAACAAGTCCCATTAATTATAGGTTTAAAAATAGTGGTTATAGAAGATCTCATGCTCAAGGGTATTGGTTAAGTCTATTGTCACATGCTACCCTTTTCTATATATCCTATGGCATTTAAGCATGTATTATGACTAAATACAAAAATACATCATATCAGAATAGTTAGAGAAAAACAAAAACTATTATAATAACTATGCATTCAACAACTAAGCAAATAATTACGAAGGCATGCAATCAAATCTCATAGGAGCAAGTAAACATCTAGAAATTTTATATATGCAAGATGACATAAATCTAGGAATGAAAAGCTCTAATGAAAAACAAAGTTCATAAAAGTAAATTATCATTAGGTATATTTAGGAAGAATAATGTAATCAAGTTGGAGAATGAGTATGAGACTATTACTAGTGGTGCTCAATTCAGGCTAAACACGACCATTTTTACGGGTTACACACACCCAACTTCTCACATAGAAGCAATTCAACCGTTAGGTCAAATTGAATTTCTAGTCAATAGATTCTCCAATAGTCATTCTCTTACTAGAAGAAATTAATTTTCTAAATTTACCTATCGAAGAATACCAAATATGAAGTTTGCTTGGTTCACTAATTAAGTTCCTAAATTTCTAGTCAATATAACCTGACATCTCTAGCACGTTTGATGTCGCACACTTATCTATCTTGATGCCATTGTCTACAAGAGGTTGTATCATCCATAGTTTTCTAACGCGAGAAATCTAATCTTACTTCAATGTTAATGATTTATCCACTTAGCTTAATTCACTTCATCACCAAGAGTTTTCTAATAGTGGACATAGAAGATTTCCATTTTAAATTTGAGAAGGCTAAATGAGTTCGACAGTGAATACTTCATTTAATACTTAGAAGGCTAACTAAAGGGTTTCTAATTTATTAAATCGTAAAAGTAATATAGCTAAAATTGTAAAGACAATGCAGCCTATCAAACCAAGCATATCCTAAGACAATACTATATGCATGAAGTAATTACTCATGAAATTTAAAAGGAGAACTTACCTTATGTCCAGCTTTTCTTCGTAACATCCAGGATGGTAGACGAAGTAGTGAATGATAGATGAGTCTTCAAGATAACCAAGGTATGACGGTATATCATAGCGGCTTGACCCGAAACATGTCTTGTACTAGACTCATTAGATGTCTAGGCCTTGATGCATGACTTCTACATGACGACTTCACAACTTCTAAGCTACGGCTTCACGACTTCTACACCGCGACTTCACAACTTCTACACCATGGCTTTACAACTTCTACATGACTTCTTTACACCACAACTACTTATACACCTTCTTCACTACTTACACACTATACATATCTAGTCACTTATGTTCACCCCTAATATACACACCTTGTACACAAATGAATGAATGATTTACAAAGTTTACTAAACTAACAACTTAAGTAACAAGATGATAGAAGTATTCTTCTTTTGCACTTGGATGGTAGAAGCTTGGATCACTTAGAAGCTAATACTTAAGAATTATATGATCAAAGGTTTTAGAAAGGATAAGAATAGATTTAGAACAGAAGGTTTGGGGTGCAAAAGGTGAGGAAAAAGTCCAGAGAAAGTCCAGTATTTATAGGCAAAATTTGCCAGCTGGAGGAGCGGGGCGGTCCCCTTAAATAGGGGGCCGGTCCCCTTAAAATTAAGGGGGCCGCCTTTATGATTTAAGGGGGCCGCCCCTACTGAACGTTGGGCAGATTTGTCTTTTTGTGGGGAAGGTTTTTATGGAACATTTTTACCATTTTTGGTTGAAAATTTGAATTCATAAATTTATAAAGAATTAAACATTTTTATTTAATACCAAAAATGATTTTCTAAAAGATATAAAATGTTTTGGTCATTTTATAAAAAATCTAGTGATTAAGAAAATGTTCCTTTGATCATATAATGCATTAAGCATTTGTTCATTCATACCTTAAGTGATTAAGTGTAGAAATGAATATTTCCAACTAAATACTTGTTTACTTAATAAGTTTATGTTTGATGAGTTTACATTTTGTGATCAACAAAACATAGAGATATGAATAAGTATTGATAATGTTTTTTAGGCATTATTTATATCAACAATCTCCCCCTTTTTGATGATTACAAAACTTAAACTCATTAAATCCAAAACATTATTTTTGGACAAGTATTTAGTGAGTTTATATTCACTTCTCCCCTTTTTTGTAGAATCAAAAAGGTTATGCCGACAAATTTCAGATACGAAATTTGTCGGGGCGAAAACTCCCCCTTGATGTGTGCTCCCCCTCGTTTGAGGGCACCAAGGAATCGAGATATGGAATACTTGCAAGAAAAATATTAGAAGACACGGCTGCTGGTTTGTGAACAGTGAAAGTGCTGCCGAGAGTGTTGCTGTTGTTGCAAGTGCTGCCGAGAGTGTTGCAGGTTCGGTTGCAGGATTGTTTGTTTTAAAAGACACGGCTGCTGGTTTGTGAACAGTGCAAATAACAAGGTATTTAGATACTCGGAGCTGTTTTGACGATTATCACCTTTGAAGCCACTTCTATATTTTCATATAATATGTTGTTAATACAAATATCGTCCTAAAAACGTTATTTATATTTTACGATCTTTGCTTAGTTTTGTTAATGACAATTACAAAGTTTATCTTTAAGCAAAGCATAAATAAGATTAAGTCTTTTACATTTATAGTGATATGCATTTTACAAACACATTTCATATCACAAAGTTTTCTAGAAATGACATATACAAGTTTACATGTTTATTTCTTAAAATGGAAACTTTATTAGTTAAATATTAGGATGACATCATGGTATGCATCATCTACACAATCTTGGTAAGATTTTGTGATATTTTGTTTAGATCTTCAAGCCAAAGAGTTGACATTTGAAGATATAGAAAGATATGGCAAGATTTGGAAAGATTTGGAGATATCTTAGCTGGCCTGACACAACGGTACCAAAGTGGTACACGGACGGATCCCTTTTGAGGGATCCGCCGGATCCGTGGCCTGTTCATCAGCTTGCCTATAAATAGCAAGCTGATCATTTGGCCAAATCATCACTCATATAGCTTAAAACTCATACTCATTCATTTGCATATCACTAACCCTTAGCTTACTAACATTTCATAGATCTTTCCTTTTGTAGCAAAGAAGATCTCAACATACAAGGAGTAACAGTCTGTTATCTTCCTTCTAACATAGAGTCTGTGTGTTCTTGTTTTAGTCACACATCATAGTTAGTATCATTCATACAGTAAAGTTCGGTTAGTGTTTTAGTCCTCAAAACACATAGAGTGAACGGGAGTGGTTGTACCCTTGTGAAAGAACCAACGGGAGTAGTTGTACCCTTGTAAAGAACTCGGCGTTTAGCTTAGTACCGGAAAAAGATTAAGCGACGTGTAAAGGTTTTCTCTGCCTAGAAGGGAGCTTGTTTCTTAGTGAAGATAAACTCTCGAGTTAGAGGCTCGAGGAGTGGAGTAGGGCAAGGAAGAGAGTCCTTGTAGCCGAATCACTATAAATGACTGTGTTGTGTGGTTTGATCTTTCCTCTCTTTAGTTATTTACTTATATTACTTGTTTGTGTGAATGTTTGTTTACTTGACTTTGAAATCACGATAAGTAACAAAGCAAATTAATTTTAAACGGTAAAACTATTCAACCCCCCTTCTAGTTTTCCACATATGTTAATTTTAAAGTGGTGTTTGGGTGAACTTACACATGTCAATAATTAAATTAGCTGAGTATGGACTTTTTCAAATTACACATGTAACTAATCATTGATGATTTCTTTACAAATCGTATTACCTTTAGCCACTTTAAAATCACTATAATATTCCTTTAGAATTTTTTCTACATGTTTACACATCTAAAAACAATGAAAAAAAGCCTCTTAGCCTTATGGACCTTCTTAAAATGTGGAGGTGGCAATAATGTGTGGGTTGGGTAATCGGTCAAAATTGGTTTGTGTCCTAACGGACAAAATTTTAACATGGGTCAACTGGTTTGGTTTAGTTCATTGTGTTAACTTTCCCCGCCAACGTATTCTAAATCTTTAATGACTTTTTAGTCTATAAAATTGTTGTTAACTAATGTGATTTTCCCAGTTTTATGAGATTAAGTGTATCCTCTCGACGTAGGAAGCACAAATGGGTAAGCTGATGAACCATTTATGTTAATAGTCACAATGGTTTTTCCTTTTACCTTATGTAACAGGCTAACAAAAAATCGTTAAAGATGGATGAGAAACTGAAGTTGATAGGATCTCATCTGAACCAAAAAACATGCCATACGCTAAAACACCAAAAAACCTAATTCAGATCCAGCGCCATTCTTAACAATTGAAGTATTCTTTTCATTCAGTTCCCGAATTCTTGAATCTCCTATCAGGTTTGTTATGTTTTTCTCAATCATTAAATCTTTGATTTTGCTTCATTAAAATAAATTAAAACATGATTATTTGTGGTTTTGATAAAATAAAGTTATCTGTTTTAGAACCTCATAAACATGGGATGGTACACAGGTTTTCTAGGATTAACCCATCGTCAATTCAAAGTCACGAGAAGTACTATCATACGCGAATAGTGATTAGTGTGACAATACGTATCTTTATAATTACCCAAACCACGTAGCATTCGGATATGGTGTGTGATATTTTTTAGAGGTGGTAAAGTGGTTGTTTAGACGGGCTGGATAATAGGTCAGTTGGAGTAATTTCAATTTAAAGAACTTCACATAAGATTCCCAACTGCAATGTATTATCAAAGCACTATTAACATAGATAATATGATATCTTATAATAACTAACAGTGCTTTGGTAGCATATATGAGGGTTGGTTTTATGTGGTCTTATATATAGTAGCATATTGACCGATTAAAATATATTAACATGTAGTTACATAGTTTAGGACTAAATCTCAATTGCTCCTACTAACAATGCTTTTTTTTGGTAGTTCTGGTCTTACCAACGCCGGGTATCATATAATCGATTTAATCGATTTATTACCCTTTTATGATTGATCTTAATTCTCATTGTAGCAATTGAGCAAGAATTAGGTTTCGTTTTATGTTTGGGATTTTGCTTATTAATACGGCTTAGCTGTTTTTAGATACAGTAGATATAGTTATGCAGTTCTGGGCTGTTCGGGATAGAAGAAATTTAGTAAACGGATAAGGTGGTATTTGGATTGCTTTAAATCATCCCTGTTATTTAGGAGTAGGAAAAAAAATCTATGGTACCCAACTTTGGTCAAATTCTTAAAGCTAGAACCGACCAAGTTTGTAGAACCGATCAGTTTATAATATTGTTTTTCCATACACGTTCAACCCTTGAATAGTCAACATTAACATCGCACGAAAAAAATTCCAGTTGCATACCCATTGGTAGTTCTTTGTAATATATGCTATTGTAAGTTTCAAATCTCTTATATATAAACTTTTTTGCCTTTAAAAAAAATTCATCTGAGGCAATGATAGTAAATCTGGCTCATTTTTATTTTGGCCCTTAATTGTTCATGTGTTTATGTTTTTGGGTCATATTTTGTGTTTTAGGGCCAACAACTATAGGATTATGGGAATTCATATTAAGATTGAATTGAGACAGGCGTTTTATTCGATGTTCTTTATTTTAATAAGCACCTAAACGGCTAAACCTCATGTCCTGAACTTGCCACTATGTTCATATCTGACTAATATATTTTCGACACGGATCTATGCACTCGAGAATGCAATTAGATGATTTCAAGATGTTTTGAAGCAGCTGCATGAGAGGTGAAAAAGAACAATGCAGAAAACTATCAGGTCAGAATATTCTTTAATCATTCCCGGAAATAACATAGTGCATTTGAAACAAAATACCTGACTGTAAAACGAGATTTACAAACCTGAATTCGATTGTTCCCAGTGAATGTTGTTCTCGAGTTACAAGTTGAAATAATACGGCACCAACACTCCATAGATCTGCATGTGTTTCCATTTTTTTTTTTTTTTTTTTTTTGCTAATGCAGGAGATAGATTGTAAGGGTAACTAAACTAATGAATCCCATACATTGTGACAAAAAATAGCACCTTGGCATCATACTTATGAAGTAGCATTATTTATGGTGCCATATAAAGTGGCAAACCACATAAGGTTTCTTCAAGGCGTCTAGGTTACAAAGACATGCAGATACAGTTAAATGTTATTTTCATCTTTCAAATATGGCATGGTTACTTCATGCTTAACTGTCATGCAACAATTATTTTACCTTTGTATCAAAGTGCAATATGCATTTTCAACGAGCAGTCCCAAACACCCCTTTAATGTTATGTGCAACAAGTTGTTTATCCTAAATGTTTTGTTTGACCTTATTGCTCCTACACTTGGCACACCCGTTCCCGTTCTATTGACATTTGAGGTTCAGTTAAGGTAGTAAATGATGTATAACATGTTTGCATTTTTCTATCATTTTATATATTCTGATAATATGGCTCCTTATTCTAAGTGTTTCTTTGTAAATAAACATGAACAAATGTAACATAGTTAGTTGTTTTATGATCGTAAGCTATTCTCGGTGATTAGATAATCAGTATACCAGGGAACCCAAATGCAGTTGGTGATTCTATGGAAGCGATACTTGCGTTATTAAAGCATGCTTTGAAACAAGTGAAAGAGAACAGAAGCATCATATCCACAACATGATTCTCACGCACAAGCAGATCAAAAGGGATGTATGGGAATATAGTTATCAGATAGCTGTCATTAAGTGTTGTATGTATATTATGTGGACTCCTTTAGAAAATAAATGATTACCATCCACGAAGAGGATATCAAATGTACACGAAGAGGATATCAAATGTATTCATGAATAAAGTCAAATTTTGTATAAGAGTGCAATCATATACTATCACCAACCAAACATCTTGCTTTTTAAAATGCAAGTGAAAGATTTTGATCATTACGTATGCAGTTCTTTGCTAAATAACTACTGGAAATGGCCTAAAATCATCTGCTACATATAATCTGGTGTTCTGTTCTACATATTTTTTTAGAAATGCAACACATATATTAAAATTTAAAACAACCAAAGGCAAATGCCGTACAAAATAGAATACACAACTCGTGTGCTTGATCTTAATAGCATTGTTTTTAAACCATGCAAATCATTGTTATTTTGTTATTATATTGATTTTAATAACAAAATCTCAAGTATTCGCAAGATTATAAACTATATAATAAATAAATTTATTTATTTTAATTATTTTCAATAAAGGTACACAACATGTTAAAAATTCAAATGTAACATCTAAATAAAATTTGATTTATGTCTGAACCCGTGCGTGCACGGGACTTATATTGATATGTTTTTATAATATTCAAACGCATCAATATTAAAATACTACATTATATATACAAGATATACTAATGCGGTTTTTGGATGTGTTTAAATTATAAAACAGTGTAGTATTGGGTCAAACTGGTTATAATCAACATTTTGGTTTTTTAATATATAAAAATACATTTTTCAAGAATACCTTTCATCGTATAATAAAAAATTAAAAACCATACATAAAATAAAACAAAAATTAAATTATTTGTTTTTTAATAAACAAAAGTACATTATTCAAAAAATTAGAAAAAACTCCGCGCGTGCGCGGGCATTATAACTAGTTATATATTATTACTTGAACTGACTCCGATCGCCTCATTAAACTATGTGGTTTCCATAGACTCAATTGGTATGCAAACTTTTAAATTTGTCTTTGTTGGGTCCGTCAGTACCCAAGAGTCCTTAAAACAGGATTTGGACACAAATTAACTAAGTGATTAATCAACCGAAAACATACTTAAGTCACTGAGTGAACAGTCACTCAGTGAGTTACCTTCAAAATGCTCATGACGAGTCTAAGAAGAAAGACTCGCCACTCAGTGAGACGGAGCTCCCTGATTGTTACTTGAGACAAAGAAGAAGGTAATGGGTTCAGTAAGTGTTGGACAAGTACTCACTGAACCCCAGTCTCCTCAACAACAATAAGTGATTGAAGACTGAAGACTGAAGAACCTGAAGCCTGAAAGAAAGGCGGGATTGAGCGGGAAGAGTTTGAGAAGAAAAGGACAAGTCTTATCTGGCCAGAAACGAACCTTCCCTAAAGCGGCTAAAAGTCAAGAAGTGTCAGAACTGACACTCGAAGACTTTTTAGCCCATTCCTATTGGTTCTTGGGAATGGCAAATACGGTTGTAGTTGTCAGACACGCCTTCTTATTCTTTATGTATTTTAATCTTCAGGACTCTTAGAAGTTTGCCTATAAATAACAAACAGATGGAGAAAAGTGGGTTGAGTTTTTGTGCAATAAAAGCTTAGACTTTCACAAAACCCTTTTCTCCTACAAAGAGTAACCAATCCCTGAGATAGCTCACTGGGTCGATATTGTTACCACTTAAGCATAGCTTGAGTTTAGATAGGAGACACACCATACCTTGTCTATTCAATCCCAAGTGTTTGTTCCGCAAAACACTTGGGTAATAGATTCTTTGATTGATTTCTAATAAGAATTTAAACGTTGAAAAACTTTGTGTTTTTATATTTACGTTTTACTTATCAGTTGTAATTAATCAAATACATTGTATCAGTCATAAACACAATTAGATTAACTCGTTAGTTATCTCTAAGCGTGTTAAGGGAACAACAAGTGGTATCAGAGCCTCTGGTTTATAAAATCTTTCAAAAACTAAGAGTGCTCAAGGTTTTTAAAAGCAAGATCCTACTATGGCTGATATTAATGTGTCCCAGCTCGTCGATAAAAAGGGTGGTAGCTTTTCAGCTGTTGCCCCGAGACTTGAAGCTGGAAAATTTAGCAAGTGGAAAAAGCGAATGCTTTGCTACTTGACTGGTATGGAACCATACTACATCACTTGTGTCAAAGAAGTTCCTTATGTCCCTAAGACTGCTGAGCGGCTAAACAAGTCTGAAGCTCAGTGGACCATTGATGAGAGAAGGGTGTTCAATCAAGTCCAACGCCTGAAAAGCATAATTATATCTTGTCTTCCTGACGATATAATGTAATCAGTCATCAATTGTTCAACAGCCAAGCAAACTTGGGATGACTTGATTAATAGCTTTGAAGGACCCTTAGATACCAAGGAAAACAAGATCAGGGACCTGAAACTTGAGTATAACACTTTCAGGGCAAAGGACTCTGAAAGCCTCTCTCAGACATATACCAGATACAAGACCCTGATAAACGAACTATCAAATGATGGTGTAGTTTTGTCTAAGCATGAGACAAATGTTGGCTTTGTCAACAGTCTCCCTGAGAAGTGGCTAAACTTCTCACAAGGCCTCAGGAATGCTAACCACATTCAGACCCTTGAGCTCCCTTAGATCTATGGGAAGTTTGTCTATGAAGACAACTTAATCTCTAGGAGATACCCAAACTCAAAAGCTCTTGAGACCAAAAAGGCCTTGACCTCCTCACCTATATCAACTGCCTTTTATTCTAATGGTGTTGTGCAGGATTTTCAAGAGGATTCTGAAGATGAGATTGATGAAAGAACTGGTGATGAGTACCTAAATGATTTAAACTTGGAATTCCAAGAAAGGGCACTCCTTGCTAATTCAAAACGTTTCATCAAAAGAAATCAGTCCAACTTTTCAAAAGCTAAACCAAATGAAACCACTGAATGTTTTAATTGTGGTAAAAAGGGTCATTTTGCTAGAGACTGTTATTCAAAAACCATCTCAGAACACTCTTACAAATTTTCTAGAAACAGTTCCTCAGGAACTCGCAAGTTTCAACCTAGAATGCTTCAGTTGACCCAACATTTTCAAAAAAATAATGTTCAAAATGGTCAAAAAGACTTTGAAACTAAATATAGGAAAGCTAAGGCTAAACTTGCACTTCTTGAAACTAATCCCTCAATGTCTCAGGCTACTCAAACTTCCAAACCTGTTCAGACAAAGAACAAGGTTCTTGTAGCAGAAGCTTATGACTGGGATAAAGAAGAGGTCTCCTCAGAAGATGAGGAAATTAGAGTGAGTGAACTGATGGCACTTTCTGAAGGTGATCAGGTGGCTGTTGGAAAAAGCCATGCAAGGAATGGAGAGTGGGTGAACATAACCATGAAGAAGGTAAACACTTTACTTTCAATGGATGATGATTCTGAATGGCAGTCCTATATGAATTATATTTGTGTAGATCTTAAGTTTGTAGAAGAATAAATGCTTAACTTGCTTTCAAAATATAACAATCTTGTGTTAGAATTGAATAAGTGTAGAGATGAATTGCTTGTACTAAAACAAGCCAAGTTAGAAAATATTACACTACAAATTCAAAACACTGAGATTTTGAAGCAAAATCAAGCTCTTCAAAATGAACTTAACAAAGAAAAGGCTGTCATTGA
Source organism: Artemisia tridentata subsp. tridentata (assembly GCA_021014915.2). Lineage (NCBI taxonomy): Eukaryota > Viridiplantae > Streptophyta > Magnoliopsida > Asterales > Asteraceae > Artemisia > Artemisia tridentata. The sequence goes on along the minus strand of CP139501.1, from coordinate 163,195,503 downwards.
AGGCTGGACTAAAAAGAACCCCAAGGTCTTTGATACTATGGGTTTAATTCCTAAGATAACTATAGGAATTGACCCACTCACTGAAACCCCTAGTGAGAGTCACAGTGAAATGGCCTTTATTCCAGCTGGCATATCTTTTGAGCAAGAAATGCAACCCAAGTCAAATGACTGGGTTGTCAGGGACAATCCAGTCAGTAAGTTACCAAACTTTGAGACTGAAAAAATCTTGCTTCCTGAAAGTCAGGCTCTGAAAAATATGCTTGGACTCACTGACCAACCCAGTAGTACTGAGTCAGTCAATGAGTCTGAATCTGAATCATTCACACCACTCCCACCTCTGAATATCCTTCAGGGTGCTGCACCAAGCTCAGACCTCCCACCATTGGTCTACTCAGTATTCTCCAAAGGAGAATCCAGGAATGGGAAAAACCATCCTGAAAAGGCAAACCCCTGAAGTCTCAGTTCATTCTGATGACTCGATCAACTTCAGTCCCTTCTGAAGTAAAAATAGAAAGCCCTGATTCAAAAATTGATCAGTTGGCTGAACTTGTCAGGAAGCTGAGTGAGAAGATTGAATCTTCTGAGAAACCTTCTAAATCCAAGATGAAGGAACCCAAATCAGCTTCCTCAAGCACCAAACCAAAACCCTCCAAACCCTGAAAAGGTGTGAGTTGTGTCATTATACCAATCATTTCACTGATGATTGCTATAGAATCCTTTACTGCATGATATGCAAAAAGGAAGATCACAGAACCTCAGATCACCAATCATACACAGCCACATTAAAAATGGCAAACTTTAAAGCACAGGCTTTAAAATACCCTTCTGATTCTAAACAGAAACAGAAACAAAAGGCCAAGCCTTTTGCACCTTGCCCTCACTGTGGCTTCAGTGACCACCATCCTAAGGATTGTCTAATGGGCAACTATTGTGAAATTTGTGAGATTCCACTCACAACACCTCAGGACATGAAAAGGTCATTCAGACCAGAAGAGGTATGACCAAATCATCCTCTCAGTCTACTGAGTCTACCTCCGCAATCAAATGCAAAACTTGTGGTAGCTCAGTCCACTCAACCACTGACCATGAATCAATTGATACTTTTAGGACTACAAAAGTCAAGCCCTCTAAGATGAGGGGTCCTAGAAAGAACTAACTCAGTTTACCATTTGTGCAGAGACATGCCAGGGAGCCTGTTTGGCATCTAGATAGTGGATGTTCAAGGAGCATGACTGGTGTGAAGGATTATCTGCACAAATATGTAAAAGAACCAGGACCCAAGGTGATATTTGCTGATAACTTATCATGTCTCACTGAAGGTTATGGTTCAGTAAACTATAAATGGTCTTAAGTATAATTTGATCAGTGTCAGTCAACTATGTGATGCAAAGTACATAGTTCAGTTTGATGATAAGCAAGGGGCCATCTTCAATGCAAATAAGGAAGTTGTCCTTATTGCACCAAGAAGGCAAGATATTTATGTGTTAGACATGACCAGTCTAACTCAGAATGGAACTTGTCTCTTTGCTAAGGCCACTGAAACTCTCAACTGGCTTTGGCATAAGAGACTCTCCCACCTGAACTTCAAAAACATAAACAATCTTGTAAAACAAAACAAGGTCCTTAGCTTACCATCACTTGTGTTTTCAAAGGATAAACCATGCTCTGCCTGTGAAAAAGGTAAACATCATAGAGCATCCTTTAAAACCAAAACAAACTTTTCCATCAGGAACTGCCTTCATCTTCTCCATATGGATCTCTTTGGGCCCATCAGTCCTAGATCCATTAACCATGAGAAGTATACTCTGGTCATTGTGGATGAATGCTCAAGATACACTTGGGTCTACTTCCTGATCAAAAAGAGTTAGGCAGCTGAAACAATCATGTCCTTTGTCAAGAACATTGAAAATCAAAATGACATTAAAGTCAAACAGATTAGGACTGACAATGGAACAGAGTTCAAAAACTATGAACTTGAATGTTTCTGTGATGAGAAAGGAATTTCCCAAAAATTTTCCTCTCCTTACACACCTGAACAAAATGGTGTTGCTGAAAGGAAGAATACAACACTCATTGAAGCTGCCCGGACAATGCTAAATGGATCAGTCCTTTCCAAATACTTCTGGACTGAAGCAGTTAAGACTGCCTGTTACACACAAAACAGATCCATCATTGTCAAGAGACATTGCAAAACCCCTTATGAGTTATTCAAGGGAAGGATCCCAAACATCAGCTACTTTCATGTCATTGGGTGTCCTATGTTTATTCATAATCACAAGGATCACTTAGGGAAATTTGATGCCAAAGCTAATGATGGATACTTCCTAGGATACTCTCTTGTCTCAAAGGCCTTCAGGGTGTTCAACACTAGGAGACAGCAAACTGAGGAAACATTCCATGTTACCTTTGATGAAAGCACTGATGCAATCAGTGTCTCTAACACCTCAGTGGAAGAGATAGGCATTGATGATTCATCCAAATACCCTCCTGATGAACATCATCTTGACAATGGTCATTCCACTTAGTACCATGCAAATGCTGACATCTCCTATTATATCATCCCTCACAACCTTCCTTACACAACCATCACTGAGTTTGTCGAAGCACAAAGAAGTACTGATGCAATCATTCAGTCTGAACACAATGCTCAGGAACCAAACAATCAAAGTGATAAGTCAACCTACTCAGACACTCAAGATGCTGAAGATCATCATGTGTCTGATCCTGACCCTACCCATCAGGCCTCCTTAAGTTCTAATCAGTTTCCAAGACCTCAGGACAGTTGGACTAGGTCTCAGGATATAGAACTTGTGAATATAATTGGAGAGCCTACTAAAGGCATGCTCACTAGAAGCATGGCTGCACAATTAAGAGCAACATCAGCCAATGAATGCCTATTTGTGGACTTCATCTCCACAATTGAACCCAAAAGTGTCAAGGAAGCACTTAATCATCCAAGTTGGGTTCAGGCCATGCATGATGAACTGGAACAATTTGACAGAAACAAGGTAATGACCTTGGTCAAATGTCCTGAAGATGTTTCAGTCATTGGCATGAAATGGGTGTTCAAAAACAAATCTGATGAAAATGGCATAGTCATTAAAAACAAAGCCAGACTTATAGCCAAAGGCTATAACCAACAAGAAGGCATTGACTATGAAGAAACATTTGCACCAGTGGCAAGGATGGAAGCCATCAGGATCTTCCTTGCCTTTGCAACCTACATGAACTTCAAGGTGTAGCAAATGGATGTTAAAAGTGCATTCTTAAATAGGTCACTGAAAGAATAAGTTTATGTTCAGCAACCTCCTGGATTTGAAAGCCATGAGTTTCCTGACTATGTCTGCAAGCTTAATAAAGCCCTTTATGGACTAAAACAAGCTCCCAGGGCATGGTATGAAACTCTCTCAGCCATCCTGATCCAAAATAAATTTGTCAGAGGCAAGATAGACAACACATTGTTTATCTATAGGACAAATAATGATGTCATACTTGTACAAGTATATGTTGATGACATCATCTTTGGCTCAACAAGTTATAAACTTTGCAAACAGTTTGAAAAACTGATGGCAAAGAAATTTGAAATGAGTATGATGGGAGAACTGACTTACTTCCTTGGACTGCAAATCAAGCAGACTGATAAAGGAACCTCTATCAGTCAAGAGAAGTATGTCAGGAGCCTACTAAAGAAGTATAAGCTTAGTGACTGTGCCTCAGTCAAAACTCCCATGGTTTCACCAAACAACCTTGGTCCTGACCTTACTGGAAAACCAGTAAATCAAACTCTTTTTAGAGGAATGATTGGGTCACTGATGTATCTACTTGCATCAAGGCCTGACATCCAATTCTCAGTGTGCTTATGTGCCGGATATTAATCTGACCCAAGAGAATCTCATCTCATAGCTGTGAAAAGGATACTCAGGTACCTGAAAGGTACTCCAAACCTTGGATTATACTATCCAAAATGTTCAGGCTTTGATCTCAAAGGATACTCAGACTCTGACTATGCTGGATGCAACATGGACAGAAAAAGCACCTCAGGCTCCTGCCAAATTCTAGGTGGGAAAGTAGTCTGTTGGAGTGCTAAGAAGCAACAATCAGTTGCCATGTCCTCAGCTGAAGCTGAATATGTTGCAGCAGCCAGTTGTTGTGCAAATGTACTCTGAATGAAAAGTTAACTCAGTGACTATGGAATTCAGTACAAGATGGTTCCCATCTTTTGTGATAACACAAGTGCAATTGCCATCTTAAACAACCCTGTTCTTCATCAGATAACAAAACACATTGATATTAGATATCACTTCATCAGGGACCATGTCATGAATGGTGACATTGAATTACACTTTATTCCTACTGAATATCAGCTAGCTGATATATTCACCAAACCATTGGATGAACCAACTTTCACAAGACTGAAAGCTGAATTAGGAATATTGGATATTGAGATTCAGTCCACTGATTGAATCCATCCAACTAAGTGTAAATTCTGAAAACCCCAGGTCCCTGACTCAATGTGTTCCTCAGTGAAAAAGATCACTGAATCACCTTCCCTGAACCCTTGAACCATCAGGAACTAAACCCAAGTCCTGAACAAGCAGGTTCACTGAATGAAGAGTCATTCAGGGCCCTCAGAAGACATTCAATGCTAACTTAAATGCTCTAAGTATCTAGTTAGTAAATGTCCTACTTGGCATTTAATGCCTCTCCAATCACATAACAGATATATGATGACTCAACCCTGCAAATTACACTTTTTGCAGACGGCACAACTGTTCACCTCGACAGTTGCGCAAAACAGGGAAAGTGGAGTGGTTGAGCATTAAATGCGGATCTCAAACGTTTTTATACAAAACAGTTTTCAAAAATCTCTTTTGAGAAATTAAAAACCGCTTAATACCCAAAACACCCTCCACTCCACTTCCCTATAAATACCCCCAAACAAAATAACACACACACGTTTTTTAGAAAATCTTAAGCAAATTCTTGCCCTTTTTTTTCTTTCAAAAAAACAAATTGTGTGTGTGTTCTTAGTCTTTAGAAACCCAAACCATCTTTGTAACCCAGACTTACCAAACAAAAATGGCTACTTATAAAGCTATCACATACGCCCCAAATGTGGAATTCCTCATCGAGGGCGTAGACATGACCAAGAATAACGTGGTAGGAAACTTTGCCTATCCCCAAAAGTTTTGGGCGTACAAGAATGTGGTTAAATACCTTCAAAACTGCTTTCTTGCTATGGCGTTCACAAAGACCCCCTCAGTCATATATCATGACTACCTGAGGGAATTCTAGTGTACTGCAGTGGCAACAAGCCCTGAGGACACCAAGGACTCAATTATCACTTTCTCAGTGATGAATGGGAGAAGGAACCTATCCCTTGATTACAAAACCTTCATCAAAGCCACTGGCCTTGATTTCACTGATAAATTTGAGCCCAACCCCACTGACCAAGAAGTTAAGGCTGAATTGCATTTTCTAGGGCCACATGACCCCAAACAACCTGATGTGGCCCCAGGTACATTATTGGCCAAAGCACCAATAATTAAGACGTGGTTTTCCCCAGTCTGGAGGATCCTGATGACTTTTGTCATTCAGGTCCTTGGAGGCAATAAATGCTCCATGGAGCAGTTGAATGCATCACAACAATTGATGGTGTTCAGTCTCCTGGAGGGTAGAAAAATAGACATCGAAGGAATAATCTTCCGTGACCTCGTGGCCAAGCTCTCAGGAAAATCTAGGCAAAGACACATGTCTTACCCTAGGTTCATTTCCTGTGTGCTTCAGGACCTACTTGGCTCTGATTATATTAGGCCTGACGCTCAAGGATCTAAATCTGACGTCCTACACAAGGCCAATTATACCAGTGGCATTACTGAGGTACAACCAGTCGCCCTGACCAACTACATGTTGGTAGTCATTCAGGGTGAAAACGCTATCTCACCCATTCCTTCTCCTACAAAGGAGAAGAAGAAAAAGAAGGCAGGGTCCAAGAAGGTGGTTAAACCCAAATCACTCGTCCTTGAGACCTATGCCTCAGAACCCAAAGAAGGGGAAACAATGGCCATGACCTCAGAGACACCCATCATTGAGACCCTCTTGACCTTAAAACAAACGCCAACGGAGGGTACTGAGAAATCATCCTCAGTATCCTTGGGCAAAACCCTTCCTCATGGCTCTACTGACATACACAAGTCAGTGGGGTCAGGAACCTCCACCCAATCACATCCCGATGAAGGTACTGATAAATCACAATATGTGCCTGAGGGAGTAAAGGGTCCTGAATCCTCGGTAGGGCAGCACTACTTGTAACACCCCCAAAATCAGACTTTGCGGAAGCATTAATACCATGGGGTGCTACGGAAATGGAAATCATAAATCAAGGTATCAAGAAATCAATTACACATTTTATGGGAAGAACTCTTTAAAACTAAATCATTTGATTTCAAATTCATTTACAGGTTACTGGTCCCACAAAAACAAGTCTTAATTATTATTTCAAAACGCATTGGTCAAGTATAAATCTGCCGCCTTGCCGTTCCTTGCCATTCTTTGGATAAATCCCATTACCTGAGAAAAACATGCTTAAAAAGTCAGCAAAAAGCTGGTGAGTTCATAGGTTTCAGTTAAAAACAATTATATCAAAATTTTGACACCAGTTTCATTAAAACGTCATGTATATGTTTTATTACACTTGCTCTAAGTTCATGTAACCGAAGCTTTGACAGTTCTGCATGCTCTAGATACATGTAAATCATAAAAGCCCTAGCAAGTGTTTATCCTAGACACTTGAACATTGATATGGTATACGTTCGTTTGCCTATCCGGTCAAACCAAACGAGGACGTTACTCCCAATAGATCTATTTATAACATTCACGCTTCCTGACTTGGAATTAACGGTTCATGAAATTCAGGCAGTAGGGGACATATCAGGCTTAGGCTATCCGCGCAATAATAATATTAATGTCCACAAAATTTAGTTTTTCATGTTTCTCACCCCAAAACAAGTAAAAGTAAAACGGGGCTATAAACTCACCTTTGATGGTCTGAACAGTGAATGCTGTGAAATTTGGGAGTGCACGGCACCAACACGCAACCTATATTAAATAATCATGTCTTAGTTTCAAGTATTAAATTCAGTTCCTTTCCGGTTCTAAATTTCAATGTTTTAATGTGTTTAAGTTGTTGTCACTTGTGTGGCGGCAAGTGTGGTTACTAAGGTCTCTCCTAGGGTGTAACTCTACCTACGACCTAAAGGCACGGTAATGCGGGGTTGAGATCCCTAATAATCTAGGCACGAGTTTAATTAATCTAGTTGTGATATGTATCTACATATTTTGTAATTGTGTAACCTACTTGTATGTCCGTTTATGTTATTTTAGAATATGAATTAACATTTGTGGCGTTTATCACTTAACTAGTAAATGGTCTAAAAAAATTAATATGTATCGTTAATTCTTGAATTCAACTTAGAATTAGAGTTTGTGTTATTATAATATAAACCTATCACGGCTCATTTCTTCATATTTTAATTTAGAACAATATATATTGCCTAATTCGTTCTAGTTTTGTTTGATATTTTATTCATGTTATTCCTAGTGTCATTTATTCTCTAATGATTTGATATATATTGTTAAATTGAGTAATTTATCTAGTTTCTCATCATGATTCATTTACACTACATTAGTTTAAGGTTTTATGTTTCGACTATCTTATTCAAGCTAAATGATATATTTTTAGTGACGTTTGATTTTATATTATTTGATTGGTATCCTATAAATATAAGTGTTTGCGTGTTGTTATATACCTTGACGTGTGTTATGGTTTACACCTATCGTAAATCTAAGTACCATATTTTTATTACACGAGTTCATGCTAATGTATATGTATCCCTATTCCTCCAACGTATGTATAAAACTATTCGTATAAAAATGTTCGTATATTTAGTCTAGTTGTTTTAATCGTTTTCGGCGTGTTTACCATTTCGGTGATCCAACCTTTACGTACATAGGTGTTAATATATATATATATATATATATATATATATATATATATATATATATATATATATATATATATATATATATATATATATATATATTATATATATATATATATATATTCCGATGTGTGTTATAATTTTCATTGTAAACTCGAGTGCTATATTTTAAATACACGAGGGTACGTTAATATTTATATATCTTTATCTTTCCCGTGTGTTTATGATTTTCTCGTACGTATATGTTAATGTAAATAGAATTTTTCGCTTGGTTCTCGGCTATATAACTTTTATATCCCTATGTGTTTGAGTTATTTTTGCCAAATTTTTACATTTAACTATACAAGTTTCTATGTAGATTATCTTGAAATTTCATTCTTCCTTTGTTTTCTAGGTTATACAAGTTTCCCTTTTTCGTTCCTATAATTTAACTAACACTTTTTATTTTCATCAAGACTCGTATTCATTTCATTTGTTTGTGACCAAGTCTCATATAGTGTTAATTGATCTTAATCGGTTCCCTAACTGGGCTGTGGCCCATTGCCTTCTAGGGGGGGGGGGATATGGGCTGTTCATGGATTGAGTTTAACTCTTTTTCTGGTAAGCCAAATGGGCTGTACGCAAGCCCATCTACAGGCTGTGCTGAAGTTGGTCGATTGGGCTGTCAAGTGGCCTATTAGGTGGGTTGCGTTGCTAATCCTAGTGGGCCTGGTCATTGGGCTGTTTTAGCCTGGTATCTTAGTAAGCAATATAGAGGAGTGCATCAAGTTACCAACTTGATGATGTCTCCCTGGAATCCTCTTTTCGAAACCAGAATGGGTTGTAAATCATGGTCTCGGCTTTACTCTGTGATCAATATCGAGTACAACTTGACTTCAAGCTATTTAGGTCTATGTGGTGTTAACAACTTGAGTTCTTGACTCAGCTATGGGTCAATATTGGGAGGGAAACCACAAGGCCTCAAAGTCTATCTACCTGGACTCTACTCCCTTGTCACCTGCTGGTCTTTTATGGGTGCATTTCGACAAGTACCTAATGTTCCTATTCGGCTCCTAAATCTTCCTTATTGGGTTTGTTTTGAGTAGGAGAATGCTATCTCTTGTTGGGATTTTTGGTTCGAGGTCAATGAGCCATTCCAAGTCTTATACGGTGAGTGCATTACTCATGGTTTGGGGGTCCAATGGCTGCTATCAACGTGGTTAACTCTTTCCTCTAGGTGAAGTGTTTTTCCTCGTCTACCTCGACCACCATTGCACCAAGCTTTGGTGGTACATGGGTCGGTTGGGACCATGGGTGGCCATAGTGGCCTTCCTCCATTGACTTACTTCACAATAACTTCCTCATTCCAGTCTCCCTACATTAATCTCAACCTTCACAAGTTTGGTCTTTGAACCTACGGTCTTTCTAAAGGACTTTACTACAACAGAGGACTAATAATTCTAAGAACCAACTCCACAATATTGAACTCGTCCTTCTTAGTGGTTTCGACACAACACAACATTACTAATTTAATCCTATCAGAAGGGTTCTTATGTCACGCCATTAAAAATGATTCAACAACTATTATCTACATAAAAATCCCTATTAAGCTTCCCTCACCCCATAAGTGTTTTTGGGTTTCCATTCGACAGGAACAACCATCCTTAACTAACCTATCTAATTCAACCATACTAACGACAACCACAAGTTTTTCTCAAGATCTTATTTAACAACTAATCACCATTTTGCTTAGATTTTACTCATAATCAATATTGGTTCCTAGGTTTCAAATCGACAGAAAAGAAATATAAAACAACCTAAATCCTCAGTTTATTTCATTCGATAACAAAATCAATATCCAACCTTTTTCATTTATTCGACCTACACTTACTTATCATAAGGGGTTCTAAAATGACAAAACTAAGTGAAATTCTAAGAGGGTTCTAATTCCTTACCTTGTCTGTTGAGGGGTGAAGGACTCGACTGAAACTCCAACCCGAATACTTACTGCTCCAATTTACCACCCCAACCTCCAAATCGAACCACAATCGCTTCCACACTAAATCTTTCTTGAGTGATTCTCAGATTTTTGGTGGTATTTGATGATTTGTGATTCGATGTATCCTTGGAGGCTCGGATTTATGGAGGATCTTGGAGAGTAGCTCCATAAGGATTTCGGGTTTTGGGGAAAACAATATTACTACTTATGTGCTATTTCCATTTCTATGGTTCTTTAACCTATATTATCTCGTGACAAAGGTTTTTGGTCAAAAGGATTTGGGTGAGGGCTGTGTTTGGAGATGGCGATGGGTCATGGTGTTTATGGGAAAATGAGGGAGGCGACAAGAAAATAAAAAGGGAAGTAGAGTTATAGTTTTTCTCGGTTTAGGTGTGAGTGGAAGGGAGTAATATTTATTTTAAGTGTTGGAAAGATTATGAGTTAAGATGGGGAGATTTAATACCCGTGTTTCGTTAAACTATGTCAAACTCGGGTCCGTCCTGGAACCGTTTCTAATTTGAGAGTTTATATTTTTAGAATTGTTATATAATACCTAAATTTATTTTTGAGTCCTTAATTATTCACTAACGTTTTCTGAACCTCATATTTATTTTGGTTTGCGTGTGGTGTCAGTCTGTGGAGAAATTGGGATAACCTTCCGTTTTCATCACAATTAAATGTATAAATTATGAGATGTGATTCTTCACTGTTCCTTGGTGAGATTTTTGGGTGTCAATATGTGCAGGTCTATTTTCCGTGTTAAACATATAATGGTCTAATCAGGTAATATAGTCACAAATAATGAATTGTTATGAACTAAGTATTAGGGAAAATTTTCCATTTGTCACACTACTCTACTGAGAAGGGGACCCACACTCAATCACATCCTGTTCACGGCTCTGAGAAATCACACTCAGAGTCTCTGGGAGTCAAGGACCCTAAATCCCCAAAAAGGCAGTACAACCCTGATGGGAAGGGGGTCCATCAACAATCACAAACTGTGCCTCGTAATAGTACTGGAAAACACCCACCAGTGGTTGAAGGCGCACATGGGGACAAAGACTCAGGGGGCATGCAACCACCCACTGATATGAAACCACAACCCCCTCAAGGCGGATCCATTCCCTCGGGAACTGACTCCAAAAGCCAGGCTGAGCAAATCCACTCAGTTATTATGGCAGGGTCAGGACCTGGCCACACCCAGTTGCAGATTCAGTCCATGGTAGATTTTCAGGCTGTTCTCTTTTCTGATGATGAGCTCAGCAATGACAGTGAGGAAGAAATTTTTAAGGCAGGTGATGATCTGGACACTGATGCTCAACCCACTAAACAATCGCGTCAGTCTTCTCCACCACAGGCTGAAGAATCAGCATCTCAGGCTGATCATTCATCGGACTCTGAATCATCCTGCCCAGCCAACCTCAGGAAGTATGACAATATTCTTCCTCTCACTGAAAGACAGTTTGGTCAAATTCTTGCAGAAAGCCAACAATGCTCTTTTTCAAGGGCTCACGGAAGAAATCTTTGATCAACATTGTGAAGCTGCAGTTCATTATGTCAACCTGAAGGGATTCGTTGAAGCTTATCATGATGACATTAATGAGCAACAATCAGGGATTTCCTACTCCTTGACAACTCTTGATCAAAACCTTAAAATGTTCAACGCTACTCTTTCCAACATACGAAGAGCGTTGCAACAATTTAAGAGTCAGTAAAAGATGACCCTGAGCTCAACAAGAAGATTCTTCAGGCTTCTGAGACTTATCACCAACAGTCAGCTCAGTTCACTGAGCTTGTCAACATGCTGACATCCTCTAACCTTCAGGGTCTCAGCTCTTCAGTGGACTCCATCAATTCTTCCCTGGTTCTTATGGAGGCACCTTTAGCATCTTGGGCTAAGTCTTTGAATTCCTTGGCCTGGAATCTTGGGCCTCGAATGACTGCTATAGAGACCTCTCAGGCATCTCTTAAGGCAAAAGTGACCACTCTTCAGCAAGACACCTCAGAAATCAAAACCATGATGAATGAGATCTATCAGGCTTTTAAAGGTCATGTTGCTCCCTCAACTTGAGTGAGCACTCCAACTCTTGCTCTCACGATGGCTCAAGCAACAGTTGAGGGGGAGAAAGTCACTAAAGCATCTTCCAGCCAACCTCCTTCTCACACTGAGGGGGAGATACCACCAACTCAAGCTCCTAAAACAACCCCATCATCTACTCACCAAGATAAAGGCAAAGGCATCCTCACAACAACAGAGCCTGAACCTACACCAAAATTGGTGCCTGCTTCCTTGGAGAGAAGGCCTGACCCTGATGAACCAGTCAAGGTCCCTTATGAAATAAATGGAGTGTTGTATCATCTCACTGAGGCTGAAATTCAGGCTCATATGGAGAAAGAAGAAGGGTTAAAGAAAGCAGCTGAAGAAGAAAGGCTGAACAAGTCAGCTCTCATCCAAGTGGTCAGTGAAGAGGCTGAAAAGCTTGGAATACAACCAAAAGCCCTTGCTGGAAGAAAAGGTGGTGAGAGCTTTATAAAAGCTCAGGATGCTGAGATGATTGCTCTCAGGCAGAAAAGAGATGAAAGATTGAAAAAGGCTGAAGAGATAAGGAAAAGGAGAATTGAGAGGTACCAGTGGGTTATGACAAGCAGATTGCGACCTGAACCAATAACTGATGTTAAGATTCATCAAAATACCAAGCCTGCTGTCATCAGTGTCTTTAGAGGTCTAGACAAGAGACACTTTGAGGTTCATGATCCCTTTAGATTCTCTGACTTTGGGATCACTGAATTGGATGAATTGGGTCCAATTATACTGAAAAAGCAGAACATTATTGTCAAAGATCTGATGAAATCCCTGAAGCTAAGATATGACAAACTGACAGCAACACCTGATGAACTTGGTATTCCCTCTCTTCTCCCAGCTCCAGCCAATCAGCGTGCTCCCTCTCAGTCCTCTAGAATAAAGAGGAAGCAAATTGAATCTGAGCCTGAGATCAAAGTTCCTGGCCTTGAATGCAACAGAGCCCTCCCTGAAGGAGTTACATTTTTGAACAACATGGTCATTGAACAACCTGAGAGAGGTCTCTTCTTCACTGATGCGTTTGGTGACCCAGCCTTCCAAAGATGAAACGACATTGATAAGGCAGAAATTAAAACTATGCTTGGTTACCTCATGATGGCCTCCCCAATACAGAGTCCTGAAAATGTGAGGTTCTATCATGACCTGAGAATCAAGATCCAAGAACATCCTGACCAACATGAGCTGGAATCTAAGAGACCAAAGCTTGAAGCCCTTGGTTACAAATTTGACTGATGAATCTGCAACACCACCACTATCCTGTACTTTGTTTAGTTGTTAGGACCTTTGTAATATGTTTTTGTTATTTCAGTGTCCTTAATAACTTTCTAGTATATTCAGTATGAGAAGAAGTCATTAGCTCACTCATAACTGATCAAAACACTTAGGCATAATTTATATCCAAATAGAGGGAGATTGTTGGGTCCGTCAGTACCCAAGAGTCCTTAAATCAGAATTTGGACACAAATTAACTAAGTGATTAATCAACCGAAAACATACTTAAGTCACTGAGTGAACAGTCACTCAGTGAGTTACCTTCAAGATGCTCAGGACGAGTCTAAGAAGAAAGACTCACCACTCAGTGAGGCGGAGCTCCCTGATTGTTACTTGAGACAAAGAAAAAGGTAATGGGTTCAGTAAGTGTTGGACAAGATCTCACTGAACCCCAGTCTCCTCAACAACAATAAGTGATTGAAGACTGAAGGCAAAGACTGAAGAACCTGAAGCCTAAAAGAAAGGCGGGATTGAGCGGGAAGAGTTTGAGAAGATAAGGACAAGTCTTATCTGGCCAGAAACGAACCTTCCCTAAAGCGGCTAAAAGTCAATAAGTGTCAGAACTGACACTCGAAGACTTTTTAGCCCATTCCTATTGGTTCTTGGAAATAACAAATACTATTGTATTTGTCAGACACGTCTTCTTATTCTTTATGTATTTTAATCTTCAGGACTCTTAGATGTTTGCCTATAAATAGCAAACAGATGGAGAAAAGTGGGTTGAGTTTTTGTGCAATAAAAGCTTAGACTTTCACAAAACCCTTTTCTCCTACAAAGAGTAACCAATCCCTGAGATAGCTCACTGGGTCGATATTGTTACCACTTAAGCATAGCTTGAGTTTAGATAGGAGACACACCATACCTTGTCTATTCAATCCCAAGTGTTTGTTCCGCAAAACACTTGGGTAATAGATTCTTTGATTGATTTCTAATAAGAATTTAAACGTTGAAAAACTTTATGTTTTTATATTTACGTTTTACTTATCAGTTGTAATTAATCAAATACATTGTATCAGTCATAAACACAATTAGATTAACTCGTTAGTTATCTCTAAGCGTGTTAAGAGAACAACAGTCTTACCGCAAAACCATAAGCTTTGCCTATAATTAACCAACTTTATAATTAACCAACTTTTTAGCAGATAATAATACTTTTTTGGAAATCAAAAATCACATACAACAAATCCTTCTAGACCTTAAATGAGAGACTTTTGTTTGATGTATAACTATGTGTATACAAATACATATACATATGGACGTACCATAGTGAAGACCGGTAAAGGCTCTGGTCCTCCCAAAACTTCATAGTTTTACTTATATTCATAACAAATTGATCATATTTGACACACTTTACAAAGAAAAATATAACTTTGGCCATCTCAAACTGAACGTCGACCCTCACAATAAGCTTTTTCAGGTTCCATCTTCACATATACATCGACATACAATAATTATGATATGATTAAAATTAGTATATAGTTATCTAAGAACATCTATAGGTCATGATGGCACTAGAAAAAGACAATATACACATCAAATATTTTTAGGTCTTAAATCATTAAAGCCCAATGATCTTCGAAAGTGAAAATCGAAAGGCAATGATGAACCCCTGTCCCCTGATGCCAAAATTAAAGCCACAATATAATATGAACCTTGAAGTGGTCCAACCAATCCAAACTTACTGGTCATAGATCCATATTTGGATTGGTCCACTGATCTAAAAGGCCCAAACCACATATAGTGTGCTATTTGTGTTCTATAGCCGTTGGACCACCTTGCAGCTTTAACCTTTTCCTTATTCTATTTCCAAAATTCCAAATATTAGAAGTCGTTAGTTTCAAATTATCAAAAAAAGAAAAAGAAAAAAGAAGAAGAAACACATAAGTAATATATTATTTATAGCCTTTTTTAACTAAAATATACGAGCTTGAACTAATCAACAAGAATATCTGTAACAACTAAAATACTTGCTGCATCACAAACAAGTCCGTTCATAAGTGACTGAAATGGCTGGTGCCTTACTGGGCAATGAGAGTTGCTGGAGCTATTTTTTGTGGGGTGGAAAATGGCTGGTGCCAAAAGGCACCCGAGATCAGGATGTTCCCGCCAATTCACACCTTTTTTTATAAGTGGCTGAAATGAAAAAGTTTTTACATTTTGTCTATTTATTTTTATCAATATGTCACACATATCCAACTTACCTGAATGCAGCATATGAGTATATGACTGTACGTAACTACAAATTGGGATGAATTTTATATGCACTCGTCTTTAGAGTGCATATCTTTTATTAGTTTATCAAATGTAGACTATTTAACAATTATTTTTTCTCACTCATAAACTTGATATCATAAGGCTGGACACACTCTTGACCCAAAGCGACCTGGGTCACCGGCTGCCACGTCAGCTTTCTCTCTCCGGCGACCAGAAGCGACCGACCTGCCACACTCGGTGACCGACTTTTTTTTTTTTTTTTTTTTTTTTAATCAAACATTTTACTCATTAAAAAATATAAACATTACATAAATTAAAACGAAACTACAAATGAAACTACGATACGGAAATTAAAATAAAACTACAAATGAAACTACGATACGGAAATTAAAATAAAACTACAAATGAAACTACGGTACAATTTAATGGAAGGTATCATCTTCGTCTGGGTAACCATCTTCATCGGATTCGGAAGATGGAAAACCGGTGGATTGTTAACCGGTTCATTTTCCGGTGGATTGTTCACCGGTTCATGTGGTGGACTGAAAACCGGAAAGGTATGTTCAGGTGGCGTATGGAATTCTTCGTGCGGTGGACTTGGAAATTGTTGCCCAAAATCCTTTTGCCGTTGTGGACTTGGAAATTGTTGCCCAAAATCCTTTTGCCGAGGTGGACTTGGAAATTGTTGCCCAAAATCTTTTCTGGAAGACATTTGAATGTGTTTGGATGTTGAATATCTTAGCAGTTTGAATGTGTTTGTGTGTGAAATGTGTAAGTGAAGCCTGGGTATTTATAGGGTACAAATCCACATGTTTTTAATATTTTAATATATCCCGCCCTTGTTTTTTGAATTCAAGTTATAAATATATCCCGCCCTCTTTTTTAATTTGAAATTTCAAGTTTTAAATATCCCGCTCGTTATTTAAATTCGAAATTTGAATTTGAAAGTTCAAACGGTTATAAATACCATAACACTCTTGCCTATTTTTCACTATGGCTAACGAACCAGCAGAGGTGCAAAGGGCTATCCTCACCCGATTACGCAATGAACAAGAAAAAGAACTCAAACTTATTAACAGTTTGTTTGGCGAGATATCTCGTATTATGCTACAAATGCATAATCGTGCTTCAGAGATCGAAAGGTTGCGTGAGTTGCCTCAAGATCATCCAGCTATCAGGGTCGGTCTAGAAACTCTACTAAAAAATGATGAAATAGATCTGGAAATTCATGTTGCCTTGAAGATGGTTAGGGAGCAGGTGTTACAAGTGTGGGAGGAGAAGTCGGATCTCATCGACAATTACAACTCTATATAAAAGTTCGTATCGTATTAGTATTTGTTGTATCGTTATTTTTAATTCCCGTATCGTTTTTTTTTTTCGTATCTTAACTTTATTATTAGCATGTGTTTAAATTTGTTGTAATGTATTTTTATTTGAATGAAATTAATTTAGTTTATTTGGGTATTTGGAGGAGGGAAAAAAAAAAAAAAAAAAAAAAAAAAAGTTATAGGTGAATTGTGTTTTACAATCGGTCGATAGACCGATCGATATACAAATTGAGAAGCGACGTCCGAACTGCCTTGTGCATCCCAAGTGACCCAAGCGACCCAAGGTCGCTTTCGGTTTTTTTGGCCGATCAACCGAACAATTCAGACAGAGTGTGCCTAGCCTAAGATTATGTAGTAGTAAACGACTACCTCATACCCTTTCATAGCTTCATCTGTCAAGCATTTAATGTAACTAACGAATATTTATAATATCTGTAGTTTAATATAAAGATCGGAATGTTATACTTAATATCATATTAAAAAATGATTGGTACAAGAATAATGTGAAATGTAATATATATATATATATATATATATATATATATAATATATATATATATATATATATATATATATATATATATATATGGGGACTTTCTTACGAGAACCATTTTATCTGCGAGAACTGAGAGAACCACAAAAAACATACATGCACGCCTTTTAAAATAAAATAAAAATACATGCAAATCATCAATAATCGTAAGTATCCACCTATGTTCTTCAATATCATCATGAACTCATCCTCTTTTTTCACAAAAACCTTACACAAGGCCGCAATATTGTCGTTGCACGCCTTATAAGAACATACATGCACACCTTCAAAGAAAAATGTTGTATTTCCAATTTCTTATCAAATTCTTTAGAACAACTATGTTTTTTTAAAAACATATATGTTGTTTTTAGAACATATGTGCAAAAATACAATTATTGAAGGCGTGCATGTATGTTTTTGGTGATTCTCTCAGTTCTCGCAGATAAAATGGTTCTCGCAAGAAAGTCTCACTATATATATATATATATATATATATATATATATATATATATATATATATAAAAGTGCAACGAGAAAAGCATGCCGAGGAATCTTTATACGTGTGACCTTGTAAGAGAATCCATAGAATCGCGTTCACAACATGCTAGTACGGAGTAATATATTCCTAACTTAGGAATTATGCTAACTTTCTAACTAATATCTCAGCATGGCTATGCTAATTAGGCCATGGATGGACGGATATATATGCAAAAGCCCTCTACTTTTAGGCCATCGATGCAACCGTTTTGCAAGACAGCTATCGCAGTAAGTTAGAGTCTCGTATGGGTCACAAATTAGGATCGATCAAAAACAGGTTGAGTTAGAATGTTAGATGGCATGGTCGCTTTTAAAATTTTGATATGATGAAGTATAATTATGTATACTATATAGATGATTGATTATGTATCAATTGTTAGTGTCATGGTCATCATCTCGGTTTACACCGGTTTTCATGATATATGCTATGCAATTGATTATCTTTAAGTGGCTACACGTTAGTTGGATTTCGATTGCAGGAATACCTCATTAGACTATTTACGTTTTTCACGGCTACTTAGCATCATTTGTATAACAACTTAGTTAATATTCTCTCTGTGATAAAATAAAGGTCTACTCGAAAAATGCACAAAGTTAAAAAATTGTTTAGTAACTGCGCCTTCAACTAATAAAATATTGATGTTCAAAAAAAAGAAAAACGTTAAAAACCTAATAAAATATTATATTTGCCTATTAAAGTTTCTTCTGATTGGTTGAAATATAAACTGAAAAATTATTTTGAGACAATATAAAATAGAAATGGGACAGTTATTTTTTAGAAGATAAAGTAATTTATTATTATTATTTTTTTTTAACAATGATTTTTTTACGCCTTATACCATATATTTCACAAATTTCTCCAGCGAAGTTTGAACACACAACTTTTAAGTTGATGGACACCTCGCATACCACTAGACTAAAGTGGTATACTAATTTTCATAAAAATGTTATGAAATTAAAATACTACTAGTTGTAGATAAAAAACAATGGAATGTGGTAGCTTGATTCTTAAGAGTTGATTTGAGTTGAGGTAACGTTATATTCGGAGGAAACCACGAGATGGTAATGATGCATTTTCTTTTTTCTGATATGTGGTCCAATTAATAATAATACGAGTAGTTTCTTAAGGGGGGAGGGAGTGGACTCGGTGAACCACTCGGCAAGGCTCGGTGCCGATCGGGCACACCGCCGCCGGGGCTCGGTGCCGAGCAAAGGTGATTGAATTCGGTGAACTTCACCGATGAGAAGAGTGGGTTTGTGTATATAAATAATTATATGTCTGGCTTTATATGGAAGTTCTTTAGATGGAAGTTTAGTTAAAGAGTGTAGAAGAAGGGCTCACCTATAAACAAGAAGGATATGTTTGGTAATACGTACTGTATTAAAAATAAATAAAGAAGGATATGTTTGGCTACCATACTTTATAAAGCAAATGAATCGAATTAGCGTTCCTTTTTTTTTTTTTTTTTTTTTTTTTTTTTTTTTTTTTTTTTTGGAAATGTTATGTGTTTTATTAATAAAGTTGTGTTTTTTTTTAAGTATTGTAGGATTTTTTTTTTTTAATTAAATGTTATGTGTTTTATTTTTAAAATAGTTTATGTATTAAAAATAAATGGGAAAAAAAATATGATGTGGAAAATGTGGGATTTGAGGTTGTTTGGGGACCATTGCCACCATTTTGGGGAAGTTTGGGGAAGGATTAGGGTGAAATGAGTTGGAGGGTTTTTATTGGATGATGATGAAGTGGCAATTTGGGGAAGTTTGGGGAAGGAGTGACCACTCCCTCCCCCCTTACAAGTCTCTGAAGATTTGAAAAAGTACAAATTGAGCCTTGAACTTGTTGAACTTATTTCATTCAGGGGTCCATAGGAATTAAGGTTGACCTATTTGCAAGATGGAAAAGACGTGGTACGGTTGGAAAAATAACTAGTTGGTTCTCCATCAATGCAACTCCCCATGCTTCCAACTAACTAGTTTTGCCAACCTCACTAATTTGCCGACCTCACTGATATTTTCTCATCGATTCCGTCTTAAAATAATTGTTCCATTTTGATTTTTTAAAGTTTTTATTTTATTCATTTCTTTCTTATTTTTTTATTTTTTTTTTAACTTTGATCTCAACTATTTTTTTAATAAAATACTTGATGTAAAATATATGAATTGATTAAGTTTTAAATGTATTTTCATTGGTATAATTTTCATGAAGTATACAAATACTTAATGTCAAAGTTGAAAACTAAAAACTTAAAAAATAATATACAAACCAACTAAACTAACTCAGTTGGCCACCAAGGTGACTTTAGAGAGGTTGTTATCACATGCGAGAGGTCTTAGGTTCGAGTCTCTCCATAAGGCGTTTCCTACAAGGTGGAATCTGTGGGGTACTGCCTCATAGATGCGTCGATTCGAGGCTGGCAGGGACTTTTCACCTTCTGGGTATGTACTGTGGAATCGAATCATTAATTATTATTCGAGATTGGCAGCTTAGTATTGTACTAACTCACCGTTCAAAATAAAAATAAAAAATAATATACAACCAATTTTGCCAACCTCACTAATATTTTCTCATACTTGTTATATAAATAATATACAATGCTAGTAATTATATACCGTTTTCATGTTTTTTTTATATGTTTGACGAAACTAGCCGGTAGTTAAATCATAAGAGAGTCGTAACTCGAACACTCACTTTCAAATATGTTTGCAAAATAGTTGTAACTCGTGTTTCGAGCTTATAACCCAGAAATGATAAAAAGAAGACAAATAAATTAGCTTAGACGTAAAACATTAAAAGTATTTATGTAAATCGATATCTTCATAAGTTCAAGCTTCTGTAGAAGCCACTTTTAAAGAGCCTCTTTTGTAAGATTTTAAAAACTTTGATTGTAACCGACTTATTTTAAAAGCTCAATCTTACATAAACTTTAATATTATTTACTTTTTGTTTGACAAGTTAATTAAAGATGAGGCTTTACCTAAAATGCATTTTCTCATTGTCTATGTATGTTGTGACGGCAATGTTATTGTCTCATCATATGCGTGGTTTTGCTTACCGGTGTAATTTTATCAAGCTCCGAGTTTTGAGAAGCATACAAAGATTTCAGTGAAATACCGTTTGAAATATAATTGCATGTATAAGCGATGACATCGAGAGACAAATTAGTCCAAGTGGCTATCGAGACAACCTCAACGATCAAACTGTGCACGGAAAGCATTGACTATTGCACTCTAAAAGTGAGTAAATATGTTAAATGCTTTTCCCACGAAAGCTCATGGATCATATTTGAGGTGCTACTCATTCTTTTTCCTAATGATATAAAAGCTCATTTGGTGTAGAATGATTTAGCCCATATACATTTGGAATGGAACAAAAAAATACAATCACAAGATAATGTGAATTAGAAGCAGCGATTGAGTCGTGTTCGGGTTAATTTATTCGGGTTCGCGGGTTAGTATAACATCTACTCAATATTAAAAAACTCAACACTAACCTAAACCTGCATAACACGTCTAATCAGTTTGTGATCTGTTTAACTTGTTTAAGTAAATAGGTCAAACGGTGAAGAATTTTGATGTTTTGTTGATTCAACTAGTATAAATCCAAAAGTGATATAAATAACATAAATATATGACAATTTCAATCATATCCGAGTTATAATTGTAATTCATTGTCATATTAAGTACATAACAAAATACATTTAATCTGAAGTTATATATTTTATTTTTAGATGTTATATACTTAAATGGGTTCACGGGTTGAACTGTTTAATACTTATTCAACTCAAACACGACCCATTTATTAAACTGGTTGACATGTTGTGACTCAATCATGTTTATCCTCAACGCAAACCTGTTTAACTTGCGTCGGACTCATGTCGTGTCGAGAATTGCCACTAATGTGAATACACTAATTTATTATGCATTTATTATAGTTAAAGAGCTAATATCTTGTAATTAAATTGTGTTAATTGAATTCTTTTAATTGTCCATGAGGTGTATCAACACAATTCATTATGTTAATTGAATTCTTTTAATTGTCCATGAGGTGTATTAACTCATATCCTTAAAGGAAACTGCTATGCAAATTGACGACCATGTTATAACAACAATTAAAATTTGTACCAAGTAAACTTGTACTGTTGTACAATAACAAAAAGATACGGACTACTAATTAGTAATTACAACAGGTAAACGGAGAGAGATATTTGTTTAGGTTACAGGTAAAAAGTGAAACATTTTTTTTTTTTTTTTGGTTATATGCGGCCTAACCAGTATTTGGTGACTATTTTTTGAACCTTTTTCAGCAGGGACGGAACTTGAACGTTTATTTGTAAAGGAGCCAACTTATAAAGTATGTATTTTAGGGGGGCCGATATACAGTATGCTAAAAAAAAAAAATTAACATGACTAAAACTAAAAATAAAAGAGAATAAAATGAACATAGGGTCAAAAAATTTAGAAAGGCCACAACCCTCCTGGTCCCTTCTAAGTTCTGTCCATGCTTCTCAGCGTATATTAAAATGTTAACCTTCTGAAGTGTAAATCCAAATTTATTTAATGTCTTAAAAGTTTATAAGCTCTTTATTTTTGACAAAGATACTCATAACATGAAAGTTATTCTAGTCCAATAATTTTCACCATTTAGAATAAAGTCCTTGAGTCACTTTGACATCCATATATTCCACACCATTTCAACTAAACAAAATTCAAACGCACTTCATTCCATTCCATACCAATGGGAATATGTTTGTCAAAAAAATCAAAACGATCAACAGCAAGAATTTACAGCAAACGCATTTCGAATCAAACAAGTAGTAGTAACCGATGGTCACGTATTCGCTCTTCTTCTGTTCAAAGTGATGATGCTGTTATTAATGAACATGCCATTGCTGCTGCTATTCTTTTTCAGCAACAAACTGGTGGTCTTTTGCCGTTTAATCGATCAATGTCTGTACGTAATCAACGACAGCAGGTTATGTCTAGGAATTCTAGTACTACTAGACGTCGTTCTGTTAAGGATCCTTTGCTTCTTCCTCCACAGATGATTGTTCAGGTTTGTTATATATATAGTTCTTTGTAAATTATGAAATACATGCAGATTTTAGTGACGATCAAATAATTTGTTATTGGTTTGTTACGTTGATGTAATTAAAAGTAGAATTGTTAGTAGGTGGGTATTGATCGAGTTTGTTATTGGACTAGGAGTGTGCAAAACTTGGGACATAACCTCAGAAAAATACCTCGAATCAATTATAGCAAAAAAAACATGTTTTTACCGCAGTATGGTATAGTATAAACAACTTCTTACCGTAGTTAAGGTACTATTGTCTTATTTAACTATGTTTCATTGTTTTGGTGAAAAGTAGATATAAGTGATTAGTCTAAAGTTTTGGTCTAGTTCAAGGTACAGTTTGGGATTAAACGGATTCAAAACCATCATTGTTCTGGTAGCAGTGAAAAATTTATAGTTCACTTTAAAGTTGGGACCAAACCATTTTTCACACCATTACCTACTGATGCATACTGGTTTTCGGTACTCCTGTTAGGTTTCTCACATTTTTAATGTATCCAGCTAACAAATATAAGCTCCAAATAATTACGTTATATATTTACATTTGTTAAATGTTAAATTTACAAATTGATGCAAGTATACAAATTTGCTACTGTTGTGGTTTAGATTATTTACGGATAATATACATGATTAGTGTATATGTTTGTTTTATCATAAAGACAGTCAGTTCTTAACTTAAAATATTTTTTGTTAAGCAGGAGGTGAATCATGATGAATTAGAGACTAGTCATATTGTACTTGTTCATGGAGGTGGTTTTGGAGCTTGGTGTTGGTTTAAAATAATTGCACTTTTACAAGAATGTAAATTTAAAGTTACTGCAATTGATTTAAGTGGTTCTGGAATCGATCGGTTTGACCCCAATGCTATCAAAAGCCTCTCACAGTATGTGAAACCACTCACTGATTTCCTCGAAATGCTTCCTGATGGAGAAAAGGTTAATTAGTTCTTTATTATCTGAAAAGATAGATCTCGTTTGTAGTTTTCTGCATTCGACTTAATAAAGTTGGGAATAAGAAGAATGAATTAATGTTTATACGAATGCTTTTCTATAAACTAAATCTAACTTTTTTCTTTTCTTTTTGTACTATACGTCATATTTCTTCTCGATTTTATAGGTAATTTTGGCTGGCCACGATATCGGTGGTGCATGCATATCATATGCAATGGAGCTATTCCCAAATAAAGTTGCAAAAGCTATCTTCATTGCTGCTTCAATGCTTAAAACTGGAAAAAGCACTCTCGATATGTTCTCCCACAAGGTTTGCACAGTTAAATTTTACATGTTTTTGCCAAGAAGCATTGAAGACATGTTGAACAAAGTAAAACTTGCCTCATGTTTACACTATTACTACATATTTATAAAAGTCAAATGAGGCTCAGCTGAAATAATAAGCAAACCTGAAATTTTATACTGAATTTCATAGAATACAAATGATGGTCATAATTGGTTCGAAACAATATTTCAGGATAATACGAATGATCTGATGAGGCAAGCTCAAAAGTTCTTATACGCGAATGGGAACAATCAGTCTCCAACTGCTATAGATCTTGATAAATCGCTGTTGAAGGACCTTCTATTCAATCAGAGTTGTGCCAAGGTATGAGTCATCTTATATTCAAGGTGACAAGAAGGGCAGGTCGGCAGTTTGGGTAATGGGTCAAATGAGTTCGGGTTG
This sequence comes from Artemisia tridentata subsp. tridentata, assembly GCA_021014915.2. Lineage (NCBI taxonomy): Eukaryota > Viridiplantae > Streptophyta > Magnoliopsida > Asterales > Asteraceae > Artemisia > Artemisia tridentata. The sequence goes on along the minus strand of CP139501.1, from coordinate 163,170,814 downwards.
AAACATATCAGGTTGTATTTGGTTCACTCACTAATACTTTTTTGTCTGGTTTAAAAATAAAATCTCTAAATAGTTAATGTGTTAATTATGATTACAAAACAGTATATCTACAATAGTTAAATCTTAAAATAAAACGATTTTGGAGGTTGTACACATTGAAATATAAACTTTGGGCGACTTTCAGCCCGTTTGACCCGTGCCTCTTCATGTCCTGTTTCATATGTAACGCAACTCATATCAACCCATTCATTATAAGCAATGGGTTAAACAAAGTATCACCTCTTATTTTTAATATCTATCTCGTCAACAGGTAACAAGTTCAATAAATCTGTTAATGCCATATATATTTCTATGTGTAGGACGTGATTTTAGCATCTATCTCAATGAGGCCAATTCCCTTTTCACCTATTCTCGACAAGCTCTCTCTTTCTGACTCGAACTATGGGTCTATCAGACGATTCTATATAGAAACACCCGAAGACAATGCCATACCCATCACTCTCCAACAGATAATGATAAATGAAAGTCCACCTGAAAAGGTTTTCCGTCTCAAAGGTGCTGATCACTGCCCATTTTTCTCCAAGCCTCAAGCTCTACACAAGCTTCTAGTCGAGATTGCTAAAATCAAATGAACGCGAATGAAGTTTGCTTGATTGCAACAAAACCAGAAACTTCTAGGTCTGAGACTTGGCATGAATTTTCAGCAGTGGTATACAATCATATACTTTTAGTTTTGAGACATAGCATAAATTTTTAGCAGTTGCCAGAATGGACAGATTTTTTTTTTTTTTTTTTTTTTTTTTTCATGTTTTAGAGATTTGGTAACCAAATCTTCATTATGTTCTAGAATATGTTTATGTATAAAACTTATATACTTTGATAAGTTTTAAAATTGGCTTCGTCGCAAAAAGAAATATTGAAGTCGATGAAAATAATATCGGTGCACAATATTTTCATGTGCTTTGATCAAATTTAAGAACAAAATAAGATACTAATCACAAGTCCAAAGGCACCATTTTGATATCATTATGTTTGGAAGTCTGAACTAAATTTAGTATCGACTACAATGGTGATCTCAACCAATTTCAATAAAAATTTGCAACTTCATATTCGTGTTAATTATAATGTGTCAAACGGGTAGTGTATAGAGAGATAGCTGTAATGGGTTGAAATGTGTTTTGATGTTTGCTGTTCTTGAGTAGTTTCAATTCAGAAACTAAAAATAAGTTTAAAACTTGAATACTATATGCTAGGATCCTAGACACACGATTAAGGTGGTTAAACCTTGTAACTTTGTGTGTATGATATGTTGTGTTAAAATGATTAAGTGCGCGGAATTCACTCAACCAATCTTAGAAGGTTGTGTATGTTATGGAAATGGAATTGTTATGTTTGTTAGTTAGCAATGAACACATAAAGATTATCACCAAACGATTCAATATTATTAAAGATAATAATACGAGTGATCTTGAAATATCACTAGGGTTACAACCTTGAATCTTAAGTTTTTCTAACTTGTGATGTTTTTGTGTTTGTTCTTATCTAACAGATATATGTTCTTGCAAAAATAACATATGCATAGACACTTGACAACTACACTAAATATCACTTGACTAAGATCTCTTTTATAGTCCAAAAGATCTTTACATATTGCTTAAAGTCTTAGCCGACTTACTTGGTTAACTTATACTTTTGAGTGTCAGTACATAAGATACAACATGTATCTGTGTACACAACTTGTTAACAAAGCACATGGGGTAAGATATTATCTACCGTATATTGTTGACCAAAATACAATAAATATCTTTTCGATCTTATCCACTCATCAGCAGAATGTTCACTATCAGCAGCAACGAGTTATCGCTATCAGCAGGAACAAGTATCATTAGCAGCAGAATCAATCAGCAGAATGCTAAGCCTATCAGCAGAATCATTTATCACTAACAGCAGAGTGAAATGTTCTATCAGCAGGAACCATTTGCACTAGCAGCAGAATTACACTTAGAGTATTTCTTGGATTAGAACCCGATATTAGACATCTTGAATATTTAATTCCCAACAATCCTCCCCTAAACATGTGAACCATTTTCAAACATGTTTCTGAATTAAATCTTGGATTGAAGATCTTTCAAACACTTCTGTTCTTCAAGATTGAATATCTTCTCAGTAATTCATCTGCTTTGCTCTTCTTTGACTTTAACAATATCAAAAACATATTGAACCAATCTTGGACTAAAAGATGGTGCAATTTCCTTGGATGGAGGAATTATAAGAGGCAATGATGCTGTGTATCTTGGATGCTTGTTTCAACAAGTGAAATCATCTAACCAGCATGTCTTTGAAGTGAAATTGAAACCTTTCTTCGTTTGACCTAGATAGAACTTTCTCCTTTGGAATGCTTCATCCCTTCTGAATATATATAATTCTCCAGAATAAGCTCTATTCTTGTCATTTTCAACCTCCTCATCATCTTGTATGCTCTTGTCTTCTCCTTCCTTTTATTGGATTATCTTCCTTTTCTGGGCCATTATTTCCTCCCCTGAGATTGTTACCTCCCCTGAAGCAAATAACTTTTGTTTCCTCCCCTTGTTTGGAAGATCTCACTATGTACCAAAATATATCTTTCCTTATCATCTGATCCAGCATTTAGAACTTGTTGTCAGACAATGTTGTACATGAAGCCATCAATTCCTTAAGAGTTTAAGTTACTGCCCTCATCACTTCTAGGTGTGTTAACTCCTATGAGAGGTGAATCAGTGGACATTTTGATTCATGATCCATCAATGGATGGTTTTTGTGAATCCTTGAAAATCCTTTTAAGAAATCATTTGACTTAGTAGTATGTTCATGATTTTAGAATTGAAAAATCATACTACTTTCAACCATTTTGAAGGAATCAAGTGTATGACAGACACTTAATCAGCATTTCGGTTTAAAGCAACCTCTGGTTGTGTGAGAACCAATATTTTTCAGTTATAAATAACTGCCTGTGTAAAGATAAACTCATTCAAAGAGTTTTCCTGACAGGGTTTCCAGCTCATAGTAATTGTTGCCTCTAACATAAGTGTCAGATTCACTTTTACTAGCTGTTCTTTCTATCAGATGTCCTCAGACTTGCACATTATACTTAAAAGTATAAAATGATAGAAAGTGAGTTGCATCAGTTACTATCTGATCAACTAAGTCATCAATTCAATGTGAAATATCATAACTAGATTTCAAGAAAGTAGTTTTAAGGAGCTTTAAATCCTAAACTCAGTCCATTATAAACCTATTATGTTCAGCAGCTAATACCTCAATTCTGCTGTTTCCATTTCACTTGAAACATCCTTTGTGTTCACATATTCATACCTGAAATTGTTAGTCTAAAACCAAAAGAACAAAATACAAAGTACTTGTCTTGCATTAGTATAATCATAAGACCAACTATATGAATAACACAATTTAAATTTGTACTATTAGCACAAACTTTAGTAATAACAGCAGTATTAGATAAATCAGCAGCAACAACAAAAATTTATTTACAAAAACACATCATATTGAAAATTTAAAGATTAAGCATTCCAATACTTGCTACCAAGTACTGAAACCTTGAAACATCAAAAGCTTTTGTTAGCAGATCTGCAAAATTATGTTCTGAAGCAATTTTAAGAACTTGAATTAATCTTTTCTCATTGCAATCTCTTATAAAGTGATGTCTAATTTCAATGTGTTTTGTTTTAGAATGTTGCACTGGATTTTTAATAATACAAATTGTACTACTATTATCAATATGAATAACAGTGTTTAAGAAATTGTACCCATAATCAAGGAGTTGGTTTTGAAGCCATAGAACTTGACTAGAGCAACTTGCAGCAGCTATATATTCAGCTTCAGTTGTTGAATTTGCCACACTTGTTTGCTTCTTACACTGCCATGAGACAAGTCTACACCCAAGGAATTGACATCCTCCAGTTGTTGACTTTCTGTCCAAGCTAGCACCAGCATAATCACTATCCGAATATGCTACCAAGTCAAAAGGAGATTCCCTAGAATACCATATACCCAACCTTGGTTGACCTTTGAGATATCTAAAAATTCTCTTGACTGCAGTTAAATGAGAAACCTTTGGAGTAACTTGAAATCTTGCACAAACACAAACAGAAAACATGATATCAGGTCTAGATGATGTAAGATACATCAAAGAGCCTATCATAGATCTGTAAGTGTGTACATCTACATTTTCTCCATCTTCATCTTTCAGAAGGTGCTTCTCAGAGTCCATTGGTGTGCTTGCTATTTTTGAATCAGCAAATTGAAATTTTCTAAGTATCTCTGCAACATATTTGTCTTGACTAATAAATATGCCTTCAGATGATTGCTTAACTTGCAAACCCAAAAAGAATGTAAGTTCTCCCATAGAACTCATCTTAAACTTATCTTTCATAAGCTTCTCAAATTCTAAACACATATCTTTCCTAGTAGATCCAAAGATAATGTCATCCACATACACCTGCACTAACAGAAGATCCTTCTTGTGTTGTTTGATGAACAGTGTCTGATCAATCTTTCCTCTTTGAAATCCATTTTCTAATAAGTAGGAAGCTAGTGTTGCATACCAAGCTCTTGGTGCCTGATGAAGGCCATATAGAGCTTTCACTACTCTGTACACTTTGTTTGGATGTAATGGGTCAATGAAGCCTGGAGGTTGTGAAACATACACCTCTGGTTCAATTTTACCATATAAAAATGCACTCTTGACATCCATTTGGTAGACTGTGAAGCCTAAAAATGAAGCATAAGCTAGAAACAACCTAATTGCCTCAATTCTTGCTACTGGAGCATAAACCTCATCATAGTCTATCCATTCTTCTTGTGTGTACCCTTGGGCTACTAATCTAGCCTTATTCTTGATCACTATTCCTCTTTCATCCCTTTTGTTCTTAAAAACCCATCTAGTGCCAATTACCTTCACACCTGTAGGTAAATCAACTAGCACCCAAACCTTTTGAATCTTGAACTGAAGAAGCTCTTCTTGCATAGCCTCTAACCAGCTTGAATCATCTAGGGCTGTAAGAATTGTCTTTGGTTTCAGCTTGTGAGAGAAAACATACAAACAAGCAAGAGTTTAAAAGCTCATGCTGTTTTGAAGCATAAAGGGCATCAGGAATCCCTTGTTGGTCTGAAGACTTCAATTGTTGTCTTGTCTTCACACCTGACTGTATATCTCCAATCACATGTTCCAGGGAATGAACTTTGTGAATTCTTGTTTGTGGTGTAGAAGGAACTTGATAATTTGATGGAAGATTGTTGAAATCCACCTTATTATCTGAGAATTCTGCTTCTTCTGTTTCTGAAGGGCCAGCAGCAGAGTCATTTGGCCGAACAGCAGAATCAGTAAGCTTATTCAGTAGAATCATCAGCAGAAACAGATACACTACCAGCAGCAACAGAAATACTACCACCAGAAACACTTTGTTGTTCCTGAGTTCCATATTCTTTACTTTCATCTTCAACACCTTCCTTAGCTTTGCTAGAAGAAGATTCATCAGTTGTCGAAGTTGATTCCACAATTGAACTTGACCATATTGGTATTATCACATCATTTTGATCTTTCTCTAACTCTGCCTCATTTGTTGTATTAGAACCTGCAAAATCATTAGTTTCTGCAACAAAAGGCACATAATTCATTGAATTGGTTAGATACTCTAGATCAAATAGCCATTTTGGTCCTTGACCTTCTACATTGGATTTGTTTTCTAAAACTCCACATGTAGATTTTCTTCTACTATTTCTTTTCTTGTGTTGTAAACTCTAAATGCTTTGCTATTAAGAGAATAACCAACAAAGAAACCTTCATCTGCCTTACCATCGAATTTTCCTAAATGGTCTAAGGTATTGAGAATTGTCACATGACATCCAAAAGGTCTAAGAAATCCTATTGCAGGAGTTCTACCATTAAAAAGTTCATATGATGTCTTATTGTGAGGCTGCACAATTAAAACTCTATTTTGAACATAGCAAGCAGTGTTGACTGCCTCTGCCCAAAAATTTATAGGTAGCTTAGAATCAGCTAACATTGTTCTAGCAGCTTCAATTAGTGTTCTATTCTTTCTTTCAGCTACACCATTCTGTTGTGGTGTTCTAGCAACACTAAATTCTCTCTTAATACCTTTTTTCTTTGCAGAAGTCATCCATAACTCTATTCTTAAACTCTGTCCCATTATCACATCTAATGACTTTCACTTTCTTGCTTACTTGGTTTTCTATCTGTGTAATGAAGTCCTTAAGGATGCTTGATGTCTCATCCTTAGTGGCTAAAAAGAAAACCCATGTAAATCTACTATAGTCATCAGTAATAACTAGACAATATCTCTTATGCATTATGCTCATTACAGAAACAGGTCCAAATAAGTCCATATGTAGCATAAACAAAGACTGATTGATAGAGTTAAAAATCTTGGGCTTACAAGTGGCTTTGTGTTGTTTGCCTTTTAGACAAGCAATGCATGATTGATCATTTTCAAATCTTTTGTGAGGTAAACCTCTTACCAAACCATTCTTAACAATTTTATTTATGGTTTTGAAGTTAATATGACCAAGCCTTCTATGCCATTTCATTGATTCATCCAATGTGGCCTTTGCAACAAGACAAGTTAAATTCTTTTTAGGAATAATGTTCTTCATGTCTACACTGTACATGTTGCCCTTTCTATGAATTCTAAGAAGTACTTGACTTTCATCAGGCATCTTAAAATCAGGAGAAAGTACAAGACATTCAGTCTCACAGAAAAGAACATTATTCTTTTTGTCACACATTTGTGAGACACTAAAAAGATTATAATTTAGCTCTTTTACATAGTACACATCTTCAAAATCTAAATTTCCGGTTTTGATTGTACCTTTACCAGAAATTTTGCCACGAACACCCCCTCCAAAGGTAACATATCCTCCATTGAAAGCTTCAAAATCTGAGAGATAAGACATGTTGCCTGTCATGTGCCTTGAACATCCACTATCTGAGTATCCTTGATCCTCTTCCTAATCATTTGAATGTTCCTGCACAAAATAAGAGTGTTAGTTTCTTTTGGGGATCCAAGCCATTACTGACTTGGATCTGCCTCTTGCATCAATGTAATTGAATCTTTTGAGGATAGTTGATGCAACATTGGATTTAAGAATCCAACATGCTGAGGCCTTAACAGCATTTGCCCTTTTTCCCTTATCAGCAGAATGAACCACACGCTTAGCAGCAGAATCTGCTAACTTTGTAGTTCTACCCTTTGGTTTCCAAACTTGTTTTTGGATCACTGCCTTTGTTTGAACTAGCCTTAGAACAGTTGTAGGTGCATGTTTGAAAAATGATTTTGCACCCTTAGCTGTTGATTTTGGGTTAATAGTCATAAATGGTCGAGCAGCAGGAACAAATTTTCTAGCAGCAGGATCATTTGGTCTATCAGCAGGATCATATTTTGAGATAGACTTGTTTTTACTACTCTGGGGTTTGATTTCTTAGAACTAGAGTGAAAGTGAGATTTAGGAGAATTGCCTTTTGAGGTTCACTCTATGGTTTTCATACCCAGTTACCCATTGGTTGCAGAAAGCTGCAAGATGGTCAAAACTACCACATGTATAACAAGCTTTATTATAAAAATCAAAGTCATCACCTAATTGGTTAGACTTGAGTTGTTCCAATTCCTTTGGTTACCTCTGGGCTTGTTAGTGGTTCTATATTGCTCACAATATCTAACTGGTTGTCTGACATGCTTAATGTTTGATTTAGGCCTATCAGTATTGTGTTTGACTATCTTAGGAACACTTGTTCCTACTTTCTTAACCAAAATAGGTTTAGACATAACCTGATCTTCTTCATCATCATCACTATCAATTGTACAATCTTCAACAACTATAGTTTCTCCTTTCTTAGCAAAGGACACCTTGTCCTGATAAAGTAAAGTTTTATCTAAACTTTTACTTATCTTTGCTACCTTAAGACTCTTACTAGTCTTAGAACCATATTCCATGATTGGTTCTTGAAACTCAGCTAAACCTGTATGTGCGAGGTCAACACCTGGAGGTGAAGGAACACCTCTATATGGTGGAGGGACAGTTTTGTAACCTACACCTGAATTAGCTTTATCAATTACCTGAGCTTCCCAAATCTTATTCATTCCTTCTGAGGCATGTGCTAGAGTATCTATAGTAACTTTAACATTTTCTTTTTCATTTTTGGCTTGAGATAATTGTCTACTTTGATCATTAAGTAATTCATCTCTAAATGTTATTCCTCTTTTTAAAGCATTTAAGTCATCAGTAAAAGTAGATTCATTCTTTTTAAAATGTTGAATCTGTTTTTCTAAAACTCCTACATACCTCTTATGATTAGCTAAATTATGAACGGCATCAATTAACTCTTCTCTAAAAGCATCAAATCTTTTTTTAATGTCTTCATAATTGCTAAGATTAGGACATGAATTAGTACAAGTAGGAATGGTATCTGTTGTTCCCTTTACACGATTAGAGTTAACTAGAAAGTTAATCTATTTCGTGTTATACTAATACAATGTTTAGGATTAATTCTAACAGTTATAAAATGTGAGTATAAAAACAACAATATTTTTCAACGTTTAAATTCTTATTAGAAATAATTCCAAGAATCTATACCCAAATGTTTTGCGGAACAAACACTTGGGATTGAATAGATCAAGGGTATGGGGTGTCTCCTATCGAAACTCAAGTTTTGCTTGAGTGGTAACAATATACCCACTGAGCTATCTCAGTGAGTTGTATACTCTTTGTAGGAGAGAAGTTTCTTTGCAAAAGTTCAAGACTTTAAATATACAAAGCACACTTTAACTTCTCTCACATCTGATCTATTTATACACAAGTAATCTAAGTATAAGTGATTAAATATAATACAAGTTGTTGAGGTTGCGTGTCTGACAATTACAAATAGTAATCGTCATTTCCAAGAACCAATAGGAAAGGGCCAAGAAGACTTTGGGAGTTGTTGGCTGACACTCCATGACTTTTAGCCGCAATAGGGAAGGTTGGATCTGACAAGAGAAGAGTGTTGGGTTTACACTTTTATCTTCTCAGATCTTTTCCCTATCGTTCCCGCCTTTTCTTCAGGCTATGGTTCCTCAGTCTTCAATCACTTTGTTATTGAGGAGACTGGGGTTCAGTGAGTTCTTGTCCAATACTCACTGAACCATCATCTTCTTCTTTGGCTTAATTCCGACTCAGGGAGTACCGCCTTCCTGAGAAGTGAATCCTTCTTCTTGAATTCGTCTTAAGTATCTTGAAGATGACTCACTGAGAGGCTGTTCTCTCAGTGACTTGAATTGTTCTCGGTTTAAGTTTAACACTTAGTTAATTTGTGTCCAAATCATGTTTTACGTATTCTTGGGTTTTACATAACCCAACAATCTCCCCCTATTTGGATATAAATTATTCCTAAGTGTTTTGATCAGTATGAGTGAGCTAAAGTCTTCTGCTCATACTGAATGTACTAGAAAATAAACAAGGATACTGATATAGCAAAACATTAATCAATTTATTCATATCATTACATGTCCTATTATTCTAAGTACAAAATACTCATGGTTCCTCAACAAGACCCATGAGTTCAAGCTTCGCCTTCTTTGACATCAACACCTCTTTGTCATGGTCGTTCTTTCATCAACTGATCCATTAACTTTACAAACTCCTCATTTTCAGGTCTCCTGATATTAAGCGCCATCAGTTTGTAAGCAAGGAGTGTTGTTGTTTCTACTTTGTCGATGTCAGAGATTCTTTGAAAGGCTTCCTGACCAAACTCATCCACAAAGAAGATGCCATACTCAGGTTCCTTAATGACTAGGTTGGGACGGAATTTGACTCCCTGAGGAGGAACTCTATTGCAGTGAAGTGCAGCTATATATTGTTCAGGCTCCATAGCTACAGCTTTCCTTTTCTTCCCAACCTTCTGAGTAAACTCAGGGATAGTTAGTCCCTGAGAAGCAAGTGCCTCATCATGGTTAATGCCCAGACTCTTTGCCACTCTTGCAAGTTCCTCATACTTAGCACTCAGTGACTTGATGATGATTGGGGCATTCTTGCTTGCGATTTTCTTCCTTAGGATAGGCATCATCATATCCCATTCTCTTAACCCATAGTCTGAGAATTTGACAGTTGGAAGATGTTCAGACTTTCTTGGACCTCTATGGATTGTTAAGCTCAGAGGTCTGGTGGGGTGAATGGTGATGTCAGTTATTTTGCCTTCACCTTTGGTATTGGTCATGTGCCATACATACCTCTCATAAATCCTCTGCCTCTTTTCTTCCTTAAGTTTGGCTTGTTTGTTGTGTTCCTTAAGGATTTCAGCCTGAAGCTTGAGAAACTCATCCCCTTTGATGTCCTTCTGCTCAGACTCTTTGATCACTTCTTTGGCAACCTTAGAGATTTCAGACCTGTTGAGTACCAGTTCCTTCTCATCTTTCCTTCCTGAGCTCTTCTTGGTGTAAAATTTTAGCCAGTTGATCAGGAGTCCCATAGACCCTTCTCCCATCCTCTAAATCAACATAGAATGGTGCATCAGGATCTGCACGTCTTTCAGAAGAAGCCTTGACTAAGAGTGATTCAGGAGGAGGGTTTGTTTCAGTCACCATGATTTTCTTCCCTTTGTCAATGGGAGGAGGTTGACTGGTGGATGTCTCAGGGACAGTCACTAAAGCAGAATTGGGATCAGGGATTGGAGGATCATCAATTTTCTCCCCCTCAGTAGATGGCGGAGCTTCAGTGGAGACACCTGCTGACTGAGGAGGTGGAGGAGTATGAGAGGCCTGAAGAATGGATAAAATGTTGGAGACCATAGACTTTGTTTCAGAAGTCTCATTCTTCACGGCACTCAGTTCGGTAGCCATTTCCCTCTGGTGGGTGGCGAGTTCAGATACTTAGGTGGTGTAGTGTTTGACCAGCTCATTATGTGTTGTTGAGAGCTGCTCAAAGGCTGAGGAGATTTTGATCAGGTGCTCCTTGGATGTATTAACAGCCTGAGAAATGGACTCTTGCTGTGTCCTTAATCCTTGAAGATCTACCCCCTGAAGGAGCTTTAGAAGCTCAGTTATGCTGGTGGAGGTGTTAGCCTGAGAGGCCAAGTATGCATCCAATCTTGTGACAAAAGTGGGATCATCTGCAAGATGTTCTTGTACTGATTCTATAGCCTTGAGGATGTTGGACAGTTCCTGATGCTGTCCAGTGGCTATGTCATCTACAGATTTGTTTAGGTCGCCAAGTTGTTTATCAGTGAGGGTGGCGGCCTGAAGAATCTTTGCCTGAGATTCTTCCACTGAAGCCCTGAAGTCAGCATAGGAGGATGCCACTTCAGTGTGCTTATCCCATAGCTCATCCGCAACAGAGTTGTAAAGACCTTTGTTGGCTTTGCGAAGGACTCTTGCCATTTGTCTTTCAGAAGCCGGATGAGTATTGTCATACTTTTGCAACCACTTGGGAGTGGTTGAAGCACCTGATGATGATGATGAGGTTGATGAAGAGCTGGTTGGTTGATCATCAGGATGAGGTGAAGAATGTTGTTTCTCAGAGGGCTGAGGAGGGCTTACTTGTGTTTCCATTTCCTCCTCAGCATCAGGGATCTCATCATCACCAAAATCTATCTCCTCCTCTGACTCATCAGCCAACAAATTTTTATAGTCAGCCAGAGAAGGAGCCTTCAGTAAATCCGGCTCCCCCTCAGAAGAGGGCTCACCTTCGTTGTGGCCAGGTCCTGATTCTTTTGTCATAATAACTGGTGGGGTTTGACCAGCCTGACTAGTCATAATAACTGGGGGGGGGGGGGTTTGCCCAGCCTGACTTTTAGAATCAGTTCCTGAGAGAACAAAAATGCCTGAGGTGGGTTTGGGTTCCGTATCGGCGGGTGGTTTAAATCCCTCCGAGTCTTTGTCCCCCTGAGCGCCTTCATCCACTAATGGGTGTTTTTCAGTGGAATCATGAGGCACTCCTTGTGAAGATGTATGGACCCCCTTCCCATCAGGATTGGTCTGTCCTTTTGGGGATTTAGGGTCCTGAACTCCCTGAGACCCTGACTGTGATTGCTCAGGGACGTTAGCAGGATGTGAGTGGGTATGGGTCCCCTTCTCAGTGGAGTAGTACTGCTCCACCGAGGATATAGAACCCTGAACTCCCTCAGGCTCTGATTGTGATTTATTAGTGCCTTCATTAGGATGTGAGTGGGTGGATGCTCCTGACCCATCTGACTTGTTTTTGTCAGAAGGGACATTTGGAAAGGGTTTGCCCGAGGATACTAAGGATGATTGCTCAGCACCCTCCGGTGGCGTTTGTTTTGTGGCCAAAGTGGTCTCTTGTATGGGAGTCTGAGAGGTCAAGGTCACAACAACTTTCTTGGTGCCTGAGGCAACTGTCTCAGTGACGAGTGGTTTAGGTCTAACCACCTTACTGGATTGTCCCCCTTTCCCTTTCTTCTTCTTCACCTTCTTGGTTGGTGAAGGAACTGGTGAGCATACATTTTCACCCTGAATCACCGTTAACATGTAGGTGGTCAGGGCGACCGGTTGTACCTCAGTAATGTCACTACTAAAGTTGGTCTTATGCAAGATGTCAGGTTTTGTACCTTCATCGTAGACCTTAAGTAGTCAGGACCAAGAAGATCCTGGAGCACATAGGAAATGAACCTAGGATAAGACATATGTCTTTGCCTATGTTTCCCTGAGAGCTTTGACACGAGGTCTCGGAAGATTATTCCTCCGATATCTATTTTTCTACCCTCCAAGAGACTGAACATCATCAATTGTTGTGATGAGTTCAACTGCTCAGTGGAGGATTTGTTTCCTCCGAGTACCTGAATGATGAATGTCATCATAAGTCTCCAGACAGGGTGAAACCATGTCTTCACTATTGGAGCCTTTGCCAACAAGGCTTCAGGAGACTCGCCAGGACGCCTAACATCATGTGGCCCTAGGAAAAGCATTTCCGCTTTTATTTCCTGATCAGTAGGGTTAGCCTCAAAGTTCTCAACAAAGTTAAGACCAGTGGCCATGATGAAGGTCTTGTAGTTCAGGGAGAGAGTCTTAGTTCCATTCATCACAGTGAAAGTGATGATAGACTCTTTGGTGTCCTTAGGGCTAGTAGCCGTTGCGGTACACCAAAACTCCCTGAGATAGTCATTATAGATGACTTCTGGGGTGGTTGTAAAGGCTGTGGCAAGGAAGCAGTTTTGTAAATACTTAACTACATCCTTGTAACCCGCATATTGCTGCGGGTAATGGAAATTTCCAACCACATTGTTTTTGGTCAGGTCCACGCCCTCCATTGTGAAGCTCACATTTGGGGCGGTGGTAATAGCATTAGAGGAAGCCATTTTATGATCGGGTTTAGGTCGGAAAAATGGTCGGATATTTCTTAATGCTAAGAACACACACACAATTTGTTTAAGAAATAAAAAGGGCAGAGTTTGCTTATAAATTTCTAAAAAACGTGTGTGTGTATTCTTTTGGATGGGTATTTATAGGATAGTGGAGATGGGGGTATTTTTGGTATTTGAGTGATCTTATTTAATCAAAATATATTTATTGGAAGTTATTTTGAATAAAATGTTTGAGATCCGCATTAAATGCCACCACTCCACTTTTCCTCTTTTTTCTCAAATTGGCAGAGTGAACAGTTGAGTAGTTTCTGCAAAAGGAGAAGTTGCAGAGTTTCCATCATCACACAGTGTTTTGTGTGAGAGAGGGCATTGAATGCCAAGTTGGGAAGTGGGGGCCCATTGGGTGTATGCCAGAAAGGCAAAAAGAACAAATATTCTTGAATTAAATATAAGTTCAGTTACCAACCTCGGACATTTACTAACTAGATACTTAGAGCATTTAAGTCAGTATTTAATGTCTTTTTCAGGGCCCTGAATGATTTTTCATTCAGTGAAGGTATTTCAGGGACTTGGGACTAGTCACTGATGGTTCAGGAATATGGAATGATTCCTGAGAGACAAGGATTCAGGAACTTGGGTTTAGTTCCTGAGGATGAGGATTAGTGAAATAATTCACTGAAGAACACATTGAGTCAGGGACCTGAGATTATAAGAATTTACACTTCAGTTGGTAGGAATCAATCAGTGGACTAATTCTCTATGTCCAACATTCCTAATTCAGCTTTCAGTCTTGTGAAAGTTGGTTCATCCAAAGGTTTGGTGAAGATATCAGCTAACTGATATTCAGTAGGAATGAAGTGTAATTCAATGTCACCATTCATGACATGGTCCCTGATGAAGTGATATCTGATATCAATGTGTTTTGTTCTCTGATGAAGAACAGGGTTGTTTGAGATTGCAATTGCACTTGTGTTATCACAAAAGATGGGTACCATCTTATACTGAATTCCATAGTCACTGAGTTGACTTTTCATCCAGAGTACATTTGCACAACAACTAGCTGCTGCAACATATTCAGCCTCAGCTGAGGATAAGGCAACTGATTGTTGCTTCTTAGCACTCCAACAGACTAATTTCCCACCAAGGATTTGGCAAGAGCCTGAGGTGCTTTTTCTGTCCATGTTGCATCCAGCATAGTCAGAGTCTGAGTATCCTTTGAGATCAAGTCCTGAGCACTTTGGATAGTATAATCCAAGGTTAGGAGTGCCCTTCAGGTACCTGAATATCCTTTTCACAGCAGTGATATGAGATTCTCTTGGGTCAGATTGATATCTGGCACATAGACATACTGAGAATTGGATATCAGGTCTTGATGCAAGTAGATACATCAGTGATCCTATCATTCCTCTAAAGAGAGTTTGATTTACTGGTTTACCAGTTAGATCAGGACCAAGGTTGTTTGGGGGTACCATGGGAGTTTTGACTGAGGCACAGTCACTGAGATCATACTTCTTCCGTAGATTCTTTACATACTTCTCTTGACTGATAGTGGTTCCTCTATCAGTCTGCTTGACCTGAAGACCAAGAAAGTATGTCAGTTCTCCCATCATGCTCATTTCAAACTTCTTTGCCATTAGTTTTTCAAATTGTTTGCAAAGTTTGAAACTTGTTGAGCCAAAGATGATGTCATCAACATACACTTGTACTAGTATGACATCATTATTTGTCTTATAGATAAACAATGTGTTGTCTATCTTGCCTCTGACAAATTTGTTTTGGATTAAGAAGGCTGAGAGAGTCTCATACCATGCCCTGGGAGCTTGTTTCAGTCCATAAAGGGCTTTGTTAAGCTTACAGACATGATCAGGAGACTTATGACTTTCAAATCCAGGAGGTTGCTCAACATAGACTTCTTCTTTCAGTGAACCATTTAAGAATGCACTTTTAACATCCATTTGGTACACCTTGAAGTTCATGTATGTAGCAAAAGCAAGGAAGATCCTGATGGCTTCCATCCTTGCTACTGGTGCAAATGTTTCCTCATAGTCAATGCCTTCTTGTTGATTAAAGCCTTTGGCTACAAGTCTGGCTTTGTTTTTAATGACTATGCCATTTTCATCAGTTTTGTTTTTAAATACCCATTTCATACCAATGACTGGGACATTCTCAGGACATTTGACCAAGGTCATTACCTTGTTTCTGTCAAATTGTTCCAGTTCATCATGCATGGCCTGAACCCAACTTGGATGTTTAAGTGCTTCTTTAACACTTTTGGGTTCAATTATGGAAATGAAGTCCACAAATAGGCATTCATTGGATGAGGCTGCTCTTAGACTAGCAGCCATGCTCCTGGTGAGCATGCCTTCAGTAGGCTCTCCAATAATATTGACAAGTTCAATATCCTGAGACCTAGTCCAACTTTCTTGAGGTCCTGGATACTGATTTGAACTTGTGGAGGCCTGATTGGGTAGAGGGTTTGGTTCTGGAGTAGACACATGATCATTGATTGGATCTTGAGTGTCTATCAGATCACTGAGATTGTTTGGATCTTGAGTATTTTGTACTGGTTGATTGATATCATCAGTATGTGTATGTGTCTCAACGAACTCAGTGATGGTTGGGTTAGGTAGGTTGTGGGGAATTATGTAATAGGAGAGATTAGCATCATCTTGATACTGAGTAGAAGGATTGTTTTCAGTCAGATATTCATCAGGAGGATATCTTGAAGAATTATCAATTCCTATCTCTTCTACTAAGGCAGTTGAGAACCTGATAGCATCAGTGCTCTCATCAAAGGTAACATGAAATGTTTCCTCAGTCTGCTGTCTCCTTGTGTTGAACACTTTGAAGGCTTTTGAGACAAGTGAGTATCCCAGGAAGTATCCATCATCAGCTTTTGCATCAAATTTCCCTAAGTGATCCTTGTGATTATGAATAAACACAGGACACCCAAAGACATGAAAGTAGCTGATGTCAGGGATTCTTCCTTTGAATAACTCATATGGGGTTTTCCCATGTCTCTTGACAATTATGGATCTGTTTTGTGTATAGCAGGCAGTTTTGATTGCTTCAGTCCAAAAATGGTTAGAGAGGACTGATCCACATAGCATTGTCCTAGCAGCTTCAATGAGTGTTCTGTTTTTCCTCTCAGCTACACCATTTTGTTTAGGTGTGTATGGAGAGGAAAAGTTTTGGGAAATACCTTTCTCATCACAGAAACATTCAAGTTCAATATTTTTGAACTCAGTCCCATTGTCAGTTCTAATTTGTTTGACCTTAATGTCATTTTGATTTTCAATGTTCCTGACAAAGGACATGATTGTTTCAGCTGCCTGACTCTTTTTGATCAGGAAGAATACCCAGGTGTATCTTGAGTATTCATCCACTATGACCAGAGTATACTTCTCATGGTTAATAGACCTTGGACTGACAGGTCCAAATAGATCCATATGGAGAAGTGTAGGCAGTTCCTGATGGAAAAGTTGGTTTTTGTTTTAAAGGATGCTCTGTGATGTTTACCTTTTTCACAAGCTGAGCATGGTTTATCCTTAGAAAACACAAGAGATGGTAAGCCAAGGACCTTGTTTTGTTTTACAAGATTGTTAATGTTTTTAAAGTTCAGGTGGGTAAGTCTCTTATGCCAAAGCCAGTTGAGTGTATCAGTGGCTTTAGCAAAGAGACAAGTTCCATCCTGAGTTAGACTGGACATGTCTAATACATAAACATCTTGTCTTCTTGGTGCAATGAGGACAATTTCCTTATTTGCATTGAAGATGGTTCCTTGCTTATCATCAAACTGAACTATGTATTTTGCATCACATAGTTGACTGACACTGATCAGATTATACTTAAGATCATTTACATATGCTATCCTAGTAAAGATTATACCATTGCAGTTTACTGAACCATAACCTTCAGTGAGACATGATGAATTATCAGCAAATATCACTTTGGGTCCTGGTTCTTCCACATATTTGTGCAGACATTCCTTAACACCAGTCATGCTCCTTGAACATCCACTATCTAGATGCCAAACAGGATCCCTGGCATGCTTCTGCACAAATAGTAAACTAGGTCAGTTCTTTCTAGGACTCCATTTCATGGAGGGTTTGGTATTGAAGGTCTTTATGAAAGAATTAATTGAATTCATGGTCAGAGGTTGAGTGGACTGAGCTACCACATATTTTGCATTTGGTTGTAGGGGTAGCCTCAGTAGTCTGAGAGGATTGTTTCATTCCTCTTCTCGACTGAATGACCTTCTCTTTTCCTGAGGATTTCTGAGTGGAACTTCCACTAGATTCACAATGTTTGTCATATTGACAATCCTCAGGGTGGTGGTCATTGAATCCACACAGAGGGCAGGGTGGAAAAGGCTTGGCCTTTTGCTTCTGTTTCTGCTTAGAATCAGAAGGGTAGTTCAGGCACTGAGCCTTAAGTCCTGAAAAGTTTGACATGACTGAGCATTGTTTATGATCAGAAGTCCTGTGATCTTCCTTTTTGCAAATCATGCAATAAAGGACTCTATAACAATCATCAGTGAGATGATTTGTATAGTTGCATAGCTCACATCTTTTCACGGGTTTTGTGGGTTTGGATTTGGTCTTTGAGGAAGTAGGTTTTTGTTCCTTCTTGGATTGAGAAGATTTCTCAGAAGATGCAATCTTCTCTCCTAGCTTCCTGACCATTTCAGCCAACTGATCAAATTTTGAGTCAGGGCTTTGGGTTGTTACTTCAGAAGGGACTGAAGTTGATGAGTCATCAGTATTTACTGAGACATCAAGGTTTGCTCTCTTCAGGATGGTTGTTCCCTTTCCTGATCTCTCCTTTGGAGAGTGTGGTGAGAAGACCATAGGTGGGAGGCCTAAGTTAGGTGTAGCACCCTGAAGGGTATTCAGTGGAGGAAGTGGAGGGTATGATTCTGATTCAGACTCATCCAAGGACTCAGTGAGTGTTCAGTGAGTTCAAGCTTACTGAGTTTTTCAGTGAGTCCAAGCATATTTTTCAAAGCCTGACTTTCAGGAAGCAAGATCTTTCCAGTCTCAAAGTTTGGTAACTTACTGACTGGGTTGTCCCTGACAATCCAGTCATTTGACTTGGGAAGTAATTCTTGCTCAAAAGATATGCCAGCTGGAACAAAGTTCATTTCATTTTGACACACAGTTGGATCAACCATAAGAGGGTCAATACCAATGGTTTTCTGAGAGATTAATCCCACAGTGTCAAAAACCTTAGGGTTCTTCTTGGTCCAGCTTTGAATAATGGCCTTTTCTTTGTTAAGTTCAGTTTGAAGGACTTGGTTTTGTTTCAAAATCTTAGTGTTCTGAATTTGTAGAGTTATTGTTTCTAGTTTGGCTTGCTTAAGTACAAGCAGTTCATCTCTACATTTGTTCAATTCTGACACAATATTGTTATATTTTGAAAGCAAGTTAAGCCTTTGTTCTTCAACAAACTTTAAATCAACACAAATATAATTCATGTAAGACTGCCAATCAGAATCATTATCCATAGAAAGTAAAGTAGTTACCTTCTTCATGGTGATGTTGACCCACTCTTCATTTCTAGCATGACCTTTTCCCACAGCCACCTGATCCTCTTCTGAAAGTGCCATCAGTGCACTAACTCTTATTTCCTCATCTGAGGAAACCTCTTCATCATCCCAATCATATGCTTCAGCTATTAAAACCTTGTTCTTTGTCTGAATAGGTTTAGATGTTTGAGGAGCCTGAGACAATATGGGGTTAGTTTCAAGAAGTGCAAGTTTAGCGTTGATATTCCTATATTTTGTTTCAAAATCCTTTTGACCCTTGTTTTGGAATTTTTGGGTGGACTGAAACATTTTAGGTTGAAACTTGCTAGTTCCTGAAAATTTGTAAGAGGGTTCTGAGATAGTTTTAGAATAACAGTCCCTAGCAAAATGACCCTTTTTACCACATTTAAAACATTCAGTGGTCTCATTTGCTTTTGATTTTGTAAAGTTGGACTGATTCCTTTTGATGAAACGTTTTGAACTAGCAAGGAGTGCCCTTTCTTGGAATTCCAAGTTTAGATCATTCAGGTATTCCTCATCAGTTCTTTCATCAATTTCTTCTTCAGAATCCTCTTGAGTATCCTGCACAACACCATTAGAATAGAAAGCAGTTGATATGGGTGTGGAGGTTAAGGCCTTTTTGGACTCAAAAGCTTTTGAGTCAAGATATCTCCTTGAGATCAAGTTGTCTTCATAGACAAACTTCCCATAAATTTCAGGGAGCTCAAGGGTCTGAATGTGGTTAGCATTCCTCAGGCCTTGTGAGAAGTTGAGCCACTTCTCAGGGAGATTGTTGACAAAGCCAACATTTGTCTCATGTTTGGTCAGTACAACACCATCATTTGATAATTCATTTATCAAAGTTTTGTATCTGGTGTAGGTCTGTGAGAGACTTTCAGAGTCTTTTGACCTGAAAGTATGATACTCAAGTTTAAGGTCCATGACCCTATTTTTCTTGGTATTTGAGGGACCCTCAAAGCTGTTTACCAAGTCATCCCAAGTTTGCTTGGCTGTAAGACAGTTGATGACTGATTCCATTATATCGTCAGGAAGACATGATATAAGGATGCTTTTCAGGCGTTGGTCTTGATTGACCACCCTCCTCTCATCAATGGTCCATTGGGCCTCAGGCTTGTTTAGCCCTGTGGCAGTCTTTGGGACAAATGGGCCATCCCTGATACAGGTGATGTAGTAGGGTTCCATACCAGTAAGATAGCAAATCATACGCTTCTTCCATTTGCTAAATTTCCCAGCTTCAAGTCTGGGTGCAACAGCTGAGTAGCTGCCACCCTTTTTGTCGACTAGCTGGGGTACATTGATATCAGCCATAGTAGGATCTTGGTTTTAAAAACCTAGAGCACTCTTGGTTATTTTAAAAGATTTTATAAACCAGAGGCTCTGATACCACTTGTTTTTCCCTTTACACGATTAGAGTTAACTAGAAAGTTAATCTATTTCGTGTTATGACTAATACAATGTTTAGGATTAATTCTAACAGTTATAAAACGTGAGTATAAAAACAACAATATTTTTCAACGTTTAAATTCTTATTAGAAATAATTCCAAGAATCTATACCCAAATGTTTTGCGGAACAAACACTTGGGATTGAATAGACAAGGGTATGGGGTGTCTCCTATCGAAACTCAAGTTTTGCTTGAGTGGTAACAATATACCCACTGAGCTATCTCAGTGAGTTGTATACTCTTTGTAGGAGAGAAGTTTCTTTGCAAAAGTTCAAGACTTTAAATATACAAAGCACACTTTAACTTCTCTCACATCTGATCTATTTATACACAAGTAATCTAAGTATAAGTGATTAAATATAATACAAGTTGTTGAGGTTGCGTGTCTGACAATTACAAATAGTAATCGTCATTTCCAAGAACCAATAGGAAAGGGCCAAGAAGACTTTGGGAGTTGTTGGCTGACACTCCATGACTTTTAGCCGCAATAGGGAAGGTTGGATCTGACAAGAGAAGAGTGTTGGGTTTACACTTTTATCTTCTCAGATCTTTTCCCTATCGTTCCCGCCTTTTCTTCAGGCTATGGTTCCTCAGTCTTCAATCACTTTGTTATTGAGGAGACTGGGGTTCAGTGAGTTCTTGTCCAATACTCACTGAACCATCATCTTCTTCTTTGGCTTAAGTCCGACTCAGGGAGTACCGCCTTCCTGAGAAGTGAATCCTTCTTCTTGAATTCGTCTTAAGTATCTTGAAGATGACTCACTGAGAGGCTGTTCTCTCAGTGACTTGAATTGTTCTCGGTTTAAGTTTAACACTTAGTTAATTTGTGTCCAAATCATGTTTTACGTATTCTTGGGTTTTACATAACCCAACAGTATCTACCTCTAAATCAGAAGAGGCCATTAGAGCAATCTCATCGACAACAAGAGCAGCATTTGGTGGTGCATCCTCTTCAGTAGCCATAGAGCTCCAATCATATCCAATACCATCAATAGCCAGCATAGCCTTTGGCTCTTCCACCAGTACTTCCTTATTCCTCTCTTGCTTATACCAAGTGTTCCTATTATCCTACTTCCTTGGGCTTCTACATTCTTTAGCAAAATGTCCCAACCTATGACAGTTAAAACATTCTACTTTCTTCTTATCGAACCCAGCAGTATCATTACCATTTATGGTAATTTGCTTTCCAGTTTTCTGCCAAAACTTCTTAGCCCTCATGCTAAGTAAAGCAACTTGCCACTTAATATCCATCTCTTCCAAATCATCACCATCTACCTGCTCAAGGTCTTCATGATTTAGAGGAGAACCACTAGATTGACTGGTTATAAAGGCATAAAATGTTGGATCTCCAAGTCCAGCAATATCCTTTTGTAAACTAGCAGAAGGACCACCATAAGTAACATTAGAAACACTTTCAACTTCATCTACCTCTTCTGTATGACTAACACTAGGAACTGATAAGAGTGCAGCATTCCCAGAACTAGTACCATAGTTTCCACCTCTCTTTAGACTTTGTTCAACAATTTTAAAGTTGTTGAACAAATCATTAAGCTTCATTGTTTTAATTTCTGGTTTGTTCATCCAGACAATAACTTGAGTATGGAAATCAACAGGTAGACTTTTCAAGAACTTCATGTTGAGATCTTCCTTCTTAGTCTCAACACCCAACACAGCTAACTGACTTACACGCTTGTGTAGTCTTGAAAATAGCTTATCAAGAGACTCATTACTAAAAGTAGTAAAGTTTTCAAATTGTTGCTTTAGTAATGTCTTCTGTGTCTTTTTGGTAGTTTCATTACCACCAAACCATGCACAAATCTCTTCAAAAAGAGTTTTTGCATCAAGATATTTGCTAAAAGATAGCATCTGCTCACCAGGAATGGTCATAAGCAACAAGTTTCTTGCTTTTTGATCATTTCTCTTCTGTATCTTTTCATCATTGGAAACTGGTCCAGTATTTCTTTTTCTAACTGTTTTCCCTTCAACAAGAACATCTGAATAGCCTAACGTGAAGGAATCACCATACTGAATTATGTCCCAAAGAGCATAATCTTGAACCATAAAATATTGCTCAACTCTCATCCTCCATAACTCAAACTCATTGGGTTTGATCATGGGTAACTTTGCAGCAACATTTGTTTGAACATCTTGTACATCCATTTCTTGTTTCTTATAAAAACAACAATATCAGCCTGAGCTCTGATACCACTTGCTAGGATCCTAGACACACGATTAAGGTGGTTAAACCTTGTAACTTTGTGTGTATGATATGTTGTGTTAAAATGATTAAGTGCGCGGAATTCACTCAACCAATCTTAGAAGGTTGTGTATGTTATGGAAATGGAATTGTTATGTTTGTTAGTTAGCAATGAACACATAAAGATTATCACCAAACGATTCAATATTATTAAAGATAATAATACGAGTGATCTTGAAATATCACTAGGGTTACAACCTTGAATCTTAAGTTTTTCTAACTTGTGATGTTTTTGTGTTTGTTCTTATCTAACAGTTATATGTTCTTGCAAAAATAACATATGCATAGACACTTGACAACTACACTAAATATCACTTGACTAAGATCTCTTTTATAGTCCAAAAGATCTTTACATATTGCTTAAAGTCTTAGCCGACTTACTTGGTTAACTTATACTTTTGAGTGTCAGTACATAAGATACAACATGTATCTGTGTACACAACTTGTTAACAAAGCACATGGGGTAAGATATTATCTACCGTATATTGTTGACCAAAATACAATAAATATCTTTTCGATCTTATCCACTCATCAGCAGAATGTTCACTATCAGCAGCAACGAGTTATCGCTATCAGCAGGAACAAGTATCATTAGCAGCAGAATCAATCAGCAGAATGCTAAGCCTATCAGCAGAATCATTTATCACTAACAGCAGAGTGAAATGTTCTATCAGCAGGAACCATTTGCACTAGCAGCAGAATTACACTTAGAGTATTTCTTGGATTAGAACCCGATATTAGACATCTTGAATATTTAATTCCCAACACTATAGTTTTTTTTTACTCATATTAACACTTAGATTAGTTATAAAACACAAGAGGACAACAAGTGTTACCTTTTTTTTTTTTTTTTTTTTTTTTTAATTTTTTTTTAATTTAGAAAGGCAACATTATATTAAGAAAAAATTACACTGGTTTACATGGATTTCATGTTTAGGAGCCATTTCATTTTAATTACGTCAGAGATACCTATTTTGTGAAACGTTGCACACTTTTGGTCCCTAAGTTGGATGGGCCGTTAGTTTGACCGTTAAGTATTTAATTAATGTTTGCCCGTTAGTCCCTCCATTAGTATTTTTTGCATCGTTAGTCCAAATACTACAAATTTACTTTTTTTAATACTTTTTTACCCGATAAAAATCGGATCTTTTCCCTTATTTATACTCGCTATCTTTTCTTCTCCTTTTATACATTAGCACCATCTTCACCACTTTTCCAGGTCCTTTTACAATTCTTGGAGAAACAAAAACAAATATGTTTGCTTCAATCCATCGAAACCCCACTTATATTTTTATGTCTTCTCTGTTTCCCCATTAACATTAAAACCATTGTCTTAAAGTCAAAGATTCTTGATTTTAGTCAACTCAATTTCACCCCAAATAACAGGTTCATTTTCATGATTTAAATTGTTTTTTTGCAACTATTCATAAAGTTTGAATCTTTAATTGTTAATTTCTTGATTTATATTTTATAAAGTCTTGATCTTTAATGGTAGTCGTTGTGGTGGTGATGATGTGGTGATGTGTGGTTGATGGTGGGATGTTTAAAGGGTTTGAATCTGGATTTGTGGTGTTTAGGATTAAAAAGTTTAGATGGAATCGGAACTGATGGATTTCAAGTTGAGATGGTGGTGGTTTGGTGGTGATTTTGGTGGTGGACTGGTGGGTTTATCAGCAACCCTTAAAAATAGAAGTGTTGGTGGTGGTTGTAGGTCTGAGGAAAGAATCTAATTTGAGTAATGATGAGGATGGATTTGGATTAGAAGGGTGCTAAATTACAAAGGGTCAACGAGGCAAAGAGGGAGCTGAGATGAAAATGGGATTGAATGGATTCGTGATTTGGGTTTCTTTTAATCAGTTGGGTTTTGTTCAAAACAAGAAAAAGATTGAATCTTGTAATGGTAATGGAAGTTTAGTGAAAGTGAGGAAATGGGAGTTGATCCGGATGAGGTGGTGATGGCGAGTGTGGTTAAAGGTGTTGCGGGGTTGGGTGCATTGGATGTTGGGATTTGGGTACATGGGTATATTGTGAAGAGGAGGATTTTTGATGGAATAGTGGTTAAGGATTCGAGAGCTTGGAGTTCGATGATTTTTAGGTTTGCGATACATGGGCTTACTGATGAGGCTTTGAGTATGTTTGCTGATATGGAAGAAGCCAAGGTATTGTAATTAAAGAGCAAATTGCATATACAAATGACGCATTTTAGATGATTTTTTACTTTAAGGGACATACTTTTAAAATCAGTGCTCAGCACATCAGGTACTATGTAATGTGTTGTAAGTTTATAACCAGATTTATGTAAAGATTGTTGGTTAAGTTGCATTTTGATTTTTGATGATTGTGTTAAATTTGTGTTTGAAATTGTAATTTTGGTTGGTCAGATTGGGTTTGTTTAGAATTTTATGTAATGGTTGTTGCTTTGGGTCAAGTGTGGTTGATGGTGGTGATGTGGTGGTTGTTGTGGTGGTGAGGAGTGTGAGGAGGATGAGAGTGGTGGTGGTGAAAGTGAAAGTGAAAGAGGACTAACGGTGTAAAATATATTAACGGAGGGACTAACGGGCAAACATTAATTAAATACTTAACGGTCAAACTAACGGCCTATCCAACTTAGGGACCAAAAGTGTGCAACGTTTCACAAAATATGTATCTCTGGCGTAATTAAAATGAAATAGCTCCTAAACATGAAATCCGTGTAAACCACAAGGACCATCCGTGTAATTTTTTCTTATATTAAGGACCCAAAATAAAACTAGATACAATACACCGCATCTCACCACCATTAAACAAGTTAATTAATAGAGGGTGAGACCCAAAGAAAAAATAAAATAACCAACAATACAAACTAAAACATCACAAAGACTAACCCACAATGACTATATTGCACTAAGGAATAATACACCTGTACATTGACTTCTATGTACCAAAGGAAATTCCCATGAACAATAGAAGCAACAATGCACAATTGTATCTGTTGGAATTTAAATAACATGAATTTCATATAAATAAATAACACACATCAAAGAGCATAGCGGAAGCAAGGATCATAAATTTAACATGTATAAAGATTACCGAATAATAAATGGTTACATACCTTTGATCCTAGCAAGAACAAGGATCGAACTTGAATTCTTCTTCTTGATCAAACAAATAGGATTAACGTGAAACCCCTTACCGTTTTGTTTCACAATCCAAGATTGTTTACTAAAGCAAGTAAACTACCAAGTCTGGTACACACGTACTATAACCGATCAAAGATTGATGCTAGTGAATGAACACAAGTAAACCAAATAATTTGTTTACTTCAAAAAAAACCACAAGTCGACTTCCCAAAGGGGAGGGTCGGCCGATTCTAGAAAAAGGGAGGAGAGAACAAACTTTTAAGGTTATAGTAATGCACAAGGTAAAAAACTAATGACCCAAGAGTTTGTATTTATAGTGGAATTAACTTGGAGCAAAAGCTAGGGATCGATTGGGTTTAGAACCCTCAGGCCGATCGGCCACAACCCAGCTAATGGGTTTCTAGATCCTTCTTTAGCTCCTAATTTCACTAACGTTCCTTCCTTTATTCCCTAACGGTCGTTAGTCAATTCCGTTAATTACTTAACGTCCGTTAGTCATCATTTCGTGTTCAAATAATTAAAATATATAACGGTTATATATATTAATTATTTCTTTGATCATTCATACGTAAAGTGTGCAATCCCATGGTCCCATGTTCGATTCTAGTCATATACGTTTTAATATTTTTTTCATAACTCTAACAGCTCCCACTTGGAAATCTATTAAAAGTATAATTGACATTGGTTAGCGTCTAGCAACACGCCAATGCCCCTAGTACAACTCCAGGTGGTGGTCTCCTGGAAAAACCATTCGATGATTAATCATCATACTCATCCTTTTGTTTCTAATACTACATTAATAAAGATATGGATCTGAGTTATTCTTTATTAATAATTCTGTTTCTCGTTGTTTCTGATTAAATAAGATTACCAAATTTTCTGAACTATTCAGGGGAGATCTTGGGTGTGGCCACACATACATCTTACTAATCCTACGAGGGGCCCAGCAGTATTAAACTCCAAACAATTTGAAGGAACAAATTCTATCTTGACTACGAGCATAACCCATGCACTTCGCAACGCTTCTGAAAACAATCCTTATAGCTACCAGTTACGTATAGCGTTAAATTGAATCACAGAAATGCACTACATGCATGACAGTTATCTGGCATCTCAAGTCTGAGGATAACTATATACACATGATTTACTTAATGACAAGATCCATAAAGTAAACTCATGAAGTTGGGATAAGTCCTATATTCAAACCATTTGAATATCATGTGAAATTGATATGACAACGCATCAATATACTTTCAAGTATATTCTACCAATACTCAGATTTGCCTTAGTTTAATGATATTCCCATATCATTAACCGACAACGGACAATTTAGAATATATAAATATATTCAAGGATATAAACATGCAAATACAGGATATATTATTAAGAAAATGATAAACAAACATAACGAGTATTTTATTTCATTAAAATAATAATTGTTCAAAACATCCCATTATCCAAACATTAATCACAGATATGCATGAAACTACTAGCTAAACGAAGTCCTATGCCTTCAGAAAGTTGTTTAAGCTTTCCACCGGGTAGAGCCTTCGTTAATGGATCTGCTAAGTTGTCATCTGTGTGAACTTTAAGTAACTCGATTTCGACTATCTCCACTTGTTCTCTAACATAGTGATATCGAATTGGGAAATGTCTGGTGCCCTTCACGATTCCAGGCTCGTCGGCAAATGTAATTGCGGCTGAATTGTCACAATACATTTTTATAGGTCTTTCAATTGAGGGCATAACTCCAAGCCCTGAAACGAATTTCCTAATCCAGACTGCTTCCATTGCAGCTTCTGAGGCAGCAATATACTCACTTTCTGTTGCAGACATCGCTATAGTACTATGCTTCTTGCTCTTCCAATCCACAGCTCCTCCATTGATGACAAAGACATAACCCGTCTGAGACTTCGTATCATCTTTATCACACTTCCAGGATGCATCGCAGTAACCTGTAACACACAGCTCTGCTTCTGGATTTCCTCCGTACACTAAAAGCATATCCCTCGTAGATCTCAAATACTTGAGAATATGTTTCACAGCAGTCTAGTGGAGTTCACCTGGATTCTACTGATATCGACTGGTAATGTTCTGAGCAAACGCCATATCGGGCCTTGTATATCGCACCGCATACATAATAGATCCCACAGCCGAAGCATACGGGACTCTCTTCATGCGTGCTACCTCTTCAGGTGTTGAAGCACAAGCTTTGCTACTTAAGTCATGTTCTACTTGCATTGGCAAAAATCCCTTTTTGGAATTTTGCATACTGAATCTCTTCAATATCTTATCAATGTAAGCACTTTGGATTAAACCAATTAACCGCCTTGATCTATCTCTATAGATCTTGATTCCCAGAATGTATGTTGCTTCTCCTAGATCTTTCATGGAAAAACATTTCCCAAGATAGGCTTTCACCTCATTCAATCTTGGAATGTTTTTACCCATGATCAATATGTCATCAACATATAGAACTAGAAAAATAACATCACTCCCACTAGCTTTGTGATATACACATGGCTCATCAAGATTCTGAGTAAATCCAAACCTGTTGATTTATTCGTCAAATCTCTTATTCCATTGACGTGATGCTTGCTTCAATCCATAAATGGATCTTTGAAGTTTGCATACACGGTTTGAAAATTCTGGATTCACAAACCCTTCAGGCTGCGCCATATAGATGTCTTCATCTAGACGACCATTCAAGAAGGCGGTTTTTACATCCATTTGCCAAATCTCATAATCATAGTACGCTGCTATGGCTATGAGAATCCTAATTGCCCTTATGTCAGCTACAGGAGAAAAGGTCTCCTCATAGTCAACACCATATGTTTGGGTAAAGCCTTTAGCTACCAAACGGGCCTTATAGGTGTGTACATTGTCATCCATGTCAGTTTTCTTCTTGAAGAACCACTTACTCCCAACTACCTTGGCATTGGGAGGAATGTCTACTTCAATCCAGACTTCATTATCTTTCATGGATTGCATTTCCCCATTCATAGCAATCTGTCATTTATCCTTTTCAGGATCATTCATGGCAGCTCTATAATTTGCAGGCTCTCCAAGGTCCCCTAATATAGTTTACTCAACCTCTACGTTAAGACATAGACGTTCAGGTGCTTTCACAGTCCTTACGGATCTGCGAATGGGAATCACTTCAGGTGGAGGACCCAGACTATCCGGTTCCACAGGAAGTTCGCTAGTGTTTTCAGAAGGTAATGTATCCTCTTGATCATCTTCCAGATCATAGAGCCTCCCACTGAATTCTTGAGATATGAGATCTTTTTCAAGAAAATCTGCATACCTAGCAACAATTACTTTATTTTCAGGTGGAAAGTAAAAGTAGTAACCCATTGTTTCCTTTGGGTATCCTACAAAGATACACCTTACAGATCTCTGTTGGAGTTTATCTGCTGAGTCACGTTTAATGAACGCCTCGCAACCCCAGACCTTTAAATAAGACAAGTTAGGCGTTTTCCCAAACCATAACTCATAGGGTGTCTTATCAACCTTCTTGGTCGGAACCATATTTACTATGCGAATCACAGATTCCAAGGCATAATCCCAAAAGGATAATGGCTCAGTAGTAAGATTAAACATGGATCGCACCATATCTAATAATGTACAATTCCTTCTCTCAGATACACCATTTTGCTGTGAAGTATATGGAGATGTGAGATGCTGAACAATTCCATTCTCACTTAGATAATCTTTAAACTCCGGACTTAGGTATTCACTACCTCTGTTGGATCGAAGAGCTTTAATCTTCTTTCCAAGTTGCAATTCTACTTCAGCTTTGAAAACCTTAAATGTTTCAAACACCTCATGTTTATGTTTAAGTAAATAAACATATCCATAACGGCTGAAATCATCCGTGAAGGTTAAGAAGTAGCTAGCACCTCTCTTTGACGTATGTCTCCGCACACATCTGTATGTATTAAACCAAGTAGATCATCAGCCTTTTCAATACGGTTATTAAAGGGTTTCTTTGTCATCTTCCCAGATATACAAGATTCTCACTTAACAAATGATTCATCATTGATATCTTACAAAAGCCCATCACGTTGCAGCTTTTGCATGCGAGTCTTACCTATGTGGGCAAGTCGACAATGCCAAAGATAAGATGAATCCAAGACATTCTTGACTCTCTTATTGTTGATGCTATACATCGAATTATAATCACTAGGTTCATTCATATCAATCTCAAAAACACCATTCACAGCAATAGCATTAAAATAAAAAACATTATTTAACGAAACAGAAATTCCATTGCTAGAAACAGTATGATGAAATCCAATATCCAACAAACAAGAAAAAGATACCACACCCCTAACAATTACAGGTGCATAATGACAATTATTCAAATTCAGTACTAAGCCCGAAGGCAAAACTAATTTAAATATTCCTATGGCTTCAACAACTGCTTGTGCTCCATTGCCCACTTGCAGAAATTGCTCCCCATTGGCCAGTCTCTTCACAACTCTAAATCCCTGTAGTGTATTGCAAATATGAATACCACATCCAGTATCGTATACCCAGGAATTTAATTTATGAGTTAATGAATATAATTCAATCATGAAAAAGTTACCTGAAGTGCTGGATTTCACAGCCTCACCCTTCATCTTTTTCACTCGCAACTCCTCGAGATAGAGAGGACAGTTCCTCTTCCAGTGTCCCATCTCGTGGCAGTGGTGATAAGCCTGATCCTTTGGATTCACCTTGTTCTCTTGAGGGTTTTTCTCAGCATAAGGTTGATGGGTCACAACTAGTCTGCCTTTGTCAATCGTACCTTTCCCCTTCATATTCGCGTACGGTTTTGGCTTTTGAATCCTACCTCCTCGTATAGCTAATACCTCAGGAATAGGAGTCTTGCCTGGTAAACCCTTTCATAGTCAACGAGCATTGCGAGCAATTCCGTTACTGTCTTCCCCGAGCAATGCATGTTGTAAGTTGGAACAAAACCCATAAAATCCTTGTTCAAGGATCGGATAATTAAGTTCACACATGTATCCTCAGGAACAACATAGTTGATCTGTGATAGCTGGTCCATGTAACTCTTCATGACCAACACATGATCAGCTACTGGCTTACCATCCCCTTGCCTACAGCAATACAATTTTCTGATCAAATCAAAAATTGCTTCAGGGCCAGTCGATTTTTCTCCTTCAAAAATAACTTTGAAGGCAGAACTTTGTGCAGCGTTATTGGGTTGAGCCATTTTTACAGAAAAAGTTCAAATATTAGTATTTTCGATAATACAATTTTCAAGAAAAGAAAATTACCCAGGAAATATACATATAACCATTTAATTTTCTTGAAAACTAGGATCCAACTTTCCATAGTTCCACTACATCAGTTGATCTGCTAGTAGTGAAAGTACAAAAGATGGTAACTTGTTGTACAATAATCGGCAAAACAATTTCCGACTCCTAGATCATTATGGGAATTACATTTGCCAAACAATTTGTAATGTACGCATGTTTCTTCCCATCTCATGCTTTAAGTCTCAAGGTCTCACTTATAACTTAATTAAGTCGTCTAATTTAGAAACTTGCAAATTAACATAGTTTTATTACATCAATTGATTTGCTAGTAATGAAAGTATGTAATTTACCTTGTCATTAATATCTATGTCAAGGCCTCACTTACGATAGATATTAACTTCAAGTGTCTCTTATAATTAGATAGCATGGACTTAAATTTTAGGGTATTTATTTTGATGTGACAATCAAAATATGTACGAAGAAGCATGCACACATCTTCGTATCATAAGTTTTCGAAACAATTTTTAATTACCAATTCACTAAGAGTTAAATCAACAAAGTTTTAATTTTGAGGTATTGGGTTCACCAATCAAAGAATTACCTACAATTATCGCCCACTATATCCTACTGCTGCATGAGTCAAAAGACTCAAGTTATTCGGATAATTACCACAAAAGTGGCGCATGGAATTGAGGTCAATTCACCCTTAAGATGATTTTGCACATATAATAGTGGTACTTGGTAAGTCCAATTTGACGCACAAGCAAGCGGAGAGACAGAGTGGAGTCTCTTTAAGGCCACAATTTAATGCGAAACCAACCTTATACCACCTTATAGTTTGTCAAACTAGGTCCGCCGTTCAACTATTGGTGCATAAAATCATCAATCAAATTAAAAGTTTATGGTTCTAAGTCTTATAAAATTTATGTTGTAAATTATAAATTGCTAGTCTCGCCTGGGAGCAAATTATCGTGCGAAGCGAACCACTGTCGGCACATAAGACTTGGCAATAAATAATTTACCATATCAAGGTTTCATAGTTATTAGGTCCATTTATTTTTTATACCAAAAATTACCCTTTTTTTGCTTACAATTCAACAACAATTTAAACAAAAAAGACAAGTAATTTTAACAAAAAAAATAAGGGATAATGGCATGAAAAGGCCCATACTTGCCACTTTTTGTCATTGTCTGTAGCGACCTTTTTTTTTTATTTTGGCACAAACTTTTCTAAATCGGGTCATTGTGTGTACTTTGTGACCATTTTACCCTTACTTTTTTCAAAATTCGAAGGGTAAAATGGTCATTTCCATGGCTGAAATAGTCGCACAGACCCCAAAATGACCCGATTTAGAAAAGTTTGTGCCAAAATCAAAAAAAAAAAAGGTCGCTACAGACAGTGACAAAAAGTGGCAAGTATGGGCCTTTTCATGCCATTATCCCAAAAAATAAATAAACACTTAATAACGCATATAATCTTAACCATTAAATCATATAGCCACATGCAAACCTTTTGATAAATCCTATTAATAATCTCTATGTGAATTATTATGAATATAATTACTAAGACTCCCATTGATTTTCGAGCGCATTGTACCCAATGGACCACAGACACCAACAAGTTGGTCGCGTAAGCATTAATAATTATATACCACGATGCACATAACTGATTCATTAATATAATTAATTAGGTCTTCACTCATTTTAGAATTATCTAAAATATGTAGCACATAAAACAAACCCTAATCCATGATAACCTTGCATGAAGTATCATGTATCAATCCAGGAACGTAACCCTTATTCATATAAACACATAAACATGCATGTTCCTAATTTTAGGGTTACAAAACTAGCTTTTTAATTAAATAGGGATCGAACCCCCCCTAAAATTAGATTCGATTTATATTTTATGTTCTAAACCTAAAACAAATCGACAAACATGTTATTCCAAATCAAGATTTGATTTTTATGCGTTTCGGTAATTACAATTACATGTTAAATGGCTCGTGATACCACCGTTGGAATTTAAATAACATGACTTTCATATAAATAAATAACACACATCAAAGAACATAGCGGAAGCAAGGATCATATATTTAACATGTATAAAGATTACCGAATAATAAATGGTTACATACCTTTGATCCTAGCAAGAACAAGGATCGAACTTGAATTCTTCTTCTTGATCAAACAAATAGGATTAACGTGAAACCCCTTACCGTTTTGTTTCACAATCCAAGATTGTTTACTAAAGCAAGTAAACTACCAAGTCTTGTACACACGTACTATAACCGATCAAAGATTGATGCTAGTGAATGAACACAAGTAAACCAAACAATTTGTTTACTTCAAAAAAAACCACAAGTCGACTTCCCAAAGGGGAGGGTCGGCCGATTCTAGCAAAAGGGAGGAGAGAACAAACTTTTAGGGTTATAGTAATACACAAGGTAAAAAAACTAATGACCCAAGAGTTTGTATTTATAGTGGAATTAACTTTGAGCAAAAGCTAGGGATCGATTGGGTTTAGAACCCTCAGGCCAATCGGCCACAACCCATCTAATGGGTTTCTAGATCCTTCTTTAGCTCCTAATTTCACTAACGGTCCTTCCTTTATTCTCTAACGGTCGTTAGTCAATTCCGTTAATTACTTAACGTCCGTTAGTCATCATTTTATGTTCAAATAATTAAAATATATAACGGTTATATATATTAATTATTTCTTTGATCATTCATACGTAAAGTGTGCAATCCCATGGTCCCATGTTCGATTCTAGTCATATACGTTTTAATATTTTTCCATAACTCTAACAGTAGCTGATCTGAACTTTCTCACACTTAATATTATCCAAAAATGATTCCTTTCAAAATCCTTCACTGCATCCCCACATATACTATAGTAGCTGTTAAAAACTGAGATATTTCTTGAAAATACCTTGTATCACTGTATCCACTCTATCCACTTATCTTTTACCACTGAAGTATTGTACCCACAGATCTTGTAACATTGACTCCCATAATATAGTAGAATACATATAGCCAATACCTGATGCACACAATATGATCTGACAGTTTTATATACTGAGTCCCACATTGCAGCTGAGATACTCAGACATATATATCAAACTAGGTGATAATGAAGCCGAATGTTTCTCGGGTCCCGTAACCATTGTTGCCAATCTATCGCTTTATATTTATTTGATCTTCTCACTATCCATTCGAAGCATTTGAGTTGAATGTCTTGCATAATCTTGTTAGAACTCGAAACTTTATTACCGAACACACGAGCGTTTCTTTCTTTCCAAATGAAGTATCTGGAAGTCCAAATTGTCGCTTGCCAAATCAATGATAGAGGGGAGGGAATATTAGCATATCCATTATGTGAAAAAAGATCTTCAATAGTGAAGACCTTAACATTCCCCACCTTCCACCAATTAAATAGTTTGATCCACACACTCATTGCTAGATCGCAAGTGACAAGGCAATGAGTACATGTTTCTACACTATCATTACAACAAGCGCAAAGTACCGAATCTAAATCGATGCCTCGTCTATCAAGTTTCACATGTACCGGAAGTCTTCCTTTAAGCGCTCTCCACACGAAGATATTGACTTTCTTAGGCACTAACTTGTTCCAAAGTGTATCTTGACTGCCACTTTCCACTTGAAGAATCTTCTCCTCGATCAAACATGTAAGATCTTTGACTTTGAACTCGCCGTATTCACCAAGCGTCCACCTCCATCTATCCCTACAAGCATTAACAACAACCACATTCTGCAAAACCTCAACTAAGTCATCGTATTCTCTACACACCCTACCACTAATATTTCTACTCCATTCCCAAACCCAAACCCATTCATTATTTACCCAAGAACCATTATCCATCACACTACCCTCCTTTCTACTATCTAAATGAAAAAGCCTAAGGAACCTATCACAAAGTCTTCTACTATCCACCCATCTATCAACCCAAAACCTAATATCCCTCCCTTCTCCCAACACCCCTACACATGACGAAGTAAAATCTAATCCTAACCCGTCAATCTCCACACCAATCTTTGCAATATCGTCCCACACCCCCTAGCCCCCTCGTCAAAACCCCATCCCTACCATAATTACCCCCTAACCCGCCACATATACCATGTATACTTTTAATAATCCTAACCCATAACCCCTCACCCTCCCTTTTAAACCTCCACCACCACTTCCCTAATAACGCCAAGTTTTTTGCCCTGAGAGACCCCACATTCAATCCCCCATCCCCAAATGAAGCAAGTATTGTATCCCATTTAACCCAAGAAAGTTTTTTACCCTCCCCAATCCCACCCCAAAAACGTTGTTTCTAATTCTCTCAAGAGTTTTTATAACACTCAAAGGCACATGGAACATCGAAAAATAATACAATGGCAAGCTACCAAGAACCGATTTTACCAATGTTAGACGACCCCCGAACGACATCGTTTTAGCTTTCCACCAGGCCAACCGATTCTTGAATTTCTCTACAACGGGTTTCCATGAATTTACCCGAATCATATTTTCGCCTATAGGTAATCCCAAATACGTAAAAGGAAATTCTCCAATATCACACCCCATTGATGCGTGGTTTTGCGACCTTACAACAGGTTTTACCTCTCGAGGGATCTCAAGAGGCTTGCAATCCCCACCAGGCAGTGTACCTGACCGATGTAGTATAGTGTAGTGGCAAGTACCGGGGGATTGATCGTTCTCTAGGGGAATAGTGTCGTTAGGATTGAAAAACTACTCTAATAGGTCTAAGGGTGAGGGAAGATTCTTTTTGTATTTTTATATTTTTATGAAAGCAAGTAAAATCTCGGGTTTGAAGGAGTGGGCGGAATTAGTTGCTAGTCAACTAACCCAAATAACTACAAATGCAAATAAAATAAAATAACTGAAAATAAAAAGGTTGTGGAACTTATATGGAGAGAAATGTGTTTACTTAGATTTCCTTACTCCCTAACTATCTTTTACCGGTTGATTAGTGTGTATTAATTGCGTGGATGACGGGTGTATTCCTTAATACCAATCGTGGGGTGGCGTACGTACTTCCCCAACTCTACAAGCTCCTACTTCACTCCTATGTCGAGCCGGCTAAGAAGCTCCTAACATGGGATCACTAGAATTCGCTCATGCATTAAATACAACCATAAAAACCTTAGTACGCATTGGTTCATGTTTCTTAAGACGTTCAAGCAAGTTACCGTATAGGAGGTTAGCCAGTTTTCTTAAGCCTAACATCGATAAACAATCATCCAATACAATTAATAACACACCAACAACCAATAATCAATAGTTAGGTTTCATTAGATCTAAGCAAACACAAGATAAATCTAGCCTAGCATGTTAAATAAAAGACAAGAACAAGATATAATCAAACAACACATAGACATATTGAATGATTAATTGATTACTTATCTTCAATTGAACATGGGAGATCCAAGGGTACAAAACCCTTAAAAATGGCAGAAAAATCGTCTTAGGGTTTCTCCTCACAAAGTTGCACACTAATGACTAAAAATTATGAAAATATATATAGGAAAAAGATCTGACGGCGTCACGTTATGGAGCTGACGCCGTCACCCTCGCCGCGGTTAGGGTTTCTTGATGGCCTTCTTGACGCCGTCCCCTTTTAATCCTCCAAAATCCTCTCTGGCGCGTCAAGGGTTGACACTGTCAGGCTTGGGCTTGACGCCGTCAAAGGTACTATTCCATCAGATTTTGAGACTTTGTCGTTTTCTTAACTTTTATGCTCCAAAAACGTCCAAAATGCTTCCTTTTCCAGATTTCTTCTCCAAAGTACCTAAAATGACAAAAGGAACGATTTAGGGCAATATTTGATCAAATAAACACGATTTAGGGCTTAAATGACCCCCTAAAAGCGGTACACTTTTCGCCTCATCAAATACCCTTACACTTGAGATTTGCTTGTCCTCAAGCAAATGCGCTTTTATTCTAATCAAAATACAAGTTTGGGGTCATTTAACGCTAATATAAAAGTAATTACAACAAATAGTCGTTCCACTTTAATCATAATAAGCACGGAGATTACAAACTAGCACCTCACAAGTAGTGTTTAGATACTCACATCTCTCAGGTGTCATAAAAGTATATCTCATAAATGAAAATGAATAATATCTCTCACTACCTGTCATAGCAAATAGATTACCATAGGCTTGGGAAAGGATCAAAAACCTCCTCCACTAGGCGTAAGCACCTAAGATAAACTATCAAAGAGGGCTTTTAAACGGGTTATAACGTTAGGTGTAGGGATATGATAAACACGGTTTTGTTGGATAAAGGATATTTTACTGGTGGCGAGTTAAAGATCTTGATTAATTACATGTACAATATGGCGTTGCTAAGCCAAGACTAGACTCGACTTAAGCTAATGAAAGAAATAACAAAAAGATAAAATAAACATAAAATGAAACGGGATGGTAGTCCGTATGTTTTTTTTTTTTTTTTTTTTTTTTTTTTTTTTTTTTTTTGCATACACTCTTGCCCTACCATCCAAAATAATACATCGCAAGGGGTTGTATCCCCCTTACACTTGAACTTTTACATAACTTTACAATTAACTATTCTAATGACTCGAATTAAGATAATCGAAACACTTGGAGTACTTTTAAAATATTTAGCACATATGGGGGTAATAATGTTGTTCTTCCCCATTACTCCATTACACTAGTACTTTACCCATGAGTCCCAATCGTCCCAAAACAATATGTACAAGGATATGACTCGACTTAGCAACCATGTAATCAATTAGATAGTTAACTTAGGGTTTAAACAAATGTTGTCACAATAATGCACTAAAAATGAGTGCATACAAGGTAGGCTAAGGCGATTTGAGTATACATTTAAGTGGGGTGTAAACAAATTCTTACTTTAAGTAAAATGCTTAAAGTTAGAAACGAAAAGATAGGCTCTGAGGGGTGTACTAGGGGTATCGTGTACTAAAAATGAGTACAACGCAAAGGGTGTGGGAGAATTACTTGACCAATGTAGCCAACGTAATTATAACAAAAACACAGGTGTAAAACAATTGGTTAATCCTAATGCCTCTTATCATGTAGTAAATCTAACTACACGAATGTAGTCTCACTTGTGGCCTCGGAATGGTCCTAACGCAAGTTCTAGAATCTAAGTGCTACCGGTACATACATCATAGCATAAATGCTTTTCCTACCAATTCTAGGGGCGAACCTCACATATTTGGGGGTGGAAAATTTTTTAGTGGTACGGTTTTGTGCTAGTCATATAACTCCTATCCGTGAGACGCTCATTAAGACCAAAGTTTCACTCCTATATGTTGTAAAAAAATTTAAATTTGGCACTAAAATTGCCTTAACAGGTATTTCTCTCAGTTTTATTACACATCTACCATTAAACAAACGAAAAATCAAGCGTAATAGCATTCTCTAAGGTATCGTACTTTACCCCCCCTTACACTTAAGATGAACATTGTCCCCAATGTTCAAATAACAAGATGTAAAAGTAAATAAGGTAAAAGAATGAAATCAAATACTCCCCTGATTCGCTCGGTGGATAAAGGGGTAACATGGTTAGATCTTCTTCCAAGGTAATGTTGAAGCTTCAAGATTAAAGCAGCGCCAAAAGCTAGATTCCACATACATCTCCTTGTCCAAAATAACCTGTTAAACCTGAGAAAACAAACACGAAAACCTGCATAACATCGGCGGGATAAATCTGTATAAGGATATAATGCTTGTGGAATGATTATTTTGCAGATTCCTGGAGTTTATAAGTTAGAGATTTAATAAAGCATTTTATTATTCCGGAAGAAAAACAAAACTTTCAAAAATTTCAGAAAATTAAAACCTGACGCCGTCAGGTTGTAAAGCCTGTCGCCGTCAGAAATGATCTGACAGAATTCTCATGTTAAGTTTCCGGAAAATTTCTGGAAAAACCTATACCTTACTTCCTGGAATTCCTGCAAAATATCATTATGACTCGATACAAGCATTTGACTCAAACAAATACTAATATGTATGTTAATTTATTATTGTTACGATTCATGTTCATTTGTTCTAATAAACCGATTTGGATTTCCCTTACACTTAACTTTTGCAAAATACCTTTATATGTAGTTAAGACGAAGTTAAAAACAAGATAAAGCATTTTCACAATTTAGTTTCGAACATGAATCAATAATAATAAAAATTAAACATACATACGGAAACAAATAAAATCAAACAAACAAATGAATAAACATACAAAGCAAATAAAGCTTGGGTTGCCTCCCAAGAAGCGCTTTTCTTTATTAACGAGTCTTGTAGCTAGACTCAAAGTCAGGCTTATCTAGTGTCGCTTATGCTCACGTATCCGAGTGTGAGCCATCTAATTGTTGCCTCATCTTTCTTGTACTCATCATTCAGCTCCAGACATCCATGATAATATCTCTTATTTTTCTCATGTGGATATTTGAGCCCCTTTCTCTTATCATTCTCACTTAACAAGTCAATAGGCACAAGTCTATTGCAAGATTCAATGGAGAAGTTCTTAAACCTAGGATGTGATCGGGGCATTTGGTAAACAAAATCTTCATCCTCATCCGAGAATGTAATTAACCCGTCCACAAGTTTCTCGTCAAGGT
Source organism: Artemisia tridentata subsp. tridentata (assembly GCA_021014915.2). Lineage (NCBI taxonomy): Eukaryota > Viridiplantae > Streptophyta > Magnoliopsida > Asterales > Asteraceae > Artemisia > Artemisia tridentata. The sequence continues at coordinate 163,131,187 of CP139501.1, read as the reverse complement.
TGGTCGACCTTTTGAAGGGTTCTCCAAAAATGACTTGGGTTAATTTGTTATCAATAAATTCTCCTAAATTCTCCATAACCATAAAATCCACCAAATACACAAAACTTCCTACGAATACGTGTAGTGGCTTAACCCTAGCAACAATGTTATCTCCTTGATATTCTAGCTCATCTACCATGATTTTATTATAATTAGCGCGAGAGATAATGTTCATAGGCAAAGATGAGTTAAGATAAGCATGAAAACTATGATAACCAATTTTACATGGAAATTGCATGTTAAAGAGGCTATCCTTTTCGATCTTAGTCCTAGGGTCAACATACTTAAAGGGATCAATTTCCTCTTTTCTTCATTCCCTCGTTAACTACTTCTCCATTACCAGCATCCTCATCGGAGTCTGAGTCTAAAATGGACTAACTGCATAGTCATTCTCATGGTCAGACTCCTCCATCTCAGAATTGTTACCAAAGTGGTGGTCGGGTGAAAGGTTGTTGTTTTCTACGATGGGGGCGGGAACGGGTAGTTGGAAGTTTGCACGGCGAAAAATACGAATAACAGGGATCAAGCGATCACTATTACTCATGAGGTAGGTGGAAGGTGTCACAAACAAAAGTACAAAGAAATAAGATAGACTAAAGAAAAACCTAGAAAAATAAAATAAAAATCTCACTAGAAAGGAATCTAGTGAGTAGACCTAATAAAATAAAAATTCAACCTAAACAATAACTATTCCCCGGCAGCGGCGCCAAAAACTTGATGCGTGGTTTTGCGACCTTACAACAGGTTTTACCTCTCGAGGGATCTCAAGAGGCTTGCAATCCCCACCAGGCAGTGTACCTGACCGATGTAGTATAGTGTAGTGGCAAGTACCGGGGGATTGATCGTTCTCTAGGGGAATAGTGTCGTTAGGATTGAAAAACTACTCTAATAGGTCTAAGGGTGAGGGAAGATTCTTTTTGTATTTTTATATTTTTATGAAAGCAAGTAAAATCTCGGGTTTGAAGGAGTGGGCGGAATTAGTTGCTAGTCAACTAACCCAAATAACTACAAATGCAAATAAAATAAAATAACTGAAAATGAAAAGGTTGTGAAACTTATATGGAGAGAAATGTGTTTACTTAGATTTCCTTACTCCCTAACTATCTTTTACCGGTTGATTAGTGTGTATTAATTGCGTGGATGACGGGTGTATTCCTTAATACCAATCGTGGGGTGGCGTACGTACTTCCCCAACTCTACAAGCTCCTACTTCACTCCTATGTCGAGCCGGCTAAGAAGCTCCTAACATGGGATCACTAGAATTCGCTCATGCATTAAATACAACCATAAAAACCTCAGTACGCATTGGTTCATGTTTCTTAAGACGTTCAAGCAAGTTACCGTATAGGAGGTTAGCCAGTTTTCTTAAGCCTAACATCGATAAACAATCATCCAATACAATTAATAACACACCAACAACCAATAATCAATAGTTAGGTTTCATTAGATCTAAGAAAACACAAGATAAATCTAGCCTAGCATGTTAAATAAAAGACAAGAACAAGATATAATCAAACAACACATAGACATATTGAATGATTAATTGATTACTTATCTTCAATTGAACATGGGAGATCCAAGGGTATAAAACCCTTAAAAATGGCAGAAAAATCGTCTTAGGGTTTCTCCTCACAAAGTTGCACACTAATGACTAAAAATTATGAAAATATATATAGGAAAACAGATCTGACAGCGTCACGTTATGGAGCTGACGCCGTCACCTCGCCGCGGTTAGGGTTTCTTGATGGCCTTCTTGACGCCGTCCCCTTTTTAATCCTCCAAAATCCTCTCTGGCGCGTCAAGGGTTGACGCTGTCAGGCTTGGGCTTGACGCTGTCAAAGGTACTATTCCAGCAGATTTTGAGACTTTGTCGTTTTCTTCACTTTTATGCTCCAAAAACGTCCAAAATGCTTCCTTTTCCAAATTTCTTCTCCAAAGTACCTAAAATGACAAAAGGAATGATTTAGGGCAATATTTGATCAAATAAACACGATTTAGGGCTTAAATGACCCCCTAAAAGCGGTACACTTTTCGCCTCATCACCCATCCAATTCGCCATATCTCCCAATTCCACTTCGTTAACTCCCAAACCATATAATTTACTTTTACCATAATTTACCCGTAATCCCGACACCTCTTCGAAGCATCTAAGTATACACATAAGTGACTTAGCATTCTCTTTGTTCCATTCGCCAAAGAAAATATTATCATCCGCATATTGTAAGTGAGAAACCGTGACATTATTCAACCCAACATTAACTCCTCTAAAGATGCCCTTCTCAACCGATTCGTTCAAAATAGCATTTAAACCTTCCTCTGCCAATATAAATAAAAAAAGGTGCTAACGGGTCTCCTTGACGTACACCCCTCTCGATCCCGAGCTCCTCCAATGGTGAACCATTAACAAGTATGGACACCGAAGATGATTTAAGACACGCCTTCACCCATTTACATCACTTATCCCCAAACCCCATCCTCTTCATAATGTTCATTAGCAAATTCCAATTAATACTATCATACGTCTTTTCGAAATCCACTTTGAGAATTAAACTCTTTTCCTTCGTTCGTTTCAGGTATGTCATTGTCTCGTTTGCTATGAATACCCCATCAAGAATGTATCTACCTTTTATAAATGCGTTTTGTATTTCCCCTACCACGCACCCTACCACACGTTTGACCCTTTCCGCTAAAATTTTAGTAATAATTTTATAGTAACAACCTATAAGGCTAATGGGACGAAAATCCCCCAAACCAATAGGGTCTTTAACTTTAGGAATAATGATGATGAACGATGCGTTGCATCCCCTTGAAATCTCTATAGACTCCCAAAACCATGTTACCGCCCTAATTAAATCCGTTTTAATAATGTCCCAAGTTTTCCTAATAAATTTGAAATTGAAACCGTCGGGACCCGGAGCTTTATCCCCCCCACAACAACGAATTGCTTCCCATATTTCTTTTTCGTCGACCGCCTTTTCAAGATTTTGAGCATCCTCCATCGTTATTTTTTCAATCTTATTACAACAAAATCTTGGCCTTGTCCTACCGCCATCGAAGAACAAGGATTTGTAGTGCCTAGCCATCTCCGTTTTGATTATCTTAGGATCTTCACACCATACTCCATTAATCATGAGACCTCTTATGTTACTTTTATTATTTCTTCGCTTCACATATGAGTGAAAGAACTTTGAGTTTTCATCACCCTCGATACCCCATTTAACTCTATTTTTTTGATGAAGCATATTGATATATTCCCTCTCTTTAACCTCCCATTGTTTCCTCGCTTCCAACCATGCATTTCTCTCATTTTCATTTATTTTCTCTAATTGATCCCCAAACCTTCTTTTACTCCATATTCTAAGAGTCGCCTTAACATTCTTCATTTTATCCTAAAACCTATGTGACAAATAGTAAATTTTCCCTAATATTAAATTTATGACCGTCCATTTATTATGACTAAATCACTAGATTAGGCATTTACATGATTATCACGGAAAACAGACCCGCACACTGTGTCACACAGTAATCTCACCAAAGACAGTGAAATTTTCCCATCTCACATTTTACCCACTATAATATAGTAAAAACGAGAGGTTATCTCATTTTTACTCAGAATGACACCACACGTGTACCAATGTCTCAACAGTAATAAATTTAAAACTCAGAAATTATTGTAAATTCATAAAACTCTAAATTCATCTCAGTATAATAAAAGCATCTCTAAAAATCCATCCTTCCATATTTATAACGGATCCGGGAAGGACCCGAGTTTAACTCAGTTCAGCAAGACGCGGGTATTATTTACTCACTCTCTTAATTAATTCTATCCCTATACACTTAAAATAAAACACCCCACTCACACAGTTATCAAAACCTTGTCTTCTTTCCCCTAGGTATTTTGTCCGCCCCCTCCTTATCCCAAAATCAAATCGATATATCACCATCCATCATCTCTGCCATCCTTTTCTTTTTGACCTAAGCGCTCCCACTCGTTTTCACTAGCCTTGAAATTCCCCAAGTCAAACCTAGGAGATTACATTAGAAGGAGAAATAGCACTCGAATGGAAGTATTATCCCTCCCAAATCCGAAAGCAGTGATGGAGTTACTCTCCATATTCTTCTTTTTAAACCAATATTCCAAGGGAAATCGAATCACACCTCCACAACTTCACTCAAAGTTTCTGAGAAGATTTAGATCACTCAAAGAAGAACAAGGGATTCTGGTGATTGTGGTTCGATTTGGAATAGTTGGGTTTCTGGATTTGAGTCTTGTTCGAGTCTCTTGAGTTCATCATCTCTCGAATCATTGTAAGGAATTAAGATTTGTATCCGAATCTTTTCTATTCATATCATGTTAAATTGTTTCTGTTAATCTTAGGTCGAACAAGTAATAATTTAGGTTGTTGGATTCTATTGATTTTCGGTTATAAATTATTGTCCAGAAGTTAAATTATTGTTACTGTCAAAATTATAGATGTTGTTGTTGTTGTTTCGTGTGGCGTAGGAACTAAGAATCTAGAAACAATCTGTGAGATAGGATTTTAATAAGCATTGTGAATGTTGAAACCTTACCTTTAGGTCGTATAAGCCAAACAAAACCCTTAGGATTGATATGGAAATTAAGCCGAATGATGTTGTGTTGAGGAGTATTGTGTATTAGAACCGTTCGAAATGACTCACTTTTTCTTGGTTTAGAGAAAATATTGCGATTGTAAATCTTGGTCTCAATTTTAGTCGAATAGGACCAACCAAACGAGGTTTTTGGGTGGTGGCCTTAGACTGGGAAAACCACACTTCGTAGGGGAGGTTCTGGCCGAATGGTTGTGCCAAATTAGATCCACCCAGGGCAGTCACCATGGTGGTGAGCTAGCCGAGGGCTAGACCACAACTAGAGGCAAAAGAAAGCTCACTCAACCCCTCGGTATTTAGAACCCAAAAACATGAGAGGCAAGAACTAAGGGAATGTACCCTTGGTTCAAGCTTAGAACGCACCCACTTTGACCCAAGGTCGAACCCTATTCGGAGTAGAACTTTCCTTGCTCAACTCGAACCCACAAGATTGTCAAAACTCGAATAAGTTACCTCGTATTGGCTTGCTTTAGGCTATGATACAATGAGGTGCCAAAGGTCCTCTTTTGTAATAAGAATTGTGCATTATCGTTAGGAACCATTTCCTTGTCGAAACGTGAAGAGTGAGCCCAAAACCAAGCCACTCATCACACCGAGACTTCTATACTTTAGAGTTGAGTAGTACTCAACCCAAGGTGAGCCGAGTCATGAGTTTCCTAAGCTCTTGATGTCGAAATACTAGGCTAAAGACTTCCCAGAAAAACGCACAAAGTCTTTTAAGACTTTTATGTGCGTGTGATATTGTTCCTACCAGGCCAAACCCAAAAGCAGCCCACGTAGGACTACTAAACAAGCCCAATCAAAACCCCTTTGTCCTAAGCCCATGATGTATTATGCGAGTAATTAGTTTCAGCCCACCAGGCCCAATGTGGCTGTTGGTGGTGAGCTTCCTCAGTCCAGCCCAATGCCGAGTTCCCCCCTCCTTCTCTGATTCAGTTGGGCCGCAGCCCAACAAGATGGTAAAAATGTAAAACTGTAATTATATATACATGTATAATAGCCGAAAGTTAAAAGAAGGATAGCCGAGAACACGAGAATAAAATTTTAACGAAAGCTTTTATGTAAAAACTCGTGAGACACAACTTAATATTCGTCTACTAAATAATTGGACCATTAATTTGTGATTGTCACTTGGATGTCGTCTTACATTTATATATAATGTAAAACATAAAATTGGCAAAAGGAATACAAATCTTACATACATACCTAGGTCGTTAGAGTGTAACACTTGACTAATATTGTGACCAAATCGAGTTCTTACTAAGTACAAAATAAAACACATAGGTAAATATACAATTTGATATTTATTTAATCAACCAATAATCACGTCGTTATTAAAAGCTAGAAAATGAAATATAACATAAACTTTACTTAAAGTACCATAACGAGATCGAAGGTTTTCCTAAAGTTGTAAATTGTAAGCACAAGTCGAAACTAACAGTAATAACTAGATAAACTTGGTTCATTTTAATAAACGAGATAAACTAAATTTTTATTAAATCAACTTTATATTATATTTTCTCAAAACATTAAACTATTAGATAATAAACGTCACTCACACCTAATTTTATTTCAAAAACCTATATAATTAGATATAACGACCAAACTACACAACCTTAATATATATATATATATAATATATATATATATATATATATATATATATATCACACCTCGATTATATCTATTCGTGCTTTAAATCGTTCATTCCATTTCTTTCCAAATTCCGTCACTCAAGTTCCTATAAAATTCTCGTTTCCTCATTTCCGTACATATAAGTCATTCGTAGAGCTAAACCTTACCATTTCTTAGGGAATTCATCCGTAACCTCACTTGCTGCCACACAAGTGACAACAACATAAACACTCTAAAATATTGGAATTAAATTCTGAAAAGACTTAATTTAATACTTGAAACTAAAATAGGGTTTATTAATCTAGGTTGCGTGTTGGTGCCGTACACTCCTTAATTTCACAGCATTCACTATTCAGACCGTTAAAGGTGAGTTTATAGCCCATCTTTAATTATACTTGTTTTATATGAATGGGGTGAGAAACATGCAAAACCAAATTTTATGGACCATTAATACTATTTTTACCAAAGTCATTGCGCAGTTAGCCTAAGCCTTGTTATGTCCCTTACTGCCCGAATTTCATGAACCGTTAATTCCCGACAGGAAGCGTGAATATTATAAATAGATCTATTGGGAGTAACGTCCCCGTTCGGTTTGACCGGATAGGCAAACCAACGTATACCATATCAAAGTACAAGTGTCTGGGATAAACACTTGCCAAGGCCTTTATATTTAACATGCCTCTAGAGCATGCAGACCTGTTACAGCTTCGGTTGCATGAACTTAGTGCTAGCGTAATAGAATATAAATGTGACATTTCAATGCTCACAAACAAAGCTGTTGGTCCAAATTTGTTATAATTGTTTTAACTTAAATCTATGAACTCACCAGCTTTTTGCTAACTTTTAGCATGTTTTTCTCAGGTATCTAGAATTAAGCAAGTGTGGCAAGGCTTGGCAAGGCGACGGACTTTTACTATTGGCCAAAGTGTTTTAACAAATGTTTATGACTTGTTTTTGAGGGACCATTAAACTTGTAAACAAACTTGAAACATAAATATTGTGATAAATGACTTAAATAAATGAATATGTTTTTACAAAATGTGTAATTGGTTCTTCGTTACCTCGCGTTATGATTTCCATTTCAGTAGCACCCCCTGATTCTAATGCTTCCGCTAGGACAAATTTTGGGGGTGTTACAACCTACAATCTAGCCGAGTACTTCTTACCTCTATCTTCCAAGCGTCTTCAACCACGTGAATAAAGTCCGTTTCCTTAAGCCATACGTTAAAGACACGAAACAATTTTGGACTGAAATCCAACTCCACGTCCTTTAAAACTATCGGACAATGATCTGATAATTTACGATCCAGAGCCACAACCGAAAGATTACCCCATAGATTATTAAACTCATCATTTAATAAAAATCTATCCAACTTACTAAATTTCAACCCATCATCGCTTATCCTTGTAAATTTCCTCCCACCCATTGGAATTTTAACTAACCTCATATTATTTATGAAATCATTAAAATCACTTGCCTCTTTCAAATTCACTTGAGAACTAAATCTATCGTCAATACTTCTAACCACGTTTAGATCACCAAAAATGCACCATGCACCGTGCCATCTATGCATCAATCCCGATAATCTATCCCATAACGATGCTTTTTGACGAGTCACATGAGGCCCGTAAATACATACCAAAAATACATCCTCGTCTTTCCCTTGCCATAAACCCCTCACTGCGATAAATCTTTCATCTCCAATTGCCTCTTTACACATAAATACCATCTTATCCCATATGAGTAGTATCCCCCATGAATTCCCATTTGTCGTTAGTTGCACGTATCCATATCCCATTCTCCCCATATATCTTCAACCCACTCGTCATCAACCACCCCACTTTTTGTTTCTTGTATCCCAATCATATCCGGTTTTTCAGTCCTAATAATTGATTTAATCCATCCCTTTTTCCCACACTCCCCAAGCCTCTAATATTCACTGAAATCAATTTCATAATATAACTAAAAAAAACGAAACATAACAAACATACCATATCAATTATTGGGCTTGTAGCCCACTGTCACCAATATCACATTTCTCCATCTCTCGCTGTCCATTCTGTACCACCATGTCTTCATTTTGTACCCACGACACCCTATCAACTCTCCAATTTCCTTAATTTGTTCGATATTAATTTCACATTTCGCGTTATTCGTGTTACCTTCCTGATTAGTCCCGAATCTGAAAGTCCCACTACCTTCTCCATCGCCATCATAGAACTCTTTAAATACGTCCGCGATACCATTTGTGGCCTCGCCTAATCCCCCTACCTTGATTTTCCTTTCCATCTCCTTTGCTTTAACTATACTCTCCTTTGCTTTAACTATACTCCTTCTGCCCACTTTCTTATTACTCTGATTTTCTCTGAGGTCCTTCCCTTGGTTGAACGTAGTAACAAAAGTATCTTCGACGAACTCATTTACTTGTGATGATTTCCTCTTTTTCTTTGATCTACCATCATTCCTCTCCGTCGAACTTGTTGGTGACACTTCCCTTTTTTCCTTTCTAGCCATTAGTTCCTCCTGGTCTCGATCATTCATTTTTTCTTTCTGTTTCCATTTATTCTCGTTGGTAACAATATTGGTATTATTATCTGTAACACCCCTAAATTTTGTGATATGCAGCGGAATTTAAATTGGGTGTTACTTCATGGCACAACAGTTGAATGTAGAAAACGATCACCAATTTGGTCGTTTTAAAAGATTTATCATTCGAATATCAGAGTTTATGAAGTAAGGTCCCCGTGGTTTCAAAGTTTATTAAACAAGTTTTCGAATGATATTTATAGCCTTCATAATTATCCGGGCTCCTCCGTGCCATCCGTGCTCATTATGGACCTGAGATAAATACATGCTTAAAACGTCAACACAATGGTTGGTGAGTTCGTGGAGTTTGATAGAAAATAATTTTCTTTGAAAGGTGTATAGTGATTGTTGAAATAAATAATAGTTCTTCATGAAATAAATAACAAGTTGTGTTGTATAAAAATCCACAAGCGAATCATGTATGATCTCCAAAATCATAAGTTTCACGTTATAAATGAAGCTGAGCTACGTTGTTATACGCTCGAAATAGGATGCTGAGTCAACTTTTAAAGGTAACGATATACTAAGCATTTTGGGTTGTCTTGTGAAGAGTTCTCATTTAAGTCACATATGATAACAATTTAAGTTCAAGTACAGGATTCAAAAATCATATCACATAGTGGGAATAGTAATTTAGAGTCTGAAATCTATCAGTGTAAAGTGGTGGTCTTCTAAATACAGCTGTATCCTAGGATATATATGAAACATTCATATATTCATAAAGTTATATTGCCCTAAGCCTCATGACTACGCAAAACGTTAACAGTTCCGTAAAACGGCGGTGCCCCACCAGGGTTACTGATGGGTGATTAAGCCCTCATGTTAATAGGTGACTTGCCAATTCCTATTTTTCTCAAATATAGTGCATCGCGACTAAATACGACTAACCATAAGGCATTCCGTCAAAGTATTTAGTGGGATAGGTTGTCAGCCTCTAACAGGTTTCGAAGCTGTTCACTATATTCGCGCTCACCGCAGTGATTAATGGCTCATGATCGAGGGACTTTATGGCAATAAAGTAAACTTAGGCAATATAGGTTTCAGGGTGCATGAATTATGTGTAATTTTTGTTTTGGCAATTATTTCTAGTGAAATGTAGAAATATCATAATAAAGTAACAGTACATTCATTTGTCACATGAATGCATACAATAAGCCTCAGTGTCAAGTTACATCATGTAGTGTAAAAATGTTATCTCTCAATTCTAGTGTTTAAGCTTAGCGAGCAATTTGCACATATAATGAATATATATTACTCTCAAGAGTGATTCAAACATGTAAAGCATAGTGGATGATTTTGAGTAAATCATAAGAGTTTATATACATAACTTAAAACAGTTAAAGCATGTATCTCCCCCAAAACGTATAAATCAAGTATTAAAATAGGAGGGGCCACGACTCACGGTAAGTCATAAGAGTTTTCATAGTGCTTATAAAAGTATTGTATTGCAAAACAAATCATATATTTGATAAATGGGTAGAATATTTCGAAGCATGTATCTCCCCCAAAAATAGTTAGAAAACCGGTAAAAGTAGGGGCCATGAACTCACCTGGAGCGTATCTGACAAGACGAAATTATAAGACCAAGTAAACGATCACGAAAACTTCTTCAATACTAGACCTGAATATAAGCGAAGTCTAAGAGTCTAATTTACTACTAATAACGAATGTGGAAGGGATAAATCGTATAACGATTTGATCAGTGATGTGAGTGTGTGATATGCTTAAAATGCCTCAAGTTAAAAATATAATATATCTATAATATTATCTTGGTTCTTATATAAATCGACCAAAATATTACTTTCTCAAAATATGCTAAAATGATATGCAAGTGAAGTTACTAAATTTCTAATAACGAAACTTTAATAATGCATAACTTAAATTGAAACATGCATATGAAATGAAGGGTGCAAAATGAAAATAAACTAAGAATGTCAAGTGAAGTTAAATAGGTCCTTGTCCTTTTTCAGAATTTTATTCTTTTTAATCTAACTGTGATTGCGTTATGTCGTTAGTCCTCGGTTAAGTCCAAAGTCTATAATAGTCCAGATCTTGTCCATATGTCCATAATAGGCTTGGAGTTCAATGGTATGTCAATTTAGGTCCTTTATAAACTGTTTTCACAGCCTCAATCTGTCAGTTTCATAGTTTGGCAATTTTGGTCCCTCTAGTTAGTTCGCGTTACATTTTTAGTCCTTATTGTATAAAATTAACGGGAAAAATATTCTAAAAATTTCTATGACTTTATTAAGTTCATTTTAGCTTATTTCAAGTGCTTATTCCAGGAAAGAGCTTATTTTTGTATCATTGGGCCGATTAACGAAATGCAATAAGGCCCATTTAGAATTTTAGAGGCGAGGGTATGTAAACCGTTTTGGGCCTGGACTTGGGCTGTTTTTATGATCATGAAAATATATTATATGGGCCTGTTGGACTGGTTAATCACAAAAGCTTAGTGGGCTTTAGTTAAGTCCAAACCGAAATTATAAATTTTATGAAATTCAAGTTCTAGTTCTATATATGGCGAGTGACAACTAAAAAGATTTTATTTGGGCGTGCTTAAGAGTTTATGAGGTCTAGGTTAAAACACGAAAAAGGTAGTTTGCTAGGTGGTCTATCAACGGGTGTAAAAAGATTGGGGTGTTATGTTGGAACAATCGAGTATAATTAGGTGAGAGTTGGCCTAGTCGAACACATGTTTGTATGTGAAAAACACTTTGAAAAATTTTAATTCTTTCATGCCCGGTTTAATTTTATTTTTAGTTTGAGCTCGTTTGGAGGTTTAAAGATCTTGTATTTGTTTCGACTTTGTGTGATCTTGTACTCGAAATGTTAACGTGTTTATGAGTTATTAGACTCATCTAGATATGAAAACAAAACATGATTTCGAATATAATTAACAGTACGCGTATAATGGAGAAAAGAAATACATACGATTCAAGTTATATGGAAATTATGCATGCAACCATTGTAAACGTGAGAGGGATGCTGTTGAGACTTCCAAGATGAATACTCGTCATCTCTCATGAGTTACTCTTAGAATATCGAATGCATGCAATAAACATACGTGTGAATATATATATGTGGCAATGTGAAACTAAAAATAGAGTGAGAGGTGGTGTGAGTTGTGTTTCTCAAGACTCTTAAGCCTTCACAGTGGAGTTGTCATCCCTTGTAAACTTGTCATGCATTAATACAATGTAAAAATACGTTCGAGTATGGAAGTAAAAGAGAATATGCATGTATGTGATAGTGGGATGTGGAGTGTGAGACATGAAATTAAAAGAGATGAATAACACTTACTACACCTCTTTAAGGTGGTGAGGAAATTGAGGAGGTCTGTTAGGAATATAAATATTCATATGAAGGCTCGGTCACCCCGAGTATCTAATTAGCATTTATATAGCTCGTAGGCTTATATATATTCGTTTAGTAGTATTAGTATTATCAGTATTATTAGTGTAGTAATATATATTCGTGGAGTGGGTCGGGGCTTTCCCCACTGTCAGCTCACTCCACAGCCCACTAGGGGCACAAATATTAGGACTATATATATAACCCTTCCCACACAAGGGAAGGGTGGAACTCTTGTAACTTTCACACACACTTAATCTAATTGACACAAGTTTTCCCAACTCTCTCTCTCTAGTTCATCTCATCTTACTAACTCATCTACCATGGATCTAATCTTCCATGAACCAAGACCACCCAAATCAACCACACAATCAAGATGGTTATTTCCTAAAATTGGTATCAAGAGCCATGGTTAGGTTCGGTTTGATTGTGTGTTGGTTCTAATTTTTGGTTCGAACATTTCTGCTTAAAACTGTGTCACATATGCTGTTCGAATCTATCAATTTGCTCATTCCACTTTAAATGTCAGTATTCAATCCATCGCTTTCCTAATTCACATGTGGGCCTCAAATTTTGGTTGGTATCATTTTTCTTTGTTCGAATTTTTTTCTTTTCACATACTGCTCGAGATCTTGATGTGTTTTAATATTCATGTGGGCCTCCAACATTTGTTTTTAAGCATTTGCAACTGTGGTCTATTGTTTAAATGGTTTTGAGTTGGTGTTTGTGGCTTATTTTTGTTACACGTTTTATTAAGATCTCTTTTAAACGGGTGTTAACTTTTGTGTTGAGAGGTATAAGATTAGCTGGTTAACATGTGAGTTTATACATGTGATGAAACATAACGAGCTGTTTATCTTGTTTTCGGCTCCCGTTATTTTGTGGCATTTATGAGGTCATCAACAAGTGCATATCGTTGATACCTTGATGGGTTGGATAGCTCGTTGTTTTTGTTTTCTGGTTCGCATTTATGGGTTGTTGTCTAGTTGTTTTGAGTCCGATCTGGTGTGTAAAATGATGAAGTTCTTGGATGCGGTTTGTGTATGATTTTTGGATGGTGTTTGGCTGTTTGCCAAGAATGGATAATGGGGACAAAATGGGTGATAGTGACAGCTTTGACTGGTCAAAGACGCGGTTTGTCTATAAGCTCACGAACTCGGTTTGTGTATATAAAGTGTACTCGGTTTGTCTGTTTAACCACGAACTCGGTTTGTCTGTTTAACCACGTACTCGGTTTGACTGAATAATCACGAACTCGGTTTGTGTATATAAAGTGTACACGGTTTGTCTGCATAATTACGAACTCGGTTTGTCCATATGCTCACGAACTCGGTTTGTCTCACGAATGCGGTTTGTCTGTACAGTCATGAACTCGGTTTGTCCATTTACTCACAGACTCGGTTTGTGTATATAAGGTGTACGCGGTTTGTCTGTCACTCGGTCAAACGGTCAAACGACAACAACATACATAACCAACAACCTCAAATCCCAGACCATCCTAAACCCACAATAACAACAAACACAAAAACATAACAAAGGAAGTGCTTGATCTCAGTTTGCTCACTAATTGTCACGCATCTTTAAAGATTTCGTGTGAACAAATACCCATCATTGATCGATGTGATGTCAAACTCCATCTCTATATTCGAAAATTCAAGATAAGACACTACAAGACTGTTATCATGCTCTCTTTCATTTCGTTCAAACAAGGAAAATCAAACAAAAAGGAAATCAAAGATCTCAGTTATCTCCTTTGGTATTACAAGATTCATCTACAAATGACACCAAAGAGACTTTACCATCATTGATCTATATCGAAGCTACACTTCGTTGAATATACGATCATTAAAGAAAAGAACTAAAACAAAAGTGTTTCAGTCTCCTTTTGAATCGGTTACGGAAAAACAAGAGCAAAAACGAATGAATTCATTCACATCACTTACCAGAGTCCTTTGTGGTTTGAAGATTTTGAAGCCTTGTTATGCTATAGGATTCGTTGGTTAAGGATAACAAGAAGATTTAATGGTGTGTCTGTGTTGGGATTAATTTGAGAATCAAAGGGGCAAATTATGTGTTTGATGACCGAGTTTGGAGTGATAAATGAAGTAGGGAGGCAGATCAGTGTTTGATGAAGTAAGAGATTAGGGTTAGTGAGGTTGGAGGAGAAATGGATGAAAAAGGGGGGCGTATTTGTTTAAGTATGAGGAGATTAGGTTAAGTTTGTGATGGGTGTGGTATTAATACCGCATTATTAGGGTTAAGTGGGATATGGATCGGGTAGTTAATTGTTTTGGACCCATGCTTGTTTAACTTTGTCAATGGGCTGGTAAAATTACGTGATACAATGTGACGAAATGACAAAGCACAACAGGTCACAGTCTAGAAATGCATACACCTTGGTATGGATTGGGTCTATTGGTTACTTTGGGCCCAAGGTGCTTTAATAAGCAAATATGGATTTGGTCTATTGGTTATTGGTTAAATATGGATTGGGCTTAAATCGTGACCTTGGGCTGAGCTTATTGAACTGATATCACTATGGACGATTGTGAATTGAACATAACAGAACTTAGCTAGTTCGACTAGTTAGTGGACGAAAGTGTAGTAATTTTTTTTGGATTCACAATTTTTTGTAAGTGTTTGGCTATATGAGTGAGACTTTGGTCGCATATAATCTCCCAAGGATATTCACGTCACGGGTCGTATTTGGGTTTATGAATATCAACGTAGATTCAGAGGTGTGGATTTGCCAGCATTGTCTAGTGATGCCTACTATTTGAGTGAGCCTGCGGTTTGATATTTGCAATTTGAGTTACAGTTGACTAATTACAATTTGATTAATTGCTAATTGACAAGTTGCTATTTGACTTGTTGCGACTCGACTGATTGGGATGCTACCAGTTGCGATTTGACGTTGCGAGTTAACACTTGCGATTCGACTTATTGCGATATGGTTGATTACGATTTGACTTGTGGCAGCTTGACAAACTGTGACTTGACTTGTTGCGATTTGATCAAGTAGTGATTTGACTTCTGTGACTTGAATCTCGAATGTTAATATTGCACTTCACTATTAGGCTATTCGTGATGATTTCACGGTTTCACTTGTAGATTTTAGAAAATCCCGCGAAAGATTTGATTTCTCGGTTTAAATCTCAAGAGCTGTAAAATCCCGTGAAATTAATTTTGGACAAGTAGGCAGGACTTGGATTTAGACAAAATAAAACTTAAGTGGTTGACTATTTTTTTTCGGGATAAGTTTGTGCTTCAAGATCAGCAGGAATTGGGAAATTATGGTAACTTGGTTGGTTTGTTAATTCACGGGTTGGTGTACTTAGTGTCACAAACATCTCGGGGTGGATGGATGCACGATGTTTGTTGACCCTTGCTCAAGCGTATTTAAGGTGATTAGACCTGGATGTTCAAGAAGTGGATATATACAATAAAGGATGGAAGGTTGGGTATATATCACTACCTACATTTAAAGGAGTTACGTTGTTGTGCTCAATATAGGTTCTAAATCACAATTGCAATTTAAGGTGATTAGACTTGGATGTTCACGAAGTGGATATATACAATTAAGGATGGAAGGTTGGGTATATATCACTACCTATATTTAAAGGAGTTACGTTGTTGTGCTCAATATAGGTTCTACATTACAAATTAAGTGCAAGTATAAGTCGCGAACTTGTCCTTTATCAAGCTTCATCAAGAGATCGTCGTTTCTCAAGCTTCTAACGGGATTGTTGTACAAGATCTTCTCAAGAGGTGGTCACACTTAAAGACAGGAGGTGATTTGTTTGGAGACATGTTTTAACCTTTTACTCACTTTAAAGTCATATGCATTTCATCAAGCGGTTTTGGCATATTACGAGCTTCAATGAATTGTTAATCTACTAAACCATTGATGATGAGGAAAGCAAGGGGTTACTACAAGAGAGTCTTAATCACCATCTTCGTTGCAGTAGTTTCATTTGTCTCTTTCCATGTTTTGTGCCTGACAAATTCACAAACATCACGGACTCTCAGCTTTGGCAAAAAGGTCATTTCATGTCCTTTTTGAGGGGGAGAATTATCGCAAGTTTCCTAGAAGTTCCGTCTCCAGCGATGTGAATTTTAGCGGTTCCGGTTACAGCGGGTCAGATCGTATCGGTTCAGTCTACAGCAGTTTGATACTTACTGTTGTGCAGTTAGTTCTTGAATTTATTTCTCAGATAAATCTCAAGAACTGTAAAATCCTGTACACAGTACGACAACTATTCCACATCCAAGTAGCTGGGTCAGACAGCTTTGTTTGATAGGACTGACTATGAGTCATGGGCACTTCTAAGAATTAGCGCATGTTTCTTCTCTTTTTGGCTAGTCAACAGCACAAGATGATCATGAAGTTAATCTGGTATTCTTTATTTGTGATTGAAGTTGAATTTCACGAAGGCGTCTACTTATTTTATCTTGAAGTCGGGGTTGGTTGGATGCATGACCTTCAATGATAACTTGCTCGTGCGTAAAATTTAAGTTGAAGACTTGGGTTATCTAGTTACCAGTAGTCGGGGTAACTATCACTTAAGAGTTATTGGAGTACTCAGTGTCACACGTCAATGACGATGTCGATAATCGCAAGAGGTGTTAATGTCTCATACTTTGGTTGGGTATTGAGCACTTAGAGATTTGCTTGGAGCATTAATTCTCTACACCGTTCTTCCAACATTAGTGCAAGCTTAAGTAACAAATTTGGGGACTTCGTCTTCAGTTTTCAGTATTGGTATATCGGGTTTTCTTCATCGAGTGGTCACTAATCTATGTACAAGGTTGGTTAGTTGGCCAAAGGTTTTAAAAGTTGTGATGTGATCTGTAATCTTCACAAGATACTCTTTACCCAAACTGAGGTTCACCAAAAAATCAAAATCAGTCATGCCACATTCAATCTGTTACTATCTCATGGTTCATTCTTGATTTTGTAAAATCCCGCGAAAAAACTTATTTCTCGGTTTAAATCATAGATTTGTAAAATCCCGTGATGATGGGCTATGCGCTCTTGACCATGATCGGGTTAAAACCATTATCAAAGATCAGCTAAAACATCACAAATGGCTGGATCGGGGCAGTTAATCGACAAGATGTGACTACGGCGTTAGATCAGTATTATTTATTTGAGGCTGAAGTGAAATTTCATGGGTGCGTGTACTTAGTATCTGAAGATATCGGGGAGGTTGGATGAAGATTCTTCGAGATCCTTGTTCGAGCTCTCAATACAATGACGAGGACTTGGATATCTAGTTATTTTGTCTTTCTCTCTATTACAAAATAACTATCACTTTAAGGAGTCACGGTGTAGTGCTCAGTGTCACACGAAGATGTGGATATCCAAGAGGTGATGTACGTCTTATACTTGATGGTTGGTTGGTTGAAGAGTATAGAGTACTTAGGGATTCGATGTTGCACGAAGTCTCTACACCGCTCTTTGTCACGCATTAGTACAAGTTTAAGTCACAAGTTCGGGTTATATTACTTCAGTATCAAGTTCATCATATTGGGTTTTCTCCATCAGTGGTCACGACATCAAGCCGACAGAATGATAATGGGGTTGGTAACGAGTTAGATGAGAGAAGAAGTAAAGAGAGAGTAATGACGTCTGTACAAGTCAGTGCAGGCCTCGTTCTTCATCTAATGACGTCTGTACACATCAGTGCAGGCCTCGTTCTTCATCAGATGACGTCTGAATACCTCAGTTCAGGCCTCGTTCTTCAAAGAAAAGAAAAGTGTACGCTTGAGTGCACTTTATCTTCAAAAGAAAGGAATCTTCTTATTTATGGCCATTCTCATCAACAAGTTTTACGCTCTTTCCGTGCTTATTCAGTCTTCAAGTGGATCGGCGCACATTGGAGTATATTCTTATTCACTTGTTCAACCAAAAATTGCAGTTGACAAGCATATGCAATTTTTGAGGGGGGGAAAGGGTGAATAAACAACATGTCAGTCTTCAAGAACCGTCAAGTGGAGCTACTTACCGTTGATGGTATTCATATTCACTAGTTCAATCATCAAAAATTGCAGTTGGCAGGCATATGCAATTTTTGAGGGGGGGAAAGGGTGAATATGATTCTATATGTTGATTGATGATTGAGAAATGGTCATACGACTCCTGAATACGTCAGTTCAGGAGTCGTGCAAACCATGTTTCTCCAACACTACTTCTTCCGTCTATCAAGGTGTTGAAGAACATGGTCATGGAATGCTAATCTACATCGTCTCACGGGCTGGTACAATCAGTAACAAAGGGTTTCTAGTCAATGCTTCATGTACACTTCATTAGGCTACATGTACACATCATGATGATGATTCCGATTAATCGTAACCATCATGGGGGAGAGAAATGTGTACACCAAGGACGCACAGCAGGTTCACGTGATCGGGCTTAATCATATATTCCGGTGTTGAGAACCGCAGAGATGATCAGTGGTTCAACTTGTTACCTTGGTATTTACGTTTCACTGTTACGTCATGGGCTGATTAATCGTAACCATCAGGGGAGAGAGAATGTGTACATCAAGGACGCACAACAGGTTCACGTGATCAGGGCTTAATATCCAAGGATGGATACATACTATATATGATCAGTGGTTTAACTTGTTACTTTGGTGTTATACTCAAGACTGAAGAAGGTCGAGTCGTTAGTCTACTCTACATTCTCTGTTGGGTGTTATCATCTCATGTGTATGCTGCGGGCTGATGGGGTATATGTAAGGTTACTGGAAGGCATTTGGTGAGATAAAGATGATTGGTATTCCGTTCCTCCACATTGGGCAATCTTGAAGAAGGTCGAGTCTTCAGTCTTCTCTAACAGTCAAAACATGTTGTGTTCTTTTCTTACAACTTGATATTTAACTTAATCCCATGACAGTTCTTATTTGATGAGTTGTGGAGTTAAGTTAGGTTCAAGTTGTTCCGTAGTTTAAGGTTAAGTCCAACTTGATGTTAACCTAATCTCATGACAGTTCTTGTTTGATGAGTTGTGAGGTTAAGCTTAATTTCAGTTGTGGCTTAACTTAAACTACCGAAAAGATTCATAAGGTTTTTGACGGCGTCACTCAAGGACGGGAGTGTTAGAAGATTAAAGACGGCATGCATTTGGTTATCAAAAGACTTCTTCATATTATGGGCGTTCATCCAAAGTCTTCTTCCTATTATGGGTGTTCGTCAGAGGTTGTCAGATTGGGGGAGAGCACTAATTAGGGGAGAGTGAAAAACCAGAATCATTCCCTGATTGAAAGTGCTCACATTGCTCTTCAGCAAGTCAAGTGATGAATGCGAAGAAGATTCAGAATGCTGAGGAGTAATGGTTTCTGGTTCGTATCCTTGTACATATATACTTATTCATATTTTATACCATCTTGTAAATAGATATATAGAAATCCTGCAAATTGTAAATAGAGAAACGTAAAACCAGAAAAACCATAAAAATTGAAAAATAGAAAATACCAAAAATAGTTTCACCTAGGCATGTCTTCTGTTTATCGATAACATTTACGGACTTAGAAATGTCATTCAATAATGGCACGGGTCTTTAAATGAAGCTCGAGCAGAAGTTAAAATGGATTGTTAAAACATGTCTAAATGGCTTGCTATTACTTTAGATAGCAACCCGCGCTTCATATTGGGGAAAGCACGTCGCCAAAAAGACGGCTGTTCCTCCAACTGGGTGATGTTCACCTGGGCATGGATTACTTCATATCCATGTTTCCTGATTTGATGTACGTTTCAGTGCATCATTTCTTGTAAAAGAAGAGAAATCTTCTTAGTATAACAAATAGTTTTCATTCTATGATTCTTCTGAAAATTATTTGTAAGACACTTGGTGAATATGTGTTGTATGAAATTTGTTTATACTTGGAATATGCATATAATTTGTCTCTCAATCAACGACTACAAAACCTCACGACAGTTCTTGTTTGATGAGTTGTGGGGTTAAGCGTGATTTTAGTTGAGGTTCAACTAGAATACGAGTCATTGATTGAGGGGGAGAGTGAATTCAAATTTTATATCATCAAACGGACTTATTGGTTAAATCATACTTGTTAGAAATGGTTTTGTAGTTAATGGGGAATTAGTTGAAGAGGATCTTGCTTAAATATATCAAATGACCAAGTGTGTTAGTTGCTAGAAAGTTTAGGACATTATGTGCAATTTGCTTATAGTTTCCTAGCTTTATGTATCTAGAAGGTTCATTTGTGTTACTTTGGAATCCTCGTATAATCCCCAAAATGCTTTAAGACTCAAAACCTAAAAGAAGTTAGAAAACCAGTTGTGTTTGATGTTTTTGAATACTCCACTGGCATTTGTATGATCTAAATGAATGAGTTTCAAATGTTGTTTGTCTCTGCTGCTTAATGGTTGTTGATATTGTGCATATGTTCTCAGGACTCGCTTAGGTAGATTGCTATTATGTTAGAATCATGTTCCTAAGATCCTGAATTAAATATTGAAATCTGTGTGAATTGCCATGTTCATGATTGCTAATTGCTCTTCATGCTAGATAGTGATTTGACGTAGTTCCTGATTGGGGTTTGATTATAAGATGAACTTGGTATTATAATGTGGCAAGCTGCTGAAGGGTAGCTATTAAGGATCAGTGTATCTGTATGCATGCATATCTGTGTTGATATTCTTATGCAGATCCCATAGCCAAAATGAATGTGCCAGTTCCCATTCTAACCATTTAATCAGACGTTCAAATTCTATTGATTGGCTCGGAATTCACCACGACAACAACATCGGCAACAACAACAACAACAACACCTTCACCTCCACCACCATCATTTCAACAAAGAAGTACTTACTCGGATCTCGCCAAGAGGGGATCGACAATACTTGAAAAGATTTGTTGGTGGATGGATGATTGATGTTGACCACTGACTCACTCAGAAAAGCGAGTGATTACATCATCTGCGCAAAAAGGTCAATATCACTTGTGTCATAAAAGTTATCTTGTGCAATATGAGCAGTGAATCTCCCTCTTAGATTAAGGGGGAGCAAGTATGTTTCATCATCAGAACATGTTAAACCTGACCACATTTTCTCCCATGTTTTTCTAAATTATTTAAATCAATTGGGATCACAAATCTCAAAAGGTTTGAAATTTTTGATCGGGGGAGAGAATGTGATTTAAATATGAAACATGATGAAAATGTGATGTTTTGGATTTAAGTGTAAGCTCTCCCATATGTGCTAAACTCTTTTGTATACCAAGGCACATATTGAGGGGGAGCAAAATGTTTTGGGCATACAAGTAAGCTCTCCCATGTGTGCTAAACTACTTTATATATCGATGCACACATTGAGGGGGAGCAAATGTTTTGTGGAAACAAAAAGGATTTGGCATAACATGAGATCGTGACTCAGACTTAACAAATGAATTGACGAAACATATACTGTCATGAATCGAAAGGACATATCCTGGCCGGGTAATAATTTCAAGCTAGTCTAACTAGTGATGTAAGCGTGTCTCGAAAAGGATGTGTCTAAGTAGAGTGTACCGTTTCGAGAAACTTTCTATGGACTTGACCAGGACGGGTAATAATTTCAAGCTGGTCTAACCAGTGATGTAAGCGTGTCTCGAATCGGTCATGTTCACTGAAAGTGGATCAATTCAAAAAGTGCGAGCTTCACCTGACATGTGCAAATTTATAAAACAATCAACCGAGCACATGTTGAGGGGGAGCATTTGAAAAATATAAAACTCTCAAGTGTTTGCAAAAATGTGTTTCAGAATCATGAACACTTTGAGAGATTTTTCAAAGATTTGGTTTGGCAATCGTGGATGAATACCAAAGACCGACCATTTTAATTAATGCATGGAGTTATAAGGATGGTTAGGTTAGGTACAAGTTCCCACGATCCCGCCAGAGCCGGAGGGATCTACCCAGGGACAATCCACTAGTTAGTGTAGAAGTCCTTAGGTATGATTAAAAAGGAGAAAAGTGAATGAGGGAAAAGTGCCGACTGAGATGGAGCTAGTACTGGAACAAACCCAACAAGGTACTAGTAAGGAAGTCTCGGTAAGCACTGAAGGGGTTGAAGAATGAAAAAGAATTGTAAAGATAAAGGGTGAAAAGAAATAGCCCTCCTTACAACTTAGGCAGAAACCGGGTCAATACATATGCTGTCAGAATCACTTAGTTGATTGCTGGCATTGAAGACAAAGTATCATGGACCCAGTGATACGCTGCACAACCCTCCCTAGCCACTCAAGGTCCCTCAAAGGATTCTTGTTTCAATTGTCACGGAGTTCAATACATTCCTATCGTCTCTCTCACTCCGAGTTAGATGATATTGAATAGGTGGCAGTCCTCTCCAGCCTCCGATCACCAAATCAAAACGCACAACAGAGTCTAGAGCCACGAGATGCATAATAAGATCTCATAGGGACACGAATTATTTCTACACTGGTTGTTCAACTTTAAGGACACCAGGTGTAAACTTATGAGTCCTACGCAGATCTTAGCAATCTGCCAGAACATTCATGAGGGAATTTACAAATGTAATTCTCAATGATTGAATGGAAATTCCTGCCAGGGTCAACATCAAGCAGCCCTGAAAGCAGGTCACTTCGGTAATTCTTTATGGATTACGCTTAGTGGTCACGGCGGTTTCTAACGGTCTACAGTCGTGGAGTGATCTCCAGCGACTCACCTAATCGTTGAAATGCTACGGCATAGTCTTAAAAAGCCCTCTGTGGGTTTTCGATTAGGAACGGTCTTGGTAAGGATTAGAGAGAGTTTCCACACTATGCTGTTAACAATCTCGAAGTCCAAACCTGTAAGTACCGGTCGATTTGTTGCTAACTGTCGTATGCAGGAACTTCTGGCGGTTGTAGCAGTTGGATGCTGTAGCTGGTTGCTGTTGTAGCTGGTTGCAGACAAGATGCCAATCCATCATCACATGTTCACACTTCGCTATCAACTTAATCAAGGGATTCATGATCAACCTAAAAGACCTTCAACACTGCTTCCGCAACTCTGAAGCTGAAGATCATGATCCAGAAAAGTGTGAGCATGTCGACTCAACAATCCTCTACCACATGTTCACACTACATCATCATTGTAACTCAACAAAGTCATGATCAACCTAAAAGACCTTTAACACGGCTTCTGAAAACTCTGATGCTAAAGATCATGACATCAGAATAGTGTGAGCATGTCGGCTCAAAGAATAACACATCACATGGAAACATACTGCTGAAAGATGACTTGGAAACAAATGTTGGATGATAAAGTCGAAGAATACTCAAAGATCATCCAAGACAATCAATCAGTCATCAAAAGATTACTGCTGAATGCACAAAGTTTCAAGACATTGAAGAATCAAAGACTACGAGCTATGAAGACATGATCAGAAGACAAAATGCTAGAATTCAAGTTATTATTTCCGGGGTGACCTCCCTTAGGGGGAGATTGTTAGGAATATAAATATTCATATGAAGGCTCGGTCACCCCGAGTATCTAATTAGCATTTATATAGCTCGTAGGCTTATATATATTCGTTTAGTAGTATTAGTATTATCAGTATTATTAGTGTAGTAATATATATTCGTGGAGTGGGTCGGGGCTTTCCCCACTGTCAGCTCACTCCACAGCCCACTAGGGGCACAAATATTAGGACTATATATATAACCCTTCCCACACAAGGGAAGGGTGGATCTCTTGTAACTTTCACACACACTTAATCTAATTGACACAAGTTTTCCCAACTCTCTCTCTCTAGTTCATCTCATCTTACTAACTCATCTACCATGGATCTAATCTTCCATGAACCAAGACCACCCGAATCATCCACACAATCAAGAAGGTTATTTCCTACAAGGTCGACTGGAACGCGGGAAGGAGACAGTCCACTTCCGACAAGCTATGATACTTTCTTACGTGTTGGGTTGTTTGCTTTCCAAGGGTCGTAGGAACTTCTGGCTTCTAAGAGTATTTGTGGGAATGACAAGAATGAAAAGGTGGGTTGGGTTCGAGGATCACAACAAAGTAAAGAAGGCAGTAGGCTTTTAGTGGACTCGATATGTTTTTAATCCTTACCCGATTTACATTTCTAAAGCGTGATATGTTTTTCTGGGTTTGTAAAGTGTTGAGTGCGAGTATAATAAGTGTAGGGTGAGTGAGATAGATTGCTAAGGGAGGTGGTCATACATATAGAAGTAAGAACACGTTTTTATTGACTTTAAGACTTTCCAAATCAATCATTGAGTGGTACTGTATATTAAGGGACACCTAGGCTAGTTTCACTGACAAAGAAGATATTTGATGGGTGAAGTAACATGGGTATTCTTATCTTTTGCTTTGGTAGTGGGTATGTACACGTTTTGTGTATTATGGTGCTTCAAAGTTGGAACTAGCAAGTTTATCCCACCCACTGCTGTCTTATTCACTTTCTAAATCTTCTAATATGTTAAAAATAGCGTTCGTGAGATGTAGGAAAAATCGAATGTCAAAACAGTCGAGTTTTGTTTATATGTATGGGTAATTTTTGGGACGAACAAATGGGCTTTCAAAGTCATAGAAATACTTGTTGTCTAGGTGTGAGATTTGGCATGCATGAAGTCTCGTAGGTTGTGAGTAAGATGGTGCAAAATTTTGTGTAGGTCGCGTTTAGTAATTAAGCGTACGAAGTGCGTTTTGCAAGTGGTCAATTGGTCGGATTACATGGAATAACAAAGAAAGAAGAATTGGGTTTGAAGTTGGGCTTGTGTGGCGTGTGAGTTTGAGTGGAGATGGGCCTGAACTAATTCAAGGGTCCGGTTTAAAAGTCCACTTGGTTTGTAGTTAAATAAGGTTAGTGTGTGTAATGAAATATGGGTTATATAATTAAATGTAGTTGATGAATTAGAAATGTGATTATTGTATAATCGTAATCAGTTATAGATTTAGTAGTTTTTACTATAACGTGTAATTTGTGTATTATAGATCTAGTGTAGATGGGGTTTTTGTGAATCACTGAGTCACGAGGTACATGTCGCTATTTTATATACGTCGTTAAACGTAATGTGGTAATGATAACAGTAAAAGAAAAATTTTAAATTTCCCCGTAAAAATGGGTTTTGTTAAACGGTAAGTCGAGGTTATCTTTAATCGATGAGGATTATCATGATGGATTTTCGTGGAATCCTACAGTATCTACCCCTAAATTTTGAACTTCGTCCCGAAGTTCAGTCCGTGATAGGTGTTGAAAAATGTGGTGTTCTGAGGTGAGAGTTTATGGAAGAGGTTGTCGAGAGATTCCTTATTTGACTAACCAGAGGCGAGATTTCAACTAGATTTATTTGTACTAGACTAAATAAATTCGAATGTTTGGTCAATAATTTAATTTATAGACTACGAATAGTGAAAGTAACGGCCGAGAGTAGGAAGTATTTAGCACTTAATGTTTAGTGTTCTAACGGTCGAGACTAGGGGATTTTTAATGGTAGTGATTTGAAATTTAATGATCGTGAATAGTAAAATAACGGGTACTTTCTCCTCCTATATTCCCTATTTAACTTTTTCCTATAAATATCCTATCCACCTTTTTCCTTTTTCACCTTTTTCGATTCGCCCCTTTCCTTCAACTTCATCTCTTCCGATAATTACACCATGCCGCCGCTTGCCATTGTCGTAGCCACCGTGTACATTGTCCTTGTCGCCGTTTATCTGGCCTTCTTCCCTGATGAAAACTCCGATTACTACATCGCATCCTTGGTGTTCATCGTACCTCTCACAGTTTTAGCGATTAACGTGGACAAGCTGTTGGGGTGAGGATCTCGAGCTAGTGTGGTTAAAATGTAGCTTTGTTGTGTGTCGATGTAACCTTTAATGAATGTGGAATAAAATCTCGTTTATGTTTAGTTATAAGTCTCGATATAGTTTTTAATATTTTGTTATATTTATGACGCAGAATAATCAAGGTGCTTCATCCTATGGTGGCTCTTGCTATCGTTGGGTTGGTGGGGGTTATTGTTTCTATGGTGGGCCAACCTATTGAAGATTGTATGCCTTATATTGTGTTTATTGTACTATTAGCACTTCCGATGTTAATCATTTCGCTATGTATTAACTTCCGTGGTTTTTAATGAAATTTATGTTATTTGTGCTTTCCACATGTTGTTGTGAATTTTTATAGTTTCTAGTTTCGTATTTTTCTCGACTTCGTATAATAGAGCAGTGAGTAATGGGTAATGAGTGTAGATCTGACTGAGGTTGGCTAAAAGTGAGGTTTATAAATAAATTATTTTGTCTCAAGATTCTGTTTTTGAAATGAAAATTGTTATTCCATCGTGTTTTGAAAATGAACATGATTCATAATTTTCGAAAATCACAAATTTATGGGGTAGTCTATTCGTTAAACCAAGAGTTTGTAATAATAGATTTTTAACAATGAGGGTTTTGGATGAGAACTTGCTGAATGTAAAGATAGCTGTTGAACTTTAACTTTTGTAAAGAAAAACTTGTTAGATAAAGTTTTTAGTGACAACACAGAATCGGTTCCAAGTTTGTCCAATGATAAACAAGGGTGTGTTAGGTTATTGTAGCCATGGGCTGAGGCCCAAACGTTTCAAGGGTAAGTTTGGTTTGGCGAATATGGAATGTTGAACACACGTTCCATGACATATATGGTTATGAGGTAGTTTCTAGATTATCAAAATCTCGTATAATGCTTAAGAGTTTCGAGAGGACGTTAGGAGGTTCACAATCTTCTAGAGGATGAGTAGTCAAATCGTACAGAAAGTGTTATTTGTATGTGGCGTGTTCATGATTTTTAAATCATGGTGTGGCGTGTTTAACGCGATTTGTTCCTACCTCTTGCGTTGAAATGCGAAAATCAAAGCAGAATTTTTTTTTTTTTTTTTTTTTTTTTTTTTACCACGTATCCTAGAACTAGTTGCTAGTTTTTAATAGACACAAACTTTTACCGTTTGAATACAAACGGGTATATTTCTTAGAATAAAATAATCTAAAAGTATTTTTCAAACCCTTATAAATACCATTGGCATGCTTGTGTTATCCATACACACACAATCAATGGCTTGTAAGTTACCACATACCGCTGAACAAATTCAACTGTATATCAAGGCAGAAACTGAGGGTAGTGACGTGGATCGTCAGAATGCTATTGTGAAGGTCATCCTACAATTTGAGGCTACGAAACAACTGAAACGACGACTTAGAGAAAGCTACACCATGTGCACAGACATTTCAGATGGTAGGAAGTATGTGATTGACACGTTTTTGTATGATGAATCTTGTAAGGATGCGGCTGTCATCGAATCGCTGTGGGCTTGTGTTCATCAGATAGATGACCAGATTTCCAACAAGGTCCGTTGGAGCTTGGAAGAGAATGTTGAAGCTGCTAGGGTTGAACATCAACAACAACAACAACAACTACAACAACAACAACAACAACAACAACAACAACAACAACAGAATCCACCACCACCACAACAGCAACAACAACCACAACTACAACAAGGTGCATCAAGTTCATCTACACCAAGGGTGGTTGTGCAACAACAACATTTGCCTCATCTGGATCATTTCCAGCCAAGTTTCGAGGAGAATGTGGCAGTTGATGATGGTGGTTGGACTTCTGACATGGAGCGGGATCTGAGCAGGTTGGAAGCTCAATGGGAAGAAGAGAAGTTGGCGAGCTTTGATCCTTATGATGACGGTTATTATTCCAACAACTCTCAGACCTGGGATCATCCGGACTACCTTTGAAGTTTAGGTTTAGGTTTATGTGATATTTTAATCCAGTATCGTTTGTAATGTTTAAGTATTTGAATAATATGGTGTTTGAATTTAATTGAGATTACTGTAGAATTTACAGTGCCTGAAATTGAAATATAGGGATCACTGTATCACTTACAGTGTCCAAGAAAAGTAGAGGCCATTGTATTTACCTACAATGTCTGCTAAGAAAATAGAGACCACTAGGGTTTTGTGATAAATTCAAAGTGGTAAAACGTAAGGTTACGAAGAGATTTTGAGACCATCGTACATACAATGTCCGGGGTTTAGGGGAAGCATCATGAAATTCACAACGTTAAAGGGATGAGTAGAGCCATGGTGTAGTTCATAGTGTCTTAATAGTGGATGAATTTATTGTAATCTTATGTGAAATTTGCCATTTCCCAGTTAACACAACTTGGAAAATTTTTCCTTTGGAATAACTATTGTTATTCTTTTATGAAATTTCACATGGTTTCCCATTACAAGGATTTGTGCGGGTAACCTACCCGTTTAAACAAAAGAGTTTTGTTGATAATATACTCTTACACAGAGATATTCGAATAAGGATTCGGTGTATGTAGAGAAAGTTGCTGAATTCCGGCTTTTAGGGGATGGGAAATCTTGTTTGTCCTTGTGTGAGGAATAGTTAATGCAAGTGGCTAGAATAGTAAGAGATAGTATTACGATAAGAGTGTTGCTTTGAACCCGTATAGTAACATCATGTATTAATATTTTATTGCATTAATAACTTGTATATTCTTGTTGTACAGGATATTCGAGGTGTTGAACCCAGTCGTGATTCTTGTTCTTGCTGGTGTAGTGGTGTTTTCATTGACATAGCGGGTCAACCGATTGGTGATGTTATGCCTTTCTTAGTGATATTTGTAATGTTAGCATTACCGATAGCATTACCAATGCTAATTATATCATTATGTATTAATAATTATGGTTTCTAATGAGAGTTATGCTGTGTGTTTGATGAATTTTTGTGATTATTGGTTTCATACTAGTGCCCTTACAGATAAAAATAAGCCCACTTATTTATAATTCGTTATTTACATAGAGAGGCGTCCCAAACAATGTAAATGAGGAATTATAAACTTATGGTTCAGCGCTTTACAATTTCTTTATTTAAACAAAAGGCATTCCAATCATTCAAATAAAGACATTGTAAACCATCCTACTTAAGAAGTTCTGATTTAACACTCGTACCAATCCACACAATATCCATGCGCGGATTTTCCGAAAATACAGTAAAGTTTATTTCACACGCATCTATAAAGATACGTATAAGATAATTAAAGGTGGTTGGTATCGTACTCGAAATAGTTGGTGAGTATATACATCATTATATTAGAGTGTTGGTGTAGCAAAACTATCTAGAAGTCACATAAGCGTCTGGCGGATGGTATGCACGGAGAGCGAAAGGCTATAAAATGTTTTGTTTGTAAAAGTAGTTATAGTTTGGACCTCATTTAGACCCGTTTCTCTATAACTGTAGCTCTGATACCAATCTGTAACACCCCCAATTTCGTGATATGCAGCGGAATTTAAATTGGGTGTTACTTCATGGCACAACAGTTGAATAGTAGAAAACGATCACCAATTTGGTCGTTTTAAAAGATTTATCATTCGAATATCAGAGTTTATGAAGTAAGGTCCCCGTGGTTTCAAAGTTTATTAAACAAGTTTTCGAATGATATTTATAGCCTTCATAATTATCCGGGCTCCTCCGTGCCATCCGTGCTCATTATGGACCTGAGATAAATACATGCTTAAAACGTCAACACAATGGTTGGTGAGTTCGTGGAGTTTGATAGAAAATAATTTTCTTTGAAAGGTGTATAGTGATTGTTGAAATAAATAATAGTTCTTCATGAAATAAATAACAAGTTGTGTTGTATAAAAATCCACAAGCGAATCATGTATGATCTCCAAAATCATAAGTTTCACGTTATAAATGAAGCTGAGCTACGTTGTTATACGCTCGAAATAGGATGCTGAGTCAACTTTTAAAGGTAACGATATACTAAGCATTTTGGGTTGTCTTGTGAAGAGTTCTCATTTAAGTCACATATGATAACAATTTAAGTTCAAGTACAGGATTCAAAAATCATATCACATAGTGGGAATAGTAATTTAGAGTCTGAAATCTATCAGTGTAAAGTGGTGGTCTTCTAAATACAGCTGTATCCTAGGATATATATGAAACATTCATATATTCATAAAGTTATATTGCCCTAAGCCTCATGACACGCAAAACGTTAACAGTTCCGTAAAACGGCGGTGCCCCACCAGGGTTACTGATGGGTGATTAAGCCCTCATGTTAATAGGTGACTTGCCAATTCCTATTTTTCTCAAATATAGTGCATCGCGACTAAATACGACTAACCATAAGGCATTCCGTCAAAGTATTTAGTGGGATAGGTTGTCAGCCTCTAACAGGTTTCGAAGCTGTTCACTATATTCGCGCTCACCGCAGTGATTAATGGCTCATGATCGAGGGACTTTATGGCAATAAAGTAAACTTAGGCAATATAGGTTTCAGGGTGCATGAATTATGTGTAATTTTTGTTTTGGCAATTATTTCTAGTGAAATGTAAAAATATCATAATAAAGTAACAGTACATTCATTTGTCACATGAATGCATACATTAAGCCTCAGTGTCAAGTTACATCATGTAGTGTAAAAATGTTATCTCTCAATTCTAGTGTTTAAGCTTAGCGAGCAATTTGCACATATAATGAATATATATTACTCTCAAGAGTGATTCAAACATGTAAAGCATAGTGGATGATTTTGAGTAAATCATAAGAGTTTATATAGATAACTTAAAACAGTTAAAGCATGTATCTCCCCCAAAACGTATAAATCAAGTATTAAAATAGGAGGGGCCACGACTCACGGTAAGTCATAAGAGTTTTCATAGTACTTATAAAAGTATTGTATTGCAAAACAAATCATATAATTGATAAATGAGTAAAATATTTCGAAGCATGTATCTCCCCCAAAAATAGTTAGAAAACCGGTAAAAGTAGGGGCCATGAACTCACCTGGAGCGTATCTGACAAGATGAATTTATAAGGTCAAGTAAACGATCACGAAAACTTCTTCAATACTAGACCTGAATATAAGCGAAGTCTAAGAGTCTAATTTACTACTAATAACGAATGTGGAAGGGATAAATCGTATAACGATTTGATCAGTGATGTGAGTGTGTGATATGCTTAAAATGCCTCAAGTTAAAAATATAATATATCTATAATATTATCTTGGTTCTTATATAAATCGACCAAAATATTACTTTCTCAAAATATGCTAAAATGATATGCAAGTGAAGTTACTAAATTTCTAATAACGAAACTTTAATAATGCATAACTTAAATTGAAACATGCATATGAAATGAAGGGTGCAAAATGAAAATAAACTAAGAATGTCAAGTGAAGTTAAATAGGTCCTTGTCCTTTTTCAGAATTTTATTCTTTTTAATCTAACTGTGATTGCGTTACGTCGTTAGTCCTCGGTTAAGTCCAAAGTCTATAATAGTCCAGATCTTGTCCATATGTCCATAATAGGCTTGGAGTTCAATGGTATGTCAATTTAGGTCCTTTATAAACTGTTTTCACAGCCTCAATCCGTCAGTTTCATAGTTTGGCAATTTTGGTCCCTCTAGTTAGTTCGCGTTACATTTTTAGTCCTTATTGTATAAAATTAACGGGAAAAATATTCTAAAAATTTCTATGACTTTATTAAGTTCATTTTAGCTTATTTCAAGTGCTTATTCCAGGAAAGAGCTTATTTTTGTATCATTAGGCCGATTAACGAAATGCAATAAGGCCCATTTAGAATTTTAGAGGCGAGGGTATGTAAACCGTTTTGGGCCTGGACTTGGGCTGTTTTTATGATCATGAAAATATATTATATGGGCCTGTTGGACTGGTTAATCACAAAAGCTTAGTGGGCTTTAGTTAAGTCCAAACCGAAATTATAAATTTTATGAAATTCAAGTTCTAGTTCTATATATGGCGAGTGACAACTAAAACGATTTTATTTGGGCGTGCTTAAGAGCTTATGAGGTCTAGGTTAAAACACGAAAAAGGTAGTTTGCTAGGTGGTCTATCAACGGGTGTAAAAAGATTGGGGTGTTACGTTGGAAAAATCGAGTATAATTAGGTGAGAGTTGGCCTAGTCGAACACATGTTTGTATGTGAAAAACACTTTGAAAAATTTAATTCTTTCATGCCCGGTTTAATTTTATTTTTAGTTTGAGCTCGTTTGGAGGTTTAAAGATCTTGTATTTGTTTCGACTTTGTGTGATCTTGTACTCGAAATGTTAACGTGTTTATGAGTTATTAGACTCATCTAGATATGAAAACAAAACATGATTTCGAATATAATTAACAGTACGCGTATAATGGAGAAAAGAAATACATACGATTCAAGTTATATGGAAATTATGCATGCAACCATTGTAAACGTGAGAGGGATGCTGTTGAGACTTCCAAGATGAATACTCGTCATCTCTCATGAGTTACTCTTAGAATATCGAATGCATGCAATAAACATACGTGTGAATATATATATGTGGCAATGTGAAACTAAAAATAGAGTGAGAGGTGGTGTGAGTTGTGTTTCTCAAGACTCTTAAGCCTTCACAGTGGAGTTGTCATCCCTTGTAAACTTGTCATGCATTAATACAATGTAAAAATACGTTCGAGTATGGAAGTAAAAGAGAATATGCATGTATGTGATAGTGGGATGTGGAGTGTGAGACATGAAACTAAAAGAGATGAATAACACTTACTACACCTCTTTAAGGTGGTGAGGAATTTGAGGAGGTCGACTGGAACGCGGGAAGGAGACAGTCCACTTCCGACAAGCTATGATACTTTCTTACGTGTTGGGTCGTTTGCTTTCCAAGGGTTGTAGGAACTTCTGGCTTCTAAGAGTATTTGTGGGAATGACAAGAATGAAAAGGTGGGTTGGGTTCGAGGATCACAACAAAGTAAAGAAGGCAGCAGGCTTTTAGTGGACTCGATATGTTTTTAATCCTTACCCGATTTACATTTCTAAAGCGTGATATGTTTTTCTGGGTTTGTAAAGTGTTGAGTGAGAGTATAATAAGTGTAGGGTGAGTGAGATAGATTGCTAAGGGAGGTGGTCATACATATAGAAGTAAGAACACGTTTTTATTGACTTTAAGACTTTCCAAATCAATCATTGAGTGGTACTGTATATTAAGGGACACCTAGGCTAGTTTCACTGACAAAGAAGATATTTGATGGGTGAAGTAACATGGGTATTCTTATCTTTTGCTTTGGTAGTGGGTATGTACACGTTTTGTGTATTATGGTGCTTCAAAGTTGGAACTAGCAAGTTTATCCCACCCACTGCTGTCTTATTCACTTTCTAAATCTTCTAATATGTTAAAAATAGCGTTCGTGAGATGTAGGAAAAATCGAATGTCAAAACAGTCGAGTTTTGTTTATATGTATGGGTACTTTTTGGGACGAACAAATGGGCTTTCAAAGTCATAGAAATACTTGTTGTCTAGGTGTGAGATTTGGCATGCATGAAGTCTCGTAGGTTGTGAGTAAGATGGTGCAAAATTTTGTGTAGGTCGCGTTTAGTAATTAAGCGTACGAAGTGCGTTTTGCAAGTGGTCAATTGGTCGGATTACATGGAATAACAAAGAAAGAAGAATTGGGTTTGAAGTTGGGCTTGTGTGGCGTGTGAGTTTGAGTGGAGATGGGCCTGAACTAATTCAAGGGTCCGGTTTAAAAGTCCACTTGGTTTGTAGTTAAATAAGGTTAGTGTGTGTAATGAAATAGGGGTTATATAATTAAATGTAGTTGATGAATTAGAAATGTGATTATTGTATAATCGTAATCGGTTATAGATTTAGTAGTTTTTACTATAACGTGTGATTTGTGTATTATAGATCTAGTGTAGATGGGGTTTTTGTGAATCACTGAGTCACGAGGTACATGTCGCTATTTTATATACGTCATTAAACGTAATGTGGTAATGATAATAGTAAAAGAAAAATTTTAAATTTCCCCGTAAAAATGGGTTTTGTTAAACGGTAAGTCGAGGTTATCTTTAATCGATGAGGATTATCATAATGGATTTTCGTGGAATCCTACATTATCCACTATGTTAACACTCTTTTCTGTATAACATCCCTCTCCCTTATCACCATTTCTATTGACTGATTGACCACATGTATATTCGTTGTCATCCATGTTCCCCTTTGGCCCACTCTCTTGGCTTATAGTTTGGCCCAAATCTTGATCCAAATTGGGCCCAACTCCATTTCCTAAATTAACACAACTATCCAAATTGTTAACTCCTGCATCCCACTGTATATCGTTGTTAATTTCATTGGGACTCACTTCCACTTTTTCATTACAATTGTTTTCAGATAAATTAATTTCCCTATGCGTCTCTTTGATATCTCCAACCTCCTTTTTCTTGGGAATACTCGTATTTTCCTCGAATGACTCGCCCACTCTCACTTCGCCAGAAAATCTTGACCCTACATCTTCTTCACAGTTTCGTCTACCGGGATCTTTATCCGGTCGACTGTCTTCCTTTGCATCAACATCTGACACTTCCTTCTTTTTTAACCCGTTACCCTCTACCTCATCTTCACTTGTATCCTCATCCTCACTATTTGAATCCCCTTCGTCTTCATCTCTTTCCTCATCAATTTGCATATCATTTTCGCCCATCATCTCCACCTCCTCTTCTTCCATGTTACACGCTTGTCTCGACTTTGAGTTTTCTTAAATATCTACCCTGGTTATGTCTCGGACTTCTTCCACTACACTAATCCTATGCAGTTTACCTTGTACTTTAATATTAAATTCCTCCTTAATTAAACCCTTGTTACACGTGTGGATGTAAACTCTCCCATAGATAACACTTTGGTTGCCTTCCAATCTGCAGTTGCTCGTTCCTAAGATAGTTCCATGTAGCGCCGCGATTTTTTTAAACGTATCTTCATTCCAACAAGAGATAGGAATGCCCATGATATTAATCCATGCCATCCTACCCCCTGTACGATTAATACTGCTCCCTTTCCTTAGTTTATGTAACCATCTCCTTAGGCCATGTTCTTTATCCTCTAGTAAATTTGTCTCTGTCTCAATGTTTTCCATAACCACAATGACTTCAAGACCACCTAGTAATTTCACTTCAATCTTGTTTAAACCTTGCTCTTCACATAGC
Source organism: Artemisia tridentata subsp. tridentata (assembly GCA_021014915.2). Lineage (NCBI taxonomy): Eukaryota > Viridiplantae > Streptophyta > Magnoliopsida > Asterales > Asteraceae > Artemisia > Artemisia tridentata. The sequence continues at coordinate 163,095,946 of CP139501.1, read as the reverse complement.
AATGGAAGTTTATGTAAGAAACAAGTCGCTTTCACCTCGCCCGCCATACTTCTATTTATCATCTCCATATTTAAATCTTTGCCATCAATATTAATGGTTCTCCCATGTCCTTGTTTCCCCATGAGTACTTCATCGTTGTTCATGTTGCCATGTTGAGTTTGGAAACCATAAGTTCCTGCACCACTGTAACTATGATGCGCTTTAACACTTTAAGATTCTTTATCTTTATTGGTCCCTTCCTTTCTAGCATTTCCCACGTTCACAACATCAACAAAACTATGACCGTCACGGTTGCGCATTCTTCCATTGTTCATGAAATTCCCACCCAAGCTACCATACCTCTCGTTTGTTTCATGTTTCATTCCCGAAACACCCGACCTCCCACTGCCATTGTGTCCCCTGTCATAAGCTACATACACTCTTAGTGTTTCTTCCCCAATCTTGATCTTCTGTAACTGATTTAGCAGAACTTCAGCATCATTTACGAGCTTGTAACGTACGAACCCATACCTTTTTCCATTAAGCAACCTTCTTTTGACCATAAACATGTCGAATACGGTGCCATATTTCTTAAATATCATCCACAGATTACCCATTCCCCACTCCTCCGGGAAGTTGAAAAACATAAATGATATCACCGAGTTGCGTCTCCCACTGGTGTAGTTGGTCCCTAGATGCTTGCCACTATATCGCCCTCTATTTCCTATGTACCTATCACTCGCGTTCTCATAATCTCTCTTGTGTTTCTCACTGTTTTTTCCGGGTTGGAAAATCATTTTCTCTCTCACACAGTTTCTCTCTCTCACCTTAAAACAATTATATAAACACAAGTGTTACCTTGTTTGATGACCACTTATGCTTAATCCAAGCGTTGTGTTAAATGTCTCCTTTGGCCCATTCTATTTATATGTTTTTATGAGATGCAAAGTTGGTTTATGATAGCCCGCCCCTTTATAGATACCATAGTTATTGTAGCATTTGATTGGGCCATTTGTAATCCAGTTTGTGTTTCTTTTGGGTGGTATGCATTGCATGTAGCATATGGTCCCGACGTCCCATTGAGGGTGGTTATAGATTTCATTGTTACAACGCTCATATTCGAATCGGTCTCATTCTATCTTTGCTAACTTTGCATAAGAAGTCATACAAACTTGAATATCTAATATGTCGTGCTAAAATCGCATAAAGCAAACCTTACTAGACTATTCAAGAGTTCAAATCTTACTAAATACACATTTGGGGATGACCAAGAAGGATCGTAAATGGTCACGGTGATACCCTGATAATATGAGTAGGGAAAACCTCATCCATTTACCCCCGTTTAATGTTTTAGCTGTTAGGAAAAAAATAATCAAGTTGTACACACTTCTATAGCGTAAGGACTAATTCTGTTAAATTAACAAACTTCCCCCTCTATGCAAGTATAAATAGAGGAGGATATTTCATTTTTTATTTAAGTGGTTGTCTATGTCAAGTTTAATTGTATTAACATCACTTGAATAAAAGACGAGTTTCCATATTCTCTCTGATTCACACACACACACCCCCCAATTACACACACTAATCTCCAATCTAGTCCTTACACTTATATAGTATAAGGACTAGTTCTGTTAAGTTAACAAACTTCCCCCTTTATACAAGTATAAATAGAGGAGGATATTTCATTTTTTATTTAAGTGGTTGTCTATGTCAAGTTCACTTGTATCAACATCAATTGAATAAAAGACGAGTTTCCATATTCTCTCTGATTCACACACACACACACACACACACTAATCTTCAATCTATTATCCTAGCTTGTTCTACATAGTAGTATTAGAGCTAGTGATTTTTTGGTTAGTATGTTTAATCATCTCACGTGGTCGTAGCTTCAACCTTCATTAACAAACCTTCAAAACTTCAATTTTGAGCTTAGTTGATAAAAATTTGTTGGTGATTTTGATGGGGAGACTTATACTGGATGATTAGGTTTAGTTTGATTGTGATTAGATTGAGATTTTGGGAAGAATTTGAGTTATTTGAGTTTTTGGCGGAAAAACTAGCTTATTATAGTTGAATGTGCTTATTTTTTGCTTAATCGGACTGGGTTTTAATGTTTTAGTGCTTAATATTGCTCATTAGGTTGATAAAAGCAGTGTACTCATCATAAATATACAGCTTCAACAAAAACTGGTAAATTTAAGATAATACCAAATGATGTTCGACAAGCAACATATGTGTAATATAAACTTCTAACTGGATTTACAACAAATGTGAGGCTCAACTTACAACACAACTCAATATGCAAAGAACTGACAACGAGAGTGATTTCAAAAAAGTGTTTTATGAGCTTAAGAAACAACTCGATTAGTTTTTGTGCCATATGATTATAGATACAACATTCAAGAGTATTTCTATGATTTAATGGGTAAAGACTTTCAGACTTTCAGAGATACGTTTATATCTAAACAAGCTTTTTGGTGAGGAAAACGAAAAACAAAAAGAGGGTATAAAATCGTGTGTTAAAATAAAAGAAGGTATACTTCATGTGCAAGAATGAGCACATGAAAAGAAAAAGATAAAAGATATGCTCGTAAAAGAAATGCCAAATCATAAAAAAAATAAACAGAATGATTTAATTTTCTTTCTATTGAACCTAACAAACTTTGTTTATATCTTAGAATTCACAATGGCAACAACAACAACAACAACAACAACAACAACAACAACAACAACAAGAAGAAGTACTTCATGCCGACCAACTCGTTCCAGTTGCTGACTAAGTTAGGATTGGAAAGACAAATCAATGTTGGGATCCCGTGCTTTCATGTGTGGACACCCGATGATGGTCAAAATTTTGAAGAAACACTAGTAATGCTTTCACATCCACACAAAACTACTCTGAAATCTCTTTAGTATCAAACGAAATAACATTCCGCAGCCATGGCTGTCTCTACTAACTATCCTAGTTCGTTGAACAACGAGCACGAAATCAGGACCGGATCAATTCAGACCTCATACTCTAAAGACGATGCATGGAGTTGTTCTTTTGAGACACACTGATTATGCGTGGTTGATTTGGAACGAACTTCTTGAGCATATCGAATCAAAGGGGAAGAGTTTAAAGACGACGCAATTTATTCCCCATGTCCGATTCACCAAGCTCATCATCTAAGGCTTGATGAATAAGCATAGAAATATATCTGCAAGATCGAATAAAGTTCATCACAATGATGAAGTCATGAAACATTTACGAGCAGAGAAGTCCAACAATATACGAGACCTAATCAGCTCAATAATATTCGACTCGTCACAACTCTCAACTCTCAACCCAGTTGTATACGAGACACTCCCTATCAGCCTATCTTAATATCTATACACTCTTACAAACAGCTTTTGTGTTTGATAGAGCAACCGTGTAACTTAAGCTTGTTTTGAAACAGAAAGTAAAATAGTAAAACTTGTAATTTAAGCATTTAAGTTTAAAAAGTATTATAAGCAATCAACATTACTCAAATTTTAAGCGTTTTAAATTTAAAAATTACAAATACATGCATTATGAGTAGCAGAAGTAGAGAAGAGATACTTATCTAGACCGAATCAACACAACAATATTCGACTCGTCTCAACTCTTAACTCGCTTATCCCAAATACTAGCTATCTAATACAAATACACTTTTAGTTATTGAGTTTTTTTAGTAAAGTAAATGTAAGTAAACATTTTTTGTCAACTTTTGAGAGGAAACACTTTATTTTAAAAATCAACCAAATCATATTATTTTTCGCTCATTTTCATTTTATTTTCCTCCTTAAGGCTAATCAAGAACAAAACTTTTTTTGTTTATTTTTTAATTCGTGATACTCGAAAACACGATCTTAAAGACAAAAGAGCTATTTGCGTAAACCACAAGGACCATCCATACAACTTTCCAATCTTACATTCCCATCTTTGGGACCCGTTTAACACCCGGACTATCCATCCACACAACCAATCGTAAGTCTATTTTCATCTAGGGTTTTTGCTTTTGCTTCTACAAACCAACTTCTTCACCGTCGCAAAACACCTCAATCATGACGACGGTAGTACCAACATCAGAAGAAGATCCAGTACTCTCCGTGGTCCGTTTCACAGCCGAGATGTCATGGGCTGAAGCTGGTCCTGAAGTAGCTGAGCAGCAAGTGAGCAGCTTGTGTTTAGAGGCGCAAGAGTGTGTGGTTTCTGGAAGGTGGTTGGATTTGGCTTCTCTTATGATTACTTCTGCTGATTTGATTCTCAACAAAGCTTCTGATAAAGGTTGTTTTATATTCTCTATGTTTATTTAAGGGGGTGTTTGTTTAAGCTTATATGTGGGCTTACGAGCTTATTTGATTTCGGCTTATATTTCATAAGCCCTGATTTTCTGGCTTATTTTGTGACCTTTGGGCTTATATAAGCTTATTAGTATGTCATAATAAACTTACATTAGCTGATAAACATCAAAATAATAAGCCTGAAAAATTAAGGCTTATGAAATATAAGCCGAAACCAAATAAGCTCATAAGCCCCCATATAAGCTTAAACAAACACCCCCTTAATCTACTTTTAGTTTTTTTTTTAATGTTATTAGGATTTAAGGTTAGATAAATTGCTTTTGATTAATTGTTGAGCTACATAACTAAGGGTATGTTTGGCAAGGTGATTGTAAGAGTGTTTAGGTGTCGTAACATTAGTCTTTGAATTGAAAGCTTGTTTCGTAAGTAGTGTTTAGCGTACACTATTTTTCAAACGTTAGAACTGAAAGCTTGTATGGTGATAGGTTGACCTTTGGTTAATTTTTTTATAGCTTAGACAGCGAGTTTATACTTTGCGTTTGCAATTAAGGGCAAATGGTGTAAAATAACCACAAACTTATGTTGGTGATTTAACGGACATGCAACTAGTATACTATGTAAGGACAATGATGTAGCTACCCATCTGATAGGAAAATGGGATAATGTAGTAGTTATATATATATATATTATTCGAGTGGGCTAGTTTGGTAGTTAGGCTTTTATGCCTCATGAGATTGACTAGTATGGTAATTTAGTGATATTTGAAAAAGTCCGCATAAGCAGGAAACCCGTCATGTGGTGATCAAATTACTCGATTAGCCCATTTAAAAAATGTGGTAATTTTCAAAATGGACCACCAATCTAAGATGCCAATAAGGTGAAATACTGTTGTGTGATGGTTTAGGCTTGTAGTCACTGATTTTAGTATGTCAGTCCAGTGGTGGTGCACCTTTTGATATAGAGGAGAATGCAAGAATCAGGTTTTTTATGTCAAGATACCAAATTACATATATCTAATATCTCTTTGTGTCTAACATCTATACAAGACATATGCTTGTCCTCACCGAAATGGTTGATGTTTTTTATCCCTCAATAGTCCTATATCCTGTTGGTTTAGATTTCTTGATGTGAGTGTTGGTTTCTCATGTTATGCTCCTGTCTAAAGCATCTTGGGATGCTCGGACTCGGCTAACATCCCCGGCGTACTGGCGTCGACCCGGTGCGACGCGGGTACCGGTGCGGAATCCGGACGGGACGCGGAGAGGAGAAAGTGGACGCGGCTGTTCGTCGGCCTACAAGACTCGTCACAGAAAAAGAACACTTCAAGATCTCAGATTTATCAACTTGTTAACCAAATCTTTCAAGATTTTACAAGTTTGATTCAAAAACCCATCATAGATCCGAAACAAAAAAGACAACAAGACTTCAAAATTTTCTTTCGTGTTTCACAAGATTTGTCGACCTAAACAGATCTTAATCACACGAAAAGAAAAAAAACATCATCGATCTGTTTCAAGCCTATCATTTATATCCGAAATTAAAGAATGACTAATAACAAATCTGTTATAATCAATCTTTGTTTCGTTGGATGAAAAACAAAACGAAAATCACCTTACCCGAGACCCTTAAAGGATCTTGAAGCCTTGATAGAGTCATAGGATCTTGAAGCCTTGCTTCAATTAAATTTAAAACAAGTGTCTTGGGTATGTTTGTTACTCGATTACACCAAGAGAAATATAGGGACTCGAAGGAGTTATCAAGATGAAATGATAACTTACTTTTTTTTTTGGTGACTGCAAATACAGGTGAAGAAAAGAGGATGGGGGCGTGAGTTTTGGAGTGAGGAGATTAGGGTTGGAAATATAGAGTCATTTATATATCCTTGAAATTAGGTTTATTGGGTTTAATAAAGTTGGGTTGGTTCACAAAATAAAGTTGGGCTTGTGTTTTTGGACTTTCAATTTTTTTTTTTATAACATATAATTATAAATTATAATACCCCGTGTCCCCGAGTCCATATTCAAAATTTGGACTCTTTCAAAACGAGTCCACGGATCCTTGAAATCATATCTTGAAAGGTCCGACCCTTGGACACGTACCCGAGTCCGACACCCGTACCCGAGTCCGAGCATCCTAGGTCTAAAGCATCTTGCATTGTATGCTCGACATGTCAGTTGGAGCTTTATCATACCTTTCACATCATTTACGTCTCTTCGTATTGACAAATTATCAAAAGAATATAGTAGCTGCTGATTTTATCACAAAGACGTATTTTGGTGTAGGGCATTGCTACGTATTTGTATGTTCTTTAGATAGTTAAAATCAGGATGTAAAAAATGTCATGTTCCAGGCCATACTATATTGCTCTAAATTGTTCTTTTTTCTTATACATTTATAGTAACAGAACTTTAATGTAGCATTTGTTTGTCCTTACTACAGATGTTGAGTGCATCTTCACCATTATCTGTAATCTTGTCAAGAAGCCTGAAAGCCTTGATGAAGTGCTAGAGATGGCAAAGCTTTTATCCACAAAAATTGCGCAACAGACAAATGACAAGCCTGCACTGCGATTGAAGATGTAAGTTTGGATCATTAGCATTACCAAATAACATCTGAAACATTGTGTAATGTCCTTTTTTTTTTCCTTTCTTTCTGCAGCCTGTTCAATCTGTACAACTTGTTGGAGAACCCTTACTGCCGGTTCCAAGTTTACGTGAAAGCCCTTTTATTGGCGTTGGCTGGGAAGGTCGTAGACCATATTATTCCATCTTTTAAAAAGATTGACAGTTTCTTGAAAGAGTGGGAATTAGGAGTGCAGGATCAAAGAGAGCTTTTCTTGGCTATCGCTAAGGTTTTGAAGGAACATAAGAGGTATAATGATGATAGATACAGCTTTCTTTTAAGCTTAATTATTTTATATTTTTATCTTTGAGTATTAATATAAAGTTTCTCGTTTACTCATTAATTTATGCAATATTTCCTGTTTGGTGCCTTAATGGATTTTCAGCTCCCCAAAGGAAACTCTCAAGTTTTTGACAAAGTATTTGGCAACGTTTTCTGGTGAGGATGCAAATGCCATGAAGGAGGCAAAAGAAGAAGCTGCTTACACAATCATTGAGTTTGTCAAATCACCTGACATGTTTCAGGTATCATATTATCTTACTGAACTTGATCATGAAGTTATAATACAGTTCGTTAAACATTGTTCTAGCACTTCATTCAGCACCATGAAACTTATTCCTTATTTAGTGTATAAATCTGCTGATGATGAGTAACTCAGTAAGAAGTATGCAAGTTATTGCGTAGTACACACTAGTACTCAAGTTTGCTGTTTATATTGTAGCCTTAAAACTAGTGCCATGTAAGGTTTTGGCTCAAAATTACATGATCTATACTTGCCAAAAGGAATGGAAGTGATACAAAAAGCTCTAACTGATAAAGGTTTTCCTTGGGAGCTAACATAGTTTTTCATTTTTTAGTTATGGTGCATTTTTCCATGAAAATTAAGAGTATTGCAACAAGTGTTTTAACCTTCTCAAGAACATTTTTTTTTAATTAAAATTATATGCCTGCATCATCTCACCCTTGGTGAATAAAAAAGGGTACTTGTGCTTCTTAGGCAGGTACCCTTATTGGTCAAGCTTGTTATAGATTTTTTCTATAGAGGTTACAAGGTTAAACTATATTTATGTAGGGAAAGTATATCATTATCTGTGGACATCATTTGTACTTTCTTGGAACACCAATATTGGATACTTGAGATAGACAGAAGAAAACTTGCACAACTTGGATAGTTGGATGACTTGCTAAGTAAAACGATGATGATATGTAGTACTACTTCTGTCCTGATTAAATGCAACGCACTTACGCACTTTCTACTTTGAGTTGTCTTTTAAAAAAATTACTTATTTGTTCACTAGCATGAATTGCATGATTTTGATGAGACTGATTATGGTCCATGACTTTATCACTTTGCTTTTTCTGGGGCGGCATCTTAGACAATTTGATACTTCTACTAAGTTATGTGCAATGTTGACATCACAATTCACTCGAACGTGGGGTACACAACATGCTTAGCCCAATAGTTCTAGTTTGTTCATTGAAAGCTCTTTATGAAATTTTTTGCTTAATTACCGAAGTAGTCGCATTTAAATGATTTCAGTTGGGTATTGGCCACATTGTAGTTAACATTGTGGTGTTTCTAGGGAGGTGGTCATGATAGTTTATTATCGAGAATGCGTAGCTAGTTGGTTTACTGTGTCTTTCTAAAATCGGATTCTGAAATCTGAAGCTGATAATCTTGTTTAAAAACGGCAGAGTGATTTGCTTGAGATGCCCGCTGTAGCACAATTGGAGCAAGACACCAAACATGCGCTAGTGTATCAGCTTCTGAAGATATTTCAGACCCAGAGGCTAGATGCGTACTTAGCTTTCCAAACAGCAAATTCTGAATTACTGACAAGCCATGGTGATTACTATTACCAGTTGCATTTGAATTTACAATCTGTATCTTTTTAAAGTTGCATAAATCACTAAATATATGTGGTGTAGGTCTTGTACATGAAGAATGTGTAGCAAAGATGAGGTTGTTGTCAATGGTGGATCTTGCTTCTGATGAATCTGGCCAAATTTCTTATTCTTTAATTAAGGACACACTTCAGGTAAATATGAATTGCTCATATCCCCGCAACACCCTGCCCCAACAAGTATTTTTTGCTAAAACTATCATGACGGGTTCTTTGCAGATAGAAGACGACGAGGTGGAACCTTGGGTAGTAAAGGCAATCACTGCGAAACTGATAGATTGCAAAATCGACCAAATGAATCAAGTCATCAGAGTGAGGTGCGTACAAACTTTTTCAAATTTATTTAGTTTCTGTCAAGAGGCGGCAAAGTTAGAGGGTTGGGTCTGCAGTCAAATTACGATTGGGTCTGCAGTCAAATTATGAAGTATGTTTTTAGGGGTCGAAGCGCGCTGAGTTGGCTCGACCTAAGATACTTTTTTGTCTTGAGTTATTTTTTAAATATTATTTTTGTGTCAGGTATGATTTCTGTTTTAATTTAAAAGGTTGTATCCATAAAAAATTCACATTGGGCGACTTTTGATCTGTTTTATCCTTCCTGTTTTAGCTATATCTTGTTTTAGAGAGGTAATACATAACCTCAATCCACTTTTATAAGTGAGTCAGTTGTGACATCTATCTCTGTGTCTAGTTTGTTATGACGATATACTATTTTACATTGTGCAGTCGGTACACTGAACGTGTTTTTGGGCCGCGTCAGTGGCAAGCTTTAAGAGAAAAGCTGGCAACATGGAAGGTAAATATTTTATTCTTTCATTAACTTTATGTGACTCTAAATAAACATGTTTTTCTGCTTCTATATAATATTGATAAATTCGATTCTTTCAGAGTAACATAGCAAATGTAATAACAACCATTCAAGCAAACAAGGCGACTGAAGAAGGAACTCAAGCAATGCAAGGTTTGGCAATCCGTTAGATCTTGGCAGTCGTTATTAGCAAGTGAGATATTTGAAGAACCGAGGTGTGCACACATTCAAGTCTTGTTCTCATTCGTTTTAGTTGAAGGGTTAGATCACACAATTTGGAAGTTTTGTCCTTAATTTTAAGTTCTAGTTTTTACTTCTTTTCGGTTTGAATTTGTACTATTTGATGCGGAATCTAGCACCCAGAGAAGATTTTGTGCTTGTTTTTGTTCTCGTTTTGTGCTCTATGCTTACCATTGTGATTTGATGTCAAAACCCTTTCTAAGCCCCCAAAGCTAGCAAAATGAGGACGCCTAGCAACCCCATAAGATTTACATCAAGATTGGAAATCCAATATGGAAGTTGGAATTGCAACTATTTGGTCACTAGATAATTCTATAATCAAAATCATTCGAATACGCCTTTGTGAGCCTTGGGGATAGGCTAGAAAGACGCATAAGACACAATGACATATCAAAATTGACATGGGGCTTAAAGATACGGAACTACAGAATGATGTACGAATGTTTACAATTTTATCACTGGCATTCCTTTGTAAAACCACATTTGATTAATACTAACGCTCCCTCATGAAGTTTTGGACACCTTTCTAATTTAGTCATAGTTTGTAATCATAATTCATAATCACACTCTTAATAGACCAAGTTTTTTTGGTCATCACAACTTTCTTTGAAATTAATTTATTAGCACCTGTGGCTAACAGAATATGTAACAGTCATGCAAACTTAGGATAACAGATTAGGAACATTTTCGCCCTTTCCAACATCACAAAACTCATTATTATAGTTTTGAATTTACAGGGTTGATTTCAGGATACCTAAGCACTGTCACAGTCGATTCAAAAAGACATGGCCAAGTCATTGTATCTTACACATTCTGTTTTTTTAACCGCATGGTACACAGCTTGTTGAAATAATAAAACATACTGTATAAATTATCTCCAAACATCAATTATTTATAAGCAACTTATGCAGATAACCGAAATCTAATTGTAGTTGATTTATGATATCAATGTCCATGTAGGTGACTGAAGATATTTAATTCTAGTTGATTCAGTGTACCTATGTTACTGCTTGTTGAACCATCCTTCCCACTGTACTACAAATGTTTGTGAGACTTCCCTTTAAGTGTACTCATCTAGACATTGAAAACGTATTATAAGGAGCTATAAAAGATCATAACATAGTTAAAATAAATCAAGGTTCAACAAGGGGCCTCATTTCAATGCCCAAAACATTACTCATTCTCTAAATCTAAAAAAAGTCAATATCAAATAAAACCCCATCATAAAAATGTCGAAACTAACTTCTCTGAAGTCATTGAAATGCCTTCTATCAACTCTTTTCATCATGACCCTCGTTTTCATCTTCATTTCTGCTATCTTTCGCCAACGGGTAGTATTAAATTATGAATCGTATGACTCTCAGTCCTTGCATCATCAGATTTCTTACTTGCAAACCCAAGTTGGGATCTTACTACAACAGATTCATTCTGAAAAAAACGAATCTGTAACACTATCAAGATTCTCGGATAAAGTTATTCGTTTTGCAGTGCTGCTAGACAAGCTTGCTCAGAGTTTCTCAAGCATGCATGGTAACACGACGATCATCACGAGTGAAACGTACCGTAACAATGATGCTCTAACAGGTACAATCCGTTTGTATTCAGTTTTTGCAGTCAACAAAGTTCTATTTTGTGTATTCCAAAACAGAATTTATACACAGTTAATAGATTTCGCCCATTTTTCATATACTCCGTATATTGTAAGTTTGTAACTCAAGTATTGTTTGTGACGTTAAAATGGGCTAACGTACAGATCCGGTCGTCCCATTTTTAATATAGTATTATGTTGATAACTTTTTTTTTTTTTTTTTTTTTTTTTTTTTTTTTTTTTTTTTAATAATTAAGAGTTATACTCCATCCGTCCTAAATTAATTGTCCTTTGACAAAAAACAAGTATTACTGTTTAACAGAATAACAGTTTTACCTTTATCTAATTAATTTTTGTTTTTGTTTTCTTTAAAGTTTGTAATAATAATATAAAGAGTGATATGGTAATCTGCATCAATTTTTTATATCTATTTTTAGTCGTAGATAATTAATTTGAGATAGGGATGAGCACGGTATCAGAATGGGATTTCGGTACCGGTACCGTACCGTACGAGATTTCGGTACCTATCCGGTACTTCCTGTTTTTTGTTAAACAAAAAAAAGAAAAAATAAATAAAATCGTAGCTCATGCTAGTAAAAATAGGACAAAACATCATGTTGCATTGTGATTCGATATTCGTTCGGTTAGGCTACTTTAGTTATTCAGCGTGGTTTAATTCTAATTTCCCAATTTGTTGTTAATTTCGAGCGTATATGGACTAGAGAAAAGTTCGATACGAAACAAAAAATCTTTAAAGAACAAATAGCTAAATCTGAGCCATTCATCTTATATCCTTCCAACCGTTGGATCTGTAACTCATATAATTAGTGGAGGGCAGTTTTGTATTTTATCTCACCCCATCGTTACTTTCCCCATTTACACTCTTACTCTCTACCCCAAACAATTTCTCACACCTGTTTACACACACTTTCTCTCTCACCAAAAAATTCACTAGTCGTCGGGATATGTATGGTGGAGGAGAAGCAGATTCCGACAGCTCCACAACAGATAACGGTTCAAAATCATTCGACGTCGAAGAATAATAATTACTAAAATTAATCAAAGAAGGAGTGGCTCTAATGATCTGAATAAAGATCTGAAATAAGAAAGATACCGTGAGCTTTTGAGACGGGTCAACGTCACCGGTCGCCGGAATATGTACGGCAGAGGAGAAGCAGATTCCGACAACTCAACAATAGACAACGGTTCAAAATCATTTGGCGTCGAAGAATAATAATTATTATAATAAATCAAAGAAGGAGTGGCTCTAATGATTTGAATAAAGATATGAAATAAGAAAGATAGCCACGTCATCACTGTTCTCAATACTTGTTTTGGTGCTCCTCCTTTGATTAACATACAACAACTCAGATCCCATATGATGTTACCTCATCTCAGATCCCATATCTCACTTATCCTTCAACTCAAGTAAGTTAACCTTTTGTTAACATACAACAACTTCATCTTTACACTTAACAAAAATGAAGAACAAGAAGTATGTTTTTTGTTACCAAGTTTGAGTGTTGTTTTTTATGTGGGCCTGGATTTGCTTATACTAGAAGCAGAGGTAGATGTACTCCACATTATGATATACTCGTATATCTTTATCTTGTACAGAGTACTATATTTATATTCTTTTTTTACTTTTATCAATGAGTTAAAACCTTACATTAATAGCTACGTCAATGAGTTTACCGCACATGTGGTTTGTATTTTTTTTATCAACGAGTTTACTTCTTAATGAGTTCAAACTTATATTTTTTTTATTCTTTTGCAAGTTGATTGACTTTTGGATAAGTGGACCGAATAAAATCCCTTTTATTTATTTGCTGGCTTGATATGAGTTTTGTATTTATTACTACTACGTGGTTCTTGAGTGATAAGTGGAAAAGTGTTGAAACATTTTGGTGTGTAAATGTACCTATTCATACACATGTGATTCATGCTGAATCTCATGTGATTCAGCATGAATCTCATGGGATTCATAACGAATCCTATAGGATTCATGATTCATTATGAATCTCATGGGATTCAGCATTAATCCTATGTGATTCATTAGTCAATCCCATGGGATTCATAATGAATCACATGTGATTCATTAGTCAATCCTATGAATCCCATGGGATTATGGGATTCATGCTGAATCTCATGGGATTCATAATGAATCACATGTGATTTATAATGAAACCCTTTGAGATTCACACTAAATCCCATGTGATTTCATGCTGAATCCTTTGTGATTTATCGACAAGATAAATCATATAGAATCCCATGTGATTTCATACAGAATCCCTTGAGATTCATACAAAATCTCATGTGATTTTGTACTTACGGTTTATATAAAGCAAAATGAAAAATCCCATGGGATTTATACAGAATCCCATGGGATTCTCTCTGATCCCTTGTGATTCATATAGAATCCCATGAGATCCATACAGAATCCCATGAGATTCTTTGATGAATCACCTGTAATTCATAAAGATTACCTATGTGATTCATACAGAATCCCATGGGATTCTATATGAATCTCAAGGGATTAGAGATATTTATTTGTTTAGAGATATTTATTTGTTTTTTAAGTGATACTTGGATTAATGTAATTGTAATGTGAGATGATTGGATTAATGTAATTGTCACTGCAAATTCATAAAAAAATATTCCCTTGTGATTTCATACATAATCTCATGGGATGCACCAAAGAATCCAATGGGATTCATACAGAATCCCATGGGATGCACCAAAAAATCCCATGAGATTCACAATGAATCCCATGGGATGCACCAAAGAATCCCATGGGATTCACAATGAATCCCATGTGATTCACCAAAGAATCCCATGGGATTCATACTGAATCCTTTGTGATTTATCGTCTTTTTACGAATCCAGTGGGATTTTTCTGGACGGAAATTTTGAAGAAAAAAAAATTCGTATTTTTACGAATCCCATGGGATATTTCTGGACAAAAATTTTGAAAAAAAAAATCTTTTTACGAATCCCGTGGGATTTTTCTGGACGAAAATTTTGAAAAAAAAATTCGTCTTTTTACGAATCCCATGGGATTCATGATTCATTATGAATCTCATGGGATTCAGCATTAATCCTATGTGATTCATTAGTCAATCCCATGGGATTCATAATGAATCACATGTGATTCATTAGTCAATCCTATGAATCCCATGGGATTATGGGATTCATGCTGAATCTCATGGGATTCATAATGAATCACATGTGATTTATAATGAAACCCTTTGAGATTCACACTAAATCCCATGTGATTTCATGCTGAATCCTTTGTGATTTATCGACAAGATAAATCATATAGAATCCCATGTGATTTCATACAGAATCCTTTGAGATTCATACAAAATCTCATGTGATTTTGTACTTACGGTTTATATAAAGCAAAATGAAAAATCCCATGGGATTTATACAGAATCCCATGGGATTCTCTCTGATCCCTTGTGATTCATATAGAATCCCATGAGATCCATACAGAATCCCATGAGATTCTTTGATGAATCACCTGTAATTCATAAAGATTACCTATGTGATTCATACAGAATCCCATGGGATTCTATATGAATCTCAAGGGATTAGAGATATTTATTTGTTTAGAGATATTTATTTGTTTTTTAAGTGATACTTGGATTAATGTAATTGTAATGTGAGACGATTGGATTAATGTAATTGTCACTGCAAATTCATAAAAAAATATTCCCTTGTGATTTCATACATAATCTCATGGGATGCACCAAAGAATCCAATGGGATTCATACAGAATCCCATGGGATGCACCAAAAAATCCCATGAGATTCACAATGAATCCCATGGGATGCACCAAAGAATCCCATGGGTTTCACAATGAATCCCATGTGATTCACCAAAGAATCCCATGGGATTCATACTGAATCCTTTGTGATTTATCGTCTTTTTACGAATCCAATGGGATTTTTCTGGACGGAAATTTTGAAGAAAAAAAAATTCGTATTTTTACGAATCCATGGGATATTTCTGGACAAAAATTTTGAAAAAAAAAATCTTTTTACGAATCCCGTGGGATTTTTCTGGACGAAAATTTTGAAAAAAAAAATTCGTCCTTTTACGAATCCCATGGGATTCATGATTCATTATGAATCTCATGGGATTCAGCATTAATCCTATGTGATTCATTAGTCAATCCCTTTGGGATTCATAATGAATCACATGTGATTCATTAGTCAATCCTATGAATCCCATGGGATTATGGGATTCATGCTGAATCTCATGGGATTCATAATGAATCACATGTGATTTATAATGAAACCCTTTGAGATTCACACTAAATCCCATGTGATTTCATGCTGAATCCTTTGTGATTTATCGACAAGATAAATCATATAGAATCCCATGTGATTTCATACAGAATCCCTTTGAGATTCATACAAAATCTCATGTGATTTTGTACTTACGGTTTATATAAAGCAAAATGAAAAATCCCATGGGATTTATACAGAATCCCATGGGATTCTCTCTGATCCCTTGTGATTCATATAGAATCCCATGAGATCCATACAGAATCCCATGAGATTCTTTGATGAATCACCTGTAATTCATAAAGATTACCTATGTGATTCATACAGAATCCCATGGGATTCTATATGAATCTCAAGGGATTAGAGATATTTATTTGTTTAGAGATATTTATTTGTTTTTTAAGTGATACTTGGATTAATGTAATTGTAATGTGAGATGATTGGATTAATGTAATTGTCACTGCAAATTCATAAAAAAATATTCCCTTGTGATTTCATACATAATCTCATGGGATGCACCAAAGAATCCAATGGGATTCATACAGAATCCCATGGGATGCACCAAAAAATCCCATGAGATTCACAATGAATCCCATGGGATGCACCAAAGAATCCCATGGGATTCACAATGAATCCCATGTGATTCACCAAAGAATCCCATGGGATTCATACTGAATCCTTTGTGATTTATCGTCTTTTTACGAATCCAGTGGGATTTTTCTGGACGGAAATTTTGAAGAAAAAAAAATTCGTATTTTTACGAATCCCATGGGATATTTCTAGACAAAAATTTTGAAAAAAAAAATCTTTTTACGAATCCGTGGGATTTTTCTGGACGAAAATTTTGAAAAAAAAATTCGTCTTTTTACGAATCCATGGGATTCATAGATTCATTATGAATCTCATGGGATTCAGCATTAATCCTATGTGATTCATTAGTCAATCCCATGGGATTCATAATGAATCACATGTGATTCATTAGTCAATCCTATGAATCCCATGGGATTATGGGATTCATGCTGAATCTCATGGGATTCATAATGAATCACATGTGATTTATAATGAAACCCTTTGAGATTCACACTAAATCCCATGTGATTTCATGCTGAATCCTTTGTGATTTATCGACAAGATAAATCATATAGAATCCCATGTGATTTCATACAGAATCCTTTGAGATTCATACAAAATCTCATGTGATTTTGTACTTACGGTTTATATAAAGCAAAATGAAAAATCCCATGGGATTTATACAGAATCCCATGGGATTCTCTCTGATCCCTTGTGATTCATATAGAATCCCATGAGATCCATACAGAATCCCATGAGATTCTTTGATGAATCACCTGTAATTCATAAAGATTACCTATGTGATTCATACAGAATCCCATGGGATTCTATATGAATCTCAAGGGATTAGAGATATTTATTTGTTTAGAGATATTTATTTGTTTTTTAAGTGATACTTGGATTAATGTAATTGTAATGTGAGACGATTGGATTAATGTAATTGTCACTTCAAATTGATAAAAAAATATTCCCTTGTGATTTCATACATAATCTCATGGGATGCACCAAAGAATCCAATGGGATTCATACAGAATCCCATGGGATGCACCAAAAAATCCCATGAGATTCACAATGAATCCCATGGGATGCACCAAAGAATCCCATGGGTTTCACAATGAATCCCATGTGATTCACCAAAGAATCCCATGGGATTCATACTGAATCCTTTGTGATTTATCGTCTTTTTACGAATCCAGTGGGATTTTTCTGGACGGAAATTTTGAAGAAAAAAAAATTCGTATTTTTACGAATCCCATGGGATATTTCTAGACAAAAATTTTGAAAAAAAAAATCTTTTTACGAATCCCGTGGGATTTTTCTGGACGAAAATTTTGAAAAAAAAAATTCGTCTTTTTACGAATCCCATGGGATTCATAATGAATCCTATGGGATTCATGATTCATTATGAATCTCATGGGATTCAGCATTAATCCTATGTGATTCATTAGTCAATCCCATGGATTCATAATGAATCACATGTGATTCATTAGTCAATCCTATGAATCCCATGGGATTATGGGATTCATGCTGAATCTCATGGGATTCATAATGAATCACATGTGATTTATAATGAAACCTTTGAGATTCACACTAAATCCCATGTGATTTCATGCTGAATCCTTTGTGATTTATCGACAAGATAAATCATATAGAATCCCATGTGATTTCATACAGAATCCCTTGAGATTCATACAAAATCTCATGTGATTTTGTACTTACGGTTTATATAAAGCAAAATGAAAAATCCCATGGGATTTATACAGAATCCCATGGGATTCTCTCTGATCCCTTGTGATTCATATAGAATCCCATGAGATCCATACAGAATCCCATGAGATTCTTTGATGAATCACCTGTAATTCATAAAGATTACCTATGTGATTCATACAGAATCCCATGGATTCTATGAATCCATGGATTCTATATGAATCTCAAGGGATTTAGAGATATTTATTTGTTTAGAGATATTTATTTGTTTTTTAAGTGATACTTGGATTAATGTAATTGTAATGTGAGATGATTGGATTAATGTAATTGTCACTGCAAATTCATAAAAAAATATTCCCTTGTGATTTCATACATAATCTCATGGGATGCACCAAAGAATCCAATGGGATTCATACAGAATCCCATGGGATGCACCAAAAAATCCCATGAGATTCACAATGAATCCCATGGGATGCACCAAAGAATCCCATGGGATTCACAATGAATCCCATGTGATTCACCAAAGAATCCATGGGATTCATACTGAATCCTTTGTGATTTATCGTCTTTTTACGAATCCAGTGGGATTTTTCTGGACGGAAATTTTGAAAGAAAAAAAATTCGTATTTTTACGAATCCCATGGATATTTCTGACAAAAATTTGAAAAAAAAAAATCTTTTTTACGAATCCCGTGGGATTTTTCTGGACGAAATTTTGAAAAAAAAAATTCGTCTTTTTACGAATCCCATGGGATTTATATGAATCCTATGGGAATTATGATTCTTATGAATCCATGGGATTCAGCATTTTCCTAGGTGATTCCTAGTATATCATGGATTCATAATGAAATCTGTGATTATTAGTCATCCTAGATCCTGGGATTATGGATTGCATGTGAATGTCATGGGTTCATAATGAATCAATGTGATTTATATTGACATTTGAATTCACATGAAATCATGTGATTTCATGCTGAATTTTGTTTTTACAGATATTTCTATGATCCCATGTGATTTCATGTAAGTTATGAACTTGGATGATTCATTAGAAAGATTTAATGTGATTTTGTACTTACGGAGTTGGCTAAAAAGCAAAATTTGAAATCTTACCATGGTGGGATTTTTACAGTTATCTACCTGCGATCCTTGATCTTTGGTAGGTTTTAAATTACATGATATCTTTTGAATCCAAATGAGGGATGATTTCTTGGCGATTATTGCACCTGTAATCTTGAAGATTTCTTGTGTTAAAACAGATGTTGCTATGGTTTCTATTTGATCGTATGTGTGCTTGTGAGTTATTTATATTGTTTGAGATATTAATTTGGTTTTTTTTAATTAATAAGTTGGAATTTTATGATAAATTGTAAAAATGTTGAGATGTATTTGGGATTTAATGGGAAATTGTGCAACCTTGCAATATTTCATAAAAATTATTTCCCTTGTCCATTCTATACATATCTATGGAGCACCAATTTTTCCTAAACTATTTATAAATGGTTAAATTGTATTTAAATAGCTTTGGGGACACAAAATCCATGAGATTCACAATGAATCCCATGGGATGCACCAAAGAATCCCATGGGATTCACAATGAATCCCATGTGATTCACCAAAGAATCCCATGGGATTCATACTGAATCCTTTGTGATTTATCGTCTTTTTACGAATCAAGTGGGATTTTTCTGGACGGAAATTTTGAAGAAAAAAAATTCGTATTTTTACGAATCCCATGGGATATTTCTGGACGAAAATTTAAAAAAAAAAAATAATCTTTTTACGAATCCCGTGGGATTTTTCTGGACGGAAATTTTGAAAAAAAAAATTCGTCTTTTTACGAATCCCATGGGATTTTTACGAATCCCGTAGGATTTTTTTGGACGGAAATTTTGAAAAAAAATCGTCTTTTTACGAATCGCATGGGATTTTTTACGAATCCTGTGGGATTTTTCTGGACGGAATTTTGAAAAAAAAGTTCGTCGAAAGTATATAACAATGCATATCTATAGAAAGATAATTTTTTTCTCGTCGCGATGGTGTGTTTTTCGTAGCTTGAAGATTTACCGTTTGCAAGATATGTTGTTTTAAAAAAAAAGGTGGAAAGTGGGTTTTTATATTAAATGAGCTAAAATGTCAATTTTGCCCCCCCTTTTTTATTTTTTGATTTGATTTTAGCCATTAGATGAAAGGTGGATGGATGGTGGATGGATGGTTGAGATTGATTTATTTGTTTTTTAAGTGATACTTGTTTTGCATCGATCTCACCTCATATGGACTATATGCAATTTCACGTGTGTTAAAGGTTTAGGTGAACTGTAGGGATACGTGAATCACTTATGAAATGATGTTTTAATAGTTAGAGTGAGTGTGCGTGCTTTTTAGTAAGGGTACTGGGAGTGGTGGGCGGGCTGACCAAAAGGCTACTCAACCCGTCGGTTTGAACACTCCTTTGACCATCGGGTAGGTTGAACGGTTTGGTTACCGGGTTATATACCCGCTGCTGAACCTGTTGATTTTTGGCTTAAAGGGTGTTTAATGTACATTTATTTCTTTTGAATTTGTCAAATTGGAGCGTTGGCCATTGATTTCTTGGCCGGATTTCTTGGCCTGATCTTGGCCGGATTTCTTGGCTTAAAAAGATGTTGGCTGTGAGGTTTGGCTGTGATGTTTGGCTGTGATGTGTGGCTGTGATGTTTGGCCGGATCTTGATATTGTTTGGCCGGATATTGAAAATTTGGCCGGAATTTTTTTTTTTTTTATTAATTAGAGGCTGTGATGATATTTTTCTTATTGATCCAAATTGTGAAATTGAAACATGATTTAGAGATGATCTTGTATTTTGGCGGGGCAAATAAATTCAGAGGATGGTAAAATATTGCAACCTTTTGAATATTTGCAACCATGGCTGATTTATCCGCATGTTCCCATCGTCTAAACAGATCTGAGCCTCATTTTTTTTTTACCTAAAACTTATTTTTATAAAATGTTTTAGTTAAAAATTGTGTAGTTTAATAGTTTAGGGGGGAAAAATGAAAAATTTTGGAAGGCTGGAAAATCATGGGCGCAAATGAAATTGGTTGGGAGGGCTGGAGGGTTGAGCTGAGTTGGCATAATTTTATTGGCTAAATTTGGGAGGGTTGAAATTTTCATAGTAGTCACTCCCAACCCCCTAAGTAAGCTGATGCTACTGTTTGATTTTATGGATCTGTATTTTTACTTTAGTTTATAAAGTGTACAAGTTCTTAATCCCGTGCATAATGGGTGCTTATGAAAACGTGCTAACTTTATTCTAAATGCACAGCTCATATGCCTACTAAGCAGTAACAGAAATGAAAACTTGTGATGCAAATTCAATATTTTATTCTTCTAGTATACTTCTTAAAATCTTTTAAGAATTAAAAGTTGGGTTGAATTTATATGCTATTATACATGATTTTTTACCCTGAAAATTATTAAAGTAACATCTGAGCTCTTCTTAAGGACATGTAGAATTATAACTTTAAACCTTCAGGTCCAATATCTGAATGTTTTTAATTCATTCAAGAAATATCTGATCCTCAATCACCTCAATTACATGCTTAATGGGCCAAGAAAAAAAAACCTTTTGTATACGGTACCGAATCGGGATTTCCCGAATTAGTCCCGTATCGTTTTTTAAAGGTACCGATTTTTTTTTTTGGCCTTATTTCGTGGTACCGGTACCGTACCGTATATCGGGAATCGGTACCGTTTCGGTTCGGTTTCGGGATTTGGTTCGAAATGCTCATCCCTAATTTGAGACTATTGAGATGGAGGAGTTGCTTATTTTATATATCGACCATACTACTAATAGAATGGTGAAAGAATTGGGGATGAAATGTTGTTCTTCACACCTTCAATTTTTGGAAGTAATATTATAGCTTATACAAACTTAGTACAGTATAAAATTATAAATCAAGGAACTTCGAACAAATGAGATAAAATTTATAACTGATTTGTAAACTAAGTTAATTTCACCCTTTTTTTTGCATGATCTAGTGTACGAAGATTTATCAGAACAAGGATACAACGAAAACGAAGAAGGACTTATTAAATCAAAAGAGGTTCTACACTATACTCGGCCTAAACCAAACAGACTACCAGATGGGAAAAAGAACTTCTTAGATCTTGACGTAATTAACCCATCACTAGGCCTTGGATGCACTCGAATGACCGCAGATTTAGACCGTTACTCGAGTTACAAACGTTATGCCTCTTGCCCAGATGATTGGGAGTTAGCTCAAAAGCTTATACTAAAAGGGTGTGATCCATTACCAAGAAGAATTTGCTTCTCAAGAACCGCTCCACATTACGATAAGCCACTTTCATTAGATACATCTCTTTGGACTAAACCAAATGATTCTAATATCTTATGGAACCGTTATAAGTGCAAAAACTACAATTGTCTAGTATCCATCGAGACGCTAAACAAACGAGGTTTCCATAAATGCTCCGACTGTTTTAATCTTTCCAAAACAGGATGGGAAGTTCCTTTAGATGGTTCTGAGTCTGCTGAAATTAGTATTAAGGAAGTTTTAGCATTGAAAAAAGGAGAGATACGTGTTGGGCTTGATTTTAGCCCAACAACGGGCACTTTTGCAGCTTTGATGAGGGAAAGAAATGTTACAATTGTTTCGGCTACAGTTAACTTAGGTGCGCCTTTTAACGAGGTGATAGCATTAAGAGGGTTGATTCCTTTGTACGTGTCTATTGGTACGAGGTTGCCTTTTTTTGATAGTACGCTTGATTTGGTTCATACGACGCTTTACTTGGATGGGTGGATTGAGTTGGAGCTTCTTGAGTATGTCCTCTTTGATTGGGATCGAGTTCTTCGGCCTAAAGGGGTCTTGTGGGTTGATAGATTCTTTTGTAAGAAGGAAGATATGAAAGCATACATTAATGTATTTGAAAAGTTGGGGTATACAAAGGTTATATGGAAGGTTTTAGCAAAGAAGGATAAGGTTGATGATGAATTATATTTATCTGCAGTTCTTGAAAAGCCCTTAAGAGCTTAAATCTACCCAAACTCTGTGATATGTTTGAAGCCATGTAATCACTTATATACATAGTAAGAAAATTGCAGCATGATATGTTTCAAGCCTATAAATAAAACTATAGACAAATAAATCAAGAACTACACACATGTGACACTTATTGGCCGATGAATGGCTTATGACCAAGTCTTAAGAACACAATAAAAACATAGAAAGACTTGCTGATTATTGCTTATCGTCGACCGCACAAACAATATTGAGAGGCTGGGTTTGTAGATACCCAAGCTAGCAGTATTGCAGCTCTTATATTTTCTGTTAGAAATAACCACCACAAAGATGATTATTGTTTGGCTTTTGAGTTTACGTTTACTACGACGTAAGTTTTTAGCGTTTTCAAATTTAGAACAAGTATCAATAATGAAGTTACAAAAAGATGAATGAAAACACCCTTTCATTCATAATTAGTCGGCAAAAAGTCAAAAGGTTTGATCAATCAAAAAAGTTTTAACGCAACAATCTTTGCAAGTTTATATTAGCAGATAATTTGAAAAAAGGTTATAAACAATAAAATAAATTTGGGATTTATCACTTAACATGTAGTTAGCTCACTAGTCATCGGTCCAAATTGATCAAATTAACTTAAATTCGAGAACTCAATCCAATCCAACAAATAGTTCCCTAACTAAATTGCTTAGACATTCCAACAAAAGAACACAATCCGCCAATATTATAGAAATAAAATAAAACATACATAGACCATGGATTATGACGTACTCTTATTTGTAATGAGGACAGAACCGCATAATGTTTACAAAACAACCTCACAAAATGACGTCTCATGTTTGAAACCATGGATTATGATGTACTCATGTTAATGTATGATATTATCTTTTTTTACTTATAAAATTATCTCATATTTGAAACCAATATGTGGTTCTATTATTCTCGTTTTTCTGATTTCTTTTTTTATAAAAATTATGTGGTTCTATTATTCTTGTTTTGTAATACTCTATAAAAATTTGTAACATATAACAATTGAACGTCAACATATATGTTCATTGTGCATATATAGTTTCTGATTGCACCCAAACATCAACATGATATTTTACAAGAAGTTTCAACATCATCATCATCGCACATGAGATTAAGATTTCAATCTTTCTAGAATACAAAAGTTCAATCATATGGTGGTATTTGCATTTTTCGTTGAGATAGATCCCATGTCAAATTGTTTAGTGAGTGATTGCTCCTAATTTATACATGTTTTATCTATAAAATTCTCATGATAATTACTTCTTTTTTACTTGTTTATATTGAATATCGCAAGATTGTCAGGATCGGGATCCTACCTAGGATCGTTTTCGGCTTTTCCTTTACATATGTATACAAACCATTTTTAAAAACCTTCCTTTCAAAAAAATTCAAAAAAAAAACAAAAAACAGGATCGGATCGTTCACGATCCTACGATCCTACGAGCGATCCCACGATCCTGTAACGATCCTACCTGAAAAAAGGGTTACCAACAAGATCGAATCGTTCACGATCCTACGATCCTACGAGCGATCCCACGATCCTATCTGAATTACGATCCCGTAACGATCCTGCTCGTTTTGTGTGTGTAGGATCGTAGGATCGTACGATCCTACGAGCAGGATCGCGATCCTGACAACCTTGGAATATCGTACTTAATTACTCTAAATTTGTGTTTTAGTAATTATTTGGAGCAAAAGCAGAATTCTCGCAGAAAACAATGAAAATCGAGCTAAAATGCCAAAGTATGATGGAGAGATCCCTTTCAGAAGTTGCATACGGCGTATGACCCTCTATAGCCATACGCCGTGTGCCTTCTCGCCATGCATTTATTTTCCCAAGTTTGAAGACTTATATGCCGTATCCAACATCCACTGATACCCCGTGTAGAAGGATTCTAGAAGATTAGATTGAGCAAATTAAAGAAAATACGACGTATCACCCTCAAGGTGCATACGCCGTATCATTGGATGGCCCAAACCCAAATTTTGGCCTATAAATACAACCTTATTCTACACATTCGAGGAGTTATGGAGTTGGAAGAGTTGCAAGGTTTTAAAGTTCCATAAGGTTTAGGAGCCTCTAGAAGACACTAAGAGTGAAGATTTAACACATCATAAACCTTAGATTATTAGTTTTTTCATTATGATTCGATTATTATGTTTACTCTGAATAATCTTTATTTATCTTTTGTCATGGAAGGCTAAGCCTTTTATGCTTGTTTTTATTATAAACCTGATTTATTTAATGATTGAAGTTCTTTAGTTTATTTTATGTGTGTTTTGGTTGATTTATGTACTGTTATAGACTTATGTCTTTGTGTCTACCATGGTAACTTATGATCTTACGTCGGTTGGTTTACAAATCGGGTGGTCGGCAATAGTAGGATTCATTATTAACACTATTGGCACATGGTTTTAATGGTGAGGCAGGACCGATAGGCGCTCACATTGTTTAAAGTGGTAGACTACAGGGTTTAAGATTTAGTAGCGACATTGGCAAGTGACCGATAACCAAGGCTTTTTACCCTTTGTTAAGAAAACTAAGTGGCTTGGCAAACCACACAAAAACGTAGGTTACATAGATCAGTTGAATGAACTTAATGCTTGGAATATTAGTTAGGGTAGCAGGACCTGATGAACTCAAATAAGTACATTTTATTACTATCATTTATCCTATTTATTTGACTTGTTTTACTATATTATGTATGAGGATTGATACTTAATTGTTTACTTTTGTAATTCTCAGGTAAAAACAAGCATTTGGTGAAACTTGGCGATTTTGGACTAATAATGGAGCAAAACGTACATAAAGTGGAAGTCTACTGACATGGAAAAGATCAAGTCAATTCTGCTCCAGATGCGCCGCATCTCACTATCAACATGCGCCGCATCTCTATCAAGATATCACCAGATACGATCCAAGATACAAGAGGACATGCGCCGCATCTAATAAAGAGTTACGCCGCATCTTCTGGCGGTGTACGAATATTCCTGAATATTATAATCTTGGACCCCACGCGAAGTTAAGTACATACGCCGCATCTACTTAAGTAGATGCGCCGCATCTTCCCTCAGACACAAACTATAAATACCCCGTAGACCAGACGAAGTTCGGAGATTCGGAAGTTCGAAAACCTAAAGACCGAACAGGAGAGAAGGACGAATTCAGTCAAGAAGGCAGCACAAGACACACCCAAATCGAAGATACAAGAGCTGTAAGAAGGTGCTGCATGTATTTAATTCATTAAGTAGTTTTGTTTTATTGTTTTAGCAAACTTTAATTCATCAGGATTGGTGGCTTGTGTAATGTGACAACGGAAAGATTGCACTCCCTTTAATACTTGCTTTCCCATCAATTAAAGTTTATATGTTGATGTCTTTGGTTACTACTTATTAGTGCATTGACCACCTCTGTGTTTATTAGTGGCTTGCGGGCACCCGACTGCGGGACAAGGTGTGGCTCCCACGGTTGTTTCTAAATTGATCACTTAGGAATAACTTTTAGACATAAGTCGTCATTAAGGGTTTACTCGCCGATGAGAATAGGACCAACGAGAAAGGGTTAATTACATACACTTCATATAAAGCTATCAATAAAACAAGTGACAATCTACTTAATCATAAGGACAGCCCTCTTATTGTCTCAAGTATCTATCTGTGTACGTGTGTGCTACTTGCTGATTCGTGCCTATTTGTTTATTTTATTATTTAATTGCAAACAAAACTGTGCCAGTCTCTCAGGCTGAAACCCCCTTGCGTTAGGATATTAAAATACTGATTAGATTAACGAGATTATACGTTCCACTCTTAGTGATCGACACTCTACTTACCATTATCTTCATACTGACCGGGTACACTGCTCGTTAAGTGTGTGTGTTATTGATAAGTCGGCTAAATATAAATTTAAAACTTGAGTAGGCATTAAAACTGCTAAACCGCAACGACACATCACGCGCATCAAGTTTTTGGCGCCGCTGCCGGGGAGTGAATTGTTATTATCTGTTAATTTGATTTAGTATTTTAATAGAAAAACCTAATTAAAATACTCGTGGTGTATCTTGATTTGTTTTTCTTTTTATTAGATTAATTGCATCATTGTACTATTTTGCATATTTGTTGTATTGTGTGTTATTTGTTTGCTTTTGTTTTTATTTTTGTGTGTTTTATTTTTGTTTGTGTGTTTAATTTTTGTTTTTATTTTTCGTATTTTTCTGTTCTGCTATCGTTGTACTGTGCTAAATCAAACGATACGGCGCATCTGATCTCTCAGATACGGCGTATTGCGTTTATTTTTTTTAATACAACGCGTTTAATTAATTCGATACGACGCATCTTTTCCCCAAGATACGGCGTATCTGTTTTTAACAAGAAAATTTTTCTAAGCGATAAAGTAATACGACGCATCTGCTTTTGTAGATACGGCGTATCTGTTTTGATAAAATTTTTTCTAAACGTTAACGCCATACGACGCATCTTCTTTTGAAGATACGGCGTATCTATTATTTTAATTAAAAACAGTTTGCGAATTATTAAACAGATACGGCGTATCGATCTCTGTCGATACGGCGCATCTTACTGAATCAAAAATCTTTTATTTTTAAACATAACGAAAATACGGCGCATTAACTTTCGTTAATACGACGCATTTAATTTTAATTAGATAAACTGATTTTTGATTAATTAATTCGATACGGCGCATTCATAAATTTAAAGCGGCGTATCTATTTTCTGAATAGAGTCTGATTAAATTTTAACGTATTAAGATACGGCGTATCCAACTCTTTGGATACGGCGCATCGTCTGCAGATATCAGTAACTTTAATTTTTCGTATTCCGTTTTCGTTATTAATTATCTGATATACTACTTTCTCGAGCATACCCTACTGATATTTTTGTGTTGATTTCAGGAAGTGCATGACCAGGAGTTCTACGAAGAACTTGATTCAACCTTTCGAAGATCCTGAACGAGCCCTACATTCGCTTAAAAGGCTTTTCAACACAAGAAGCTTTGATCTTTCAAGTTCACTCGAGCTTGATTATTTTTCTGAAGAGAAGGAGGAAGTTGAAACAGAAACAATGGGCGAAAACACTACTATGGAGGAATACATGAACAATACCCGTGCTGATTACACTTCAGGAGTTGCTAGACCTAAGTTTGATGACAAGTCAAAATTTGAGTTGAAGGGACAATTTCTCAAAGAACTAAGAGAGAATGCTTTCAGTGGGACGGAACAAGAGGATGCTAATGAGCATGTTGAAAAAGTCCTGGAGATTGCAGATTTGTTTACTACAGAAAGTGTCAATACCGATCAACTCATGCTAAGAATCTTCCCAATCTCACTAAAAGGAGCTGCTAACAAGTGGCTAAGGAATGAACCTGCTAGTTCAATCACTACGTGGGAAGGTTTGAAAAGCAAATTCCTGAAGAGATATTGTCCACCTGCTAAGACTGCTAAGAAGATGGAGGCTATCAATAGTTTCAAGCAAGAGCCTGATGAAACCCTTTATCAAGCTTGGGAACGATTTAAAGATTTATTGATAAAATGTCCTCAACACTATCTAACCCCTATGCAGGAAATAATATTGTTTTATCAGGGATTGGACGTGCCTACAAGACAGATTTTGGATGCTAAGGGAGCTGTACCTCAGATGAGTGCAACTAATGCTAGGAAAGCTATCCAAGATGCTGCTGATCATTCTCAGAAATGGCACGATGGGACCTCTACTAGATCTAAGAGCAGCACTAATTTTGACGGGATTGCTGCTATTCAAGCTCAATTGGATAAAATCAGTAGAGAAATGAAGAAGCGCGATGAAAGAGCATATGCAGCCCAAGTTGGATGTGAAAAGTGTGAAGGACCTCACTACACTAAGGATTGCCCGAGCAAGAATGAAAGTGAGACGTTTGAAGAAGCTTATTACACCCAATTTGGACAACCATTCCGACCTTCAGCAAGATTTAGGGAAGCTAGTCCGGGATTCTATCAAAAGAACAACTTCAATCCCGCTTATCAAGAGAGGAGGCAGACTTTAGATGATACTTTAAAGCAAATTATGGCCGATGCTGCTAAAAGACATGAAGAAAATACTGCTATGATCAAGGAAATTAGAGCTTCAACGGACACTACTACAAGAAATCAAGGAGCTTCGATCAAAGCATTGGAACAACAAATTGGTCAAATGAGCAAAGTTCTTCAAGAAAGGGGATATGGAAGTTTACCGAGCTCGACTGAAACAAATCCAAGAGATCATGTCAAGGCCATAAGCACCACTGAAGAAGTCACTCCTAATATACCTAGAAGATCGATGAATGGTGATGATGGTGCAAGACCCAAATTTTTCTTTAATTCTTCGATCAGCTTAAGGAGACTACTAAAAGAAAAGACAAAGATTGAAGAGGAAATCAAGGCAACAATGAAAGAAGAGAGCCCTGCAACCGATTCAAATGCCTTGCCTCATAAAGAAAGAGACCCAGGAAGTTTTACTCTACCTTGTTCTATTAATAATATATCTTTCAATAATGTGTTGGCTGACTTAGGAGCTAGTGTTAGTGTTATGCCTCTTAAGACATTCGCTACCCTAGGACTAGGAAAATTAGCACCAACTAAATTACTTATTGAATTGGCTGATAAAACAGTAAAACGACCTGAAGGGATTGCTAATAATGTGCTAGTTAAGATTGAGCAATTTATTTTTCCCGTGGACTTTATTATACTAGACATGCCCGAGGATGTTAAGATTCCTTTAATCCTCGGAAGACCTTTCTTGTCTACTGCCCATGCTAAGATTGATGTGTTTAAGAGAAAAATTTCATTAAGGGTAGGGAATAATAAACTAGTCTATAAGTGCCAAGATCCAGTTAAAAGCATAATTAGAGGTGTTTATGTGCTAGGATTAAGAGAGCGTATGGACCTCGATCTTGAAGCTAGACTTATGGGAGAAACATTGATTCAAAACAACTCAACTAATCCTAATCATGAAGACTTTGAGGAATTCATTGACCTTAATGTACCTACCGAACTTAGACGCGATGTTGTTAGTGATTCTGATGATGAGTGGTATGATTGTGTAGTAATTAATAAACGTAGGAGAATAGTTGAGAATACGAATTTGAATAATGATATGTTTATTGAACTACCACCCCACCTTGCT
This sequence comes from Artemisia tridentata subsp. tridentata, assembly GCA_021014915.2. Classification (NCBI taxonomy): domain Eukaryota; kingdom Viridiplantae; phylum Streptophyta; class Magnoliopsida; order Asterales; family Asteraceae; genus Artemisia; species Artemisia tridentata. The sequence continues at coordinate 163,065,731 of CP139501.1, read as the reverse complement.
TATTTGTGCCTACATAATTATAAGAATTTCCCGTCTATCATTTTGTCATCTCTGCCCGAAAGGGACAGGACTTTATTTATACAGATATTAAAGAGGAACGGCGTGGAAATTAAGGACGAGCAAGGAGTGTTCAATATTACTGAATTGGCGATGAAGGAGCGTGATGTTTCCGACTCCTTCAATGATCGATACTAAAGAGCTGAACGTGAGTCTAACTTGAAGACTCTGGAATAAAGACAAGTGCTGACCGGGAGACAACCCGGATTTATCTTTTATTATTCTGTTTTCTGTGTCGAGTCAGTCCAGGCCGCACGAAGATACGGCGCATCTCAGTCCTGAGATGCGACGCATCCTCTGCAATGGTCATATCTTATTTTATTTTTCTGCATTTTTATTTTCGACTTTAAAACTTTTTATCAGTTATTTTAATGCGGCGCATCCCTGGTTAAGGATGCGGCGCATCTTTATTCTGATCCGTATTTATTCCAGGCTCGATACGGCGTATCTTCTTCAATAGGATACGGCGCATCGACTGACCTGATGATTTTCAGTTTTAATTTTTAAGTTTTATTTTTACCTAACTACTAATGTATTATGCAAGTTGAACCTTTCTTATCTTAGGTGTGTTTTAAAGTGTTGGTGGTATTATAGTTTTCTGGATTTCCTGTGGATACATCAAGCATGAAGCTTTAACGTTCTAATCCACAAGAAAGATGATTTTTGCTCATATACTAATGGAGGATCATACCGAGCAAATCTCAGGGGAGTTTTCTGTTCTAATTCTTTTTATTTTCCAGTTTTTAACCTTTTATACAAACAACGAGGACGTTGTTTAACTTAAGTGGGGGGATAGGAGAATTAGAACACTTAACACTTACTTGTCCTAAACTTTTTCAAAAATTATGCTTAAAATGTGCTTAATATATCAAACTTAAAATTTTTTTTTAGCATGTTTTTGTTTAAGATCTAAGTTACATAACTGCACACATGACGTTATTTTCAAAAATTGTGATTTTTCCAAAATTCACAAATCTATGAGTGTGCCGGTGACTTGTAAACTTTAGAACTTGGCTTGTATACTATTCGAGACCACCATAATGAGTATTATTTATTTAATTGGAATGACTTGTCTAACTTGGTAAAAATTCTAGGATTACACCCAAAAAGCCTTTATATGTTATGTGTTATTAACTAACTACACTGGTTAGTTAACCCCCGTATAAAACCTTTTGTTACTCTCACTTTTAGAGTAAGATACCCCTAGAAAAACCCTCAGAGCCATTCCTTTCGTTTCTTACACCTATGTTTAAAATGTTTCGTTACACCTTAAACCTTAGCCTACCCTGTAGATTAGAATCCGTGGTTGGTTAATTGCTATAGGCAGAGTGTGTTTCCTTACATTACCTGTGTTCGCGTGCGTAATTCATTATATATGGTTAGGTCGGGAAATTGCACAATGCAATTGGAGTGAAAGTAAATATTGTATATTTTGGAGTTTATTTTTCGTGTGTTTACTACTTTCACTATTTACCATTATTTCTGAAGTTATGAAAAGTATGGAAAAATTATCCGGAAAGAAAGTTATAGTGATGTGGTGAAATTTTACACATCTATGTTTATGTTTCAAGTTAAAAAAAAAAAAAAAAAAAAAAAAAAAAAAAAAAAAAAAAAAAAAAAAAAAAAAATCGAAAAAAAATGAGAAAAGAAAAAGAAAGAAAAAAAGAGTTGGATGTTTATTTTAAGCCAACGATGTAGAGTTATGTAAGTGGTTCATATGGCCACTATTTGTTGTATTATATCTATGGATTGAATGGGAATTGGCAGTTATGGGAATGCCAATTAAGGATTATTCTTTGATTAAGATTTTGTTTAGTATAATTCGTGTCTACCTAAAGCGTGTGTTTCAAGTGTTAAAGCGTGAGTTATTCAATGATATAAGTCTTATTCATGGGATGGTTGGGATAGTGATTAACCACACTTAGGATTTTAATTTATTTGTTTTGTTTAATTTTATTTTTACACCAATTTATATCCCAAATGTTATCCATACCCTGTATTGTTCTTTATCCAACCAAACCTTTGATTTATTGAGATTAGGGATTTGAGCAATCTTAAGTATCGTAGTCGTGGATTCGGCTATGTATTTATGATTTTGTCGCCCTTTTTGATATATTATTATTGGTGAAGTTTGGACCTATCTTTAGCCTATTCGAGTTAAGGATTTGAGCAATTGCAAGTATCGTGTTCGTGGATTCGATCATGTATTTGTGATTTTGTCGCCTTTTCTGGAATTTGAGATCGATAGTGTAAATAAGAATAACTAACCCTTAAGCCTAAAAACCCTTTTTACCGCTTTAGACTTGTTATTCCTTAGCTTTAGTGGTGGAGATGTGTATACTTGCCAAGCCTATGATAGAATATTCGTCGCGACTGGACAGTTAAACGATTAGATTTGCTTTTATCGACTTATTTTATTTTACTTCTAATTCGTTAAGTGTTTAGTTGTGTGATTATGAAATAAACGAATACATGCTTAAATATAAAAATAAATCCTAACTTCTTTTAGGATACATTTTCATGAGATTTAATCTAAGGTTTACTTGGGGACAAGTAAAGTTCAAGTGGGGGGATATTTGATGAACTCAAATAAGTACATTTTATTACTATCATTTATCCTATTTATTTGACTTGTTTTACTATATTATGTATGAGGATTGATACTTAATTGTTTACTTTTGTAATTCTCAGGTAAAAACAAGCATTTGGTGAAACTTGGCGATTTTGGACTAATAATGGAGCAAAACGTACATAAAGTGGAAGTCTACTGACATGGAAAAGATCAAGTCAATTCTGCTCCAGATGCGCCGCATCTCACTATCAACATGCGCCGCATCTCTATCAAGATATCACCAGATACGATCCAAGATACAAGAGGACATGCGCCGCATCTAATAAAGAGTTACGCCGCATCTTCTGGCGGTGTACGAATATTCCTGAATATTATAATCTTGGACCCCACGCGAAGTTAAGTACATACGCCGCATCTACTTAAGTAGATGCGCCGCATCTTCCCTCAGACACAAACTATAAATACCCCGTAGACCAGACGAAGTTCGGAGATTCGGAAGTTCGAAAACCTAAAGACCGAACAGGAGAGAAGGACGAATTCAGTCAAGAAGGCAGCACAAGACACACCCAAATCGAAGATACAAGAGCTGTAAGAAGGTGCTGCATGTATTTAATTCATTAAGTAGTTTTGTTTTATTGTTTTAGCAAACTTTAATTCATCAGGATTGGTGGCTTGTGTAATGTGACAACGGAAAGATTGCACTCCCTTTAATACTTGCTTTCCCATCAATTAAAGTTTATATGTTGATGTCTTTGGTTACTACTTATTAGTGCATTGACCACCTCTGTGTTTATTAGTGGCTTGCGGGCACCCGACTGCGGGACAAGGTGTGGCTCCCACGGTTGTTTCTAAATTGATCACTTAGGAATAACTTTTAGACATAAGTCGTCATTAAGGGTTTACTCGCCGATGAGAATAGGACCAACGAGAAAGGGTTAATTACATACACTTCATATAAAGCTATCAATAAAACAAGTGACAATCTACTTAATCATAAGGACAGCCCTCTTATTGTCTCAAGTATCTATCTGTGTACGTGTGTGCTACTTGCTGATTCGTGCCTATTTGTTTATTTTATTATTTAATTGCAAACAAAACTGTGCCAGTCTCTCAGGCTGAAACCCCCTTGCGTTAGGATATTAAAATACTGATTAGATTAACGAGATTATACGTTCCACTCTTAGTGATCGACACTCTACTTACCATTATCTTCATACTGACCGGGTACACTGCTCGTTAAGTGTGTGTGTTATTGATAAGTCGGCTAAATATAAATTTAAAACTTGAGTAGGCATTAAAACTGCTAAACCGCAACGACACATCACGCGCATCAGTTAGGGTAGCAGGACCTGGTAGGCGTGCCCGGCTTTTAGAAAGAAGGTAGGGGAAATCGATAACCGAGTGACTCCCTACATATTTGATATCACCAAAGCACACTAGATGAACATTACACTAGAACTAGATCATTAATGAATTAGGGGATTAGCAAGGCACGCATGCCTTTATCTCTTGATCTTCTCTAACCAGAACCAATCTATCTGTTTATTTATTTTATTTTCTGTTATTTAGATTAATTATACTAAAAACATAATCGGCGGATTTAAAACGTAAGTGACAACCTTAAAAACTACTAGGCATTTAGGATCTCTTCGCTCCCTGCGAACAACCCGGTCTTGCCGATTCACTATACTAAACTGATCGAGTACACTGCTCGTAAGTGTTGATGATTGTCTAAATGATTCGGTATACTATAAATTTAAAGCTCGATACAACACATTAGTGAGTATGTAAAAACTAATTGTATTAACCAAACAACACCAATCTTGCACTAAACAATCTCCCCACTTGCTTTATTACTTAATAACAAAATCAGTACGATTGTCCTCAAACAGATGTAATCTACATACAAACCAAACAATTATCCATAAACGGATGCAATTAAAAAAAAAATACAAACAACACACAACAATTAACCTCACTACAATCCTCAAACTACCAGACAACAATGATCAAGACGATCAATGAACAATACCCAAAAGCTTGAGAGAGATAATAACTTGTGTGCGTGAAAACGGAATGAATGTTAACCCTAGATATGATCAATCAACATTGTGGAAAACTAGAAGAGGGGTTGAATAGTTTTACCATTTTAAAATTCTTTTGCTTTGAATACTTAACGTGATTTCAAGTTATGCAAACAATAAACACTATATAACAAGTAAGTAGAGAAAGAAACAATCAAACCACAACACGGATATTTATAGTGGTTCGGTCTACAAGGACTCTCTTCCTTGCCCTACTCCACTCCTTGAGCCTCTAACTCGAGAGTTTTTCTTCACTAAGAAACAAGCTCCCTTCCCGGCGGAGAAAACCTTTATACACGTCGCTTACACTTTTTCCGGTACAAAGCTAGATACCGAGTTCTTTTACAAGGGCACAACCACTCCCGACACTCTATATATTTTAAGGACTAAAATACTAACCGGACTCTACTGAGGTATATGAATGATTGGTACAACAATGATGTGTGACAAACTACTAATTCACACAGTGACTAATCTAACAAGTCTTGCAATGCTTAGTTGAAGCTTGTGATGCTTTGATCTCTTTGCTACAAAAGAAAGACCACTAAGAATGTAATATGTAATATAAATGGGTTAGTAATGAATGAAAAAATGAATGAATGTTGTTTATGCTAAAAGTGATGAGTAAACATGAATGAGCAGCTTGCTATTTATAGGCAAACTAAGCAAACATTCCACGGATTTGGCGGATCCAAATTGAGGGATCCGTCCCTTATGGATTTTGGATTCGTGGATCCTGACAGCAAATCTTCCAAAATCATTCCCAAATCTTGCCAAGATATTACCATATCTAATTCTTTGTGTGAAGATCTAACTATGATATTCTTAAGATCTTCAAGATATCCTAAAGATATCAATATGATGTATGCCATGATGTCATTGTACAATTTCCATTTTAAGAAATAAAATGTAATATGTAAATGTAACATGTATGTACCATGTATGAACTAGTGATCATGTATGTAGCATGTTATGAGTTTAAAAGCTTATAACTATATATGTAAAAGACTTAACTTATATTTATGCTTTGCTAAAGATAAAATTTATAATTGTCATTAACAAAATATAGCAAAGATCGTAAAATATAAATAACGTTTTTAGACGATATTTGTATTAACAATCTCCCCCTTTTTGTTGATGACAAAACATAAAGTTTATTTTAAACAAAAAGAGGAAATGCAAAGCGGAATGTAGTGAATGGCCCTTGGTGATAACTCCCCCTAATTGGAGTGCCAAGTATGATGAGACATGGATTTTGAGTGCTTAATAGCTCCCCCTTGGACAATACTCCCCCTAATTTGGAGTGCCAAGTTTATGATGCTTGAATGAAGAAATCTACAAAACAGAAGTTAGTGCTTGATAACCTCTCCCTTGATCAATACTCCCCCTTGTTAGGGTGCCAAAGTATATGATTCAATGATGCTACAAAAATAAAGGTTAGTGCGTGATTAGCCCCCCCTTGATCAATACTCCCCGTTGCTAGGTGATGAACTCAAATAAGTACATTTTGGGAATAAAATGATCAAAGTCAAAGAGCCTGCCAATGATGAGAAGAGCCTGCTAGTTGATTTTGTAGTGTACGAAGATGTTCTACCAGTACCTTCTGGGTAGAAGGTACTGCTAGCTAATGAAGAGCCTGCCAAGCTTCTGTTTTGTCGATTAGATATTTTGTAATAGATATTTAGTTGAATTATTAGTCTTTGTACATTGTTATACGTTATGTAGAAGTAGAATAGTCTTCTGTGGTGACAGAAGAATATATCAGAGTGTACATGGGTAGTTGTATTTAATTGTAGGCGCCATAATAGTCAAAGTATAGTATTATATTCATCTACTTGACAACATGTAATAAGATATCCTTATCTTATAAAAGGATATCTTAGTCACTTCTTCATGCATGCATCTTCATGAACCAAATAACCAAAAACAAACTATCTCTCAAGTAACTTAGTTACTTCGAATCACAAATCCTTTTACAATCTTTGATTCAAGATTACTTTGTAATCCCGGTGATATTTAGATCATCCGTATTATTTCATCAATAATATTGAATCGTTTTGTGTTAACCAAAGTTGTGATTATTTGTTCATTGCATTCTCTCATTTACTCAAACTCACCATCTTGTGTTCTTTTAAAGTGTGTTGTAGTAGATTCCGCATGCTAAACACATTCAATACATAAATATCTCAATCAAGAACAAACTAAACGTTCCACAAGTGGTATCAGAGACAGGTTTGATATTTACTAATTTAAAAGAAAAATGGATGTTGAACATATTCAGACAAATGTTGCAGCTAAACTTCCATTACTGAAACAAAATGAGTTTGAAATGTGGCGACTCAGGGTTGAACAATACTTTCAAGTGCAGGATTATGCACTTTGGGAGATTATTGAACAAGGCAATTCATTTAAACCCCAAACCACCACAACAACAGTAAATGATGCTCTTGTAACAACAATACAAACCCAACCATCGAATGCAGATGAAAGAATTCAGAAGAAAAATGATCTCAAGGCAAGGAGTATGCTACTGATGACTATTCCAAATGATCAACTTCTGATTTTTAACAAATACAAAGATGCCAAAACCCTCTTTGAAGCTATTGTGGCTAGGTTTGGTGGTAATGATGCTACCAAGAAAACACAGAAAACCCTTCTCAAACAACAATTTGAGAACTTCACAGCCACAACCAATGAGTCTTTGGACAGTATGTTCAATAGACTTCAGAAGCTTGCAAGTCAGTTAGCCATCCATGAAGTGATGATAACTCAAGAAGACCTAAACTCTAAATTTCTTAGGAGTTTACCTTCAGAATGGTCTATGCATGTCATTGTATGGAAGAACAAGTCAGATATTGACCAGATGAGTCTCAATGATCTCTACAACAATTTCAAGATTGTAGAACATGAAGTTAAGAAGACTACTGGGTCAAGCTCAGGAAATATGGCATTTGTTTCATCCCCAAACATTTCAAAGGTTGATCATGAAGACAAAGGAGGCAGAGAAGAAAGTACTGCTAACACAACCTTTGGTACTGCTAATACTTCTAGTAGCACCAAGTCCATTTTGGATGAAACAATTGGGTGTGCTTTTCTTACATCTCAACACAATGGGTCTGTATTAACATTTGAAGACCTTCAAGAGATTCATCCTGATGATCTTGAAGTAATGGACCTAAAGTGGCAACTTTCACTTTTAAGCATTAGAGCTAAGCAGTTGATGATGAGGACTGGCAAGAAGATACTGATAGATGGAAGTGAGCCTGCTGGCTATGATAAGTCAAAGGTGGAGTGTTACAACTGCCACATGAAAGGTCACTACTCTAGAGAGTGTAGAAGACCTAAGAGGCAGGATGACAGAGGTAGAGGGTTTGACAATAGAAACCAAGGAAGCTTTGAGAAGAAAGGAAGCTTTGAAAGCAAGAGTAAGGTTGTTGAAGTTGCTGAGCCAAAAGCAATGGTTGCTATAGATGGCATGGGTTTTGACTGGAGTTTCATGGGTGAAGATGAGTCAACTTCTGATGAATTGGCTTTGATGGCATTCTCCACCCCTGAGGTACAAATTATCAAATGTCCTAATGATTGTGAATCTTTTAAAGAATTAAAAATCATAAGTAAAGCTTATGATACAGAAGTATTAGAACATAGAAAAACCATTCAAACCTTATTTGACCATAAGTGTGGTATGTCCAAGCTAGAAAAACAAATCACTCACTATAGAGAAAATGAACTTACCTTTACTGATGCTAAAAATGCTCTTCAAAGACAAATATTTTTGAAAGATAGAGAAATAGAAATGGTAAGGACAGAGTGCACTAAAGTGACATTAGCTAGAGACAATATTCAACTGACTGTTACTAAATTGGAAAATGCTTCTGAGTGTACTAAGAGCATAGTTGAGACTCAGTTGAATAAGAGAATAAAATCAGGGATAGGATATAATAATTGTCCTCCACCTTATAGAGGAATTCCTTGTCCACAAGGTAGTGATCTTGCTGCATCAGGTTTACATGAATTTGTTGCAAAACCATTAGCTAAACCTGTAGTGATAGGTGAACCTTCTGAGAGTGCTAAGAATGTCTCACTCTCCAAGGTGCTCACTGAGAAGAGACCAGATGTCCTAATTATTGAGGATTGGGTATCTGATGATGATGAAGATGAGACTATTCCTATTAAAGGAATCAAAGTAGGACCATCCAGTCCTAAGAAAGTAGAAGTTAAAGCTAAAGCCAAAACTGTTTTGAAGACAGTTGAAAGTTGTAAAAAATGTAATAACAAACCTAGGGGAAGCCAAAGAAATTGGAACAACCTTAAATCACAACAATTAGGTGATGACTTTGTTATGTTTAATAAAGCTTGTTATTATTGTGGTAGCTTTAATCATCTTCATGCTTATTGTAATAAATGGGTTTCTGGGAGTAAATCAAAAGCTAAAACAAATGTTACTCAACCCAGAAAAAGTTTTGTTAAGTCTAACACTACAAAAGATAATCATACTGTTAGACAACATAAGCCTGTTATTACAAAATCAACTGAAAAGGGTACAAGAAACACTTTCAAAAGTGTACCAAAAGTTGAGAAGAATCCTATTCAAAAGATAAATGTGGTCAAAACAAAAGTTTGGAGTCCAAAAACCAAAGGTCCTGCTAGACTAAATGGTACTGCCAAAATTGGTACTGATAGACCAAAGACCACACAATGGATTAAAAGGGAAAGTGCTGTTAAGTCCTCAGCATGTTGGATTTGGAAACCAATCCAATCAAAAGGTGCATCAACAATCCTGAAAAGGTTTGACTTCATTGATGCAAGAGGCAAACCCAAGTCTGTCATGGCTTGGGTACCCCAAGGAAACTAATGTGTTTATTCATGTGCAGGAACATTCAACTGATAGTGAAGATCAAGGGTATGTTGATAGTGGGTGTTCCAGGCACATGACAGGCAACATGTCATTCCTCTCAGATTTCAAAACATTTGATGGAGGATATGTTACCTTTGGGGGAGGAATTAAAGGAAAGATTACTGGTAAAGGTACTATCAAAACCAGTAAAATAGATTTTGAAAATGTGTATTTTGTGAAAGAACTTCAGTTTAATCTTCTTAGTGTCTCACAAATGTGTGACAAAAAGAACAATGTTCTATTTACTGACAATGGATGTATGGTTCTTTCTTCTGATTTTAAGATGCCTGATGAAAGTCAGATCCTTCTTAAAATTCCAAAAAGGAACAATATGTATAGTGTCAATTTAAAGAACATTGATCCCAAAGAAGGTTTAACTTGTTTGATAGCAAAGGCCTCATTGGATGAATCTATGCTTTGGCATAGAAGGCTTGGTCATGTAAACTTTAAAACAATCAACACTATTGCAAAATATGATTTAGTAAGAGGTTTACCCAAAAAGATTTTCCAAAACGACCAAACTTGTGTTGACTGTCTAAAAGGCAAACAACATAGAGCTTCTTGTAAGCCCAAGACCCAAAACTCTATTACTCAGGCTTTACATATGCTTCATATGGATCTCTTTGGTCCTACTAATGTGTGCAGCTTGAATGGAAAGAAATATTGTCTGGTTGTTACTGATGACTATAGTAGATTTTCATGGGTTTTCTTCTTAAGATCCAAACATGAAACTAGTGAGACACTTAAAACCTATATCACTGAGGTAGAAAACCAATCTGATAAGAAAGTCAAAATCATCAGGTGTGACAATGGGACAGAGTTCAAGAATAGAGTTATGGATGACTTTTGCAAGGAAAAAGGCATAAAAAGAGAGTTTAGTGTAGCTAGAACACCTCAGCAAAATGGAGTAGCAGAAAGAAAGAATAGAACACTTATAGAGGCTGCTAGAACTATGTTAGTAGACTCTAAGTTGCCTATTTCATTTTGGGCTGAAGCAGTTGGTACTGCTTGTTATGTACAAAACAGGGTTCTTGTGACAAAACCACATAGAAAAACACCTTATGAACTTTTCTTTGGTAGAAAACCATCTTTAAGTTTTATGAGACCTTTTGGTTGTCAGGTTACTATTCTCAATACCAAAGATCATTTAGGCAAATTTGATGGAAAAGCAGATGTTGGCTTTTTGATAGGGTATTCCTTGCAAAGTAAGGCCTATAGAGTGTTTAACACATGCACTAGGCTAGTTGAAGAGAATCTTCACATAGAGTTTCAAGAGAAACTAGCAAATGTGAAAGGAGTTGGACCAGATTGGATGTTTGATGTTGATAGGCTTTCAGAATCTATGAATTATGTGCCTGTTACAGGTACAAATGCTAATGAAAATGCAGGTTCTGAAGAAAATGTTGAAATTCCTAAAAATCAAGATTTCATCTGGATGCCAATTTGGAAAAGTATGGATCTATCTTCAAATGAAGAAGGACCTTCAAACACAACAAAAGAAGGCAATGAAGAAGATCAAGGAACTCAGAATCAAGAGAATCAAGAGAGTGGTGCTAATGACAATGGTACTGCCAGTTCTTCAGATGGTCCTGCTAGTACAAGTATTGGTACTGCTGAGCCATTGAATGTTCAAATAGATGATTCTTTTCAAGAAGAAGTTGGGATTAGCAATCTTCCAACTACATATGAAGTTCCTAAAACACCAAACACTAGAATTCTCAAAGATCACTCAACTGATGATGTGATTGGAAGCATAACTTCTGGTGTTAGAACAAGATCTCAAGTTGGTTTATCTCAAGTCTTATCCTCAAATGAAGAAGGGTTAATCTCCTCTCTTTATGAAGAAAAGAATAATGATAATTCCAATATATGCCTGTTTTCATGTTTTCTATCTCAGGCTGAACCCAAAAACATAAACAAAGCTTTAGATGATGCAAGTTGGGTGGAAGCTATGCAAGAAGAGCTTCTCCAATTCAAGATTCAGAAGGTTTGGATATTGGTTGATTTACCCAGAGGTCATAGGGCAATTGGAACCAAATGGGTGTTCAGAAACAAGAAGGATGAAAGGGGTATAGTGATCAGGAACAAGGCTAGATTGGTAGCACAAGGATATACTCAAGAGGAAGGGGTAGATTATGAAGAAGTGTTTGCTCCAGTTGCAAGACTTGAAGCAATTAGGCTTTTCTTAGCCTATGCTTCATTCATAGGCTTCACTGTCTATCAAATGGATGTTAAGAGTGCATTTTTGTATGGTGAAATTGAAGAACCAGTATATGTATCTCAACCTCCAGGCTTCATTGATGCTGAGTATCCAGATAAAGTTTACAAAGTTACCAAGGCTTGTGTGGTCTACATCTAGAATTTGAAAAACTTATGCACAGTAAGTTTGAAATGAGTTCCATGGGGGAACTTACTTTCTTTTTAGGTCTCCAAGTGAAACAATCCAAAGAAGGCATATTTATCAGCCAAGATAAGTATGTAGCAGAGATCCTAAGAAAATTCAATTTTGCTGATTCTAAGGTTGCAAGTACACCAATGGATCCAGACAAAGGGCTACTCAAAGATGCTGATGGAGAAGATATGGATTTGCACAATTATAGATCAATGATTGGGTCTTTGATGTATCTTACATCATCAAGACCAGATATCATGTTCTCAGTATGTGTATGTGCAAGGTTTCAAATACATCCCAAGATCTCTCATCTCACAGCAGTCAAAAGAATCTTTAGATATCTTAAGGGTCAACCTAGGTTGGGTCTTTGGTATCCAAGGGAATCATCTTTTGAATTGGTGGCTTATTCGGATAGTGACTATGCTGGTGCAACACTAGACAGAAAATCCACAACTGGTGGATGTCAATTTCTTGGTTGCAGACTAATCTCCTGGCAATGCAAGAAACAAACAATGGTGGCCAACTCTACAACTGAAGCAGAATATGTTGCTGGTGCAAGTTGTTGTGGGCAAGTTCTTTGGATCCAAAATCAAATGCTTGACTATGGGTACAATTTTCTTAACACCATTATTTATATTGACAATAGCAGTACTATTTGTATCATTAAAAACCCAGTTCAACACTCAAAAACAAAACATATTGAAATCAGACACCATTTCATAAGGGATTGCAATGAGAAAAGGTTAATTCAAGTTGTTAAAATTGATTCTGAAAAGAATTATGCAGACCTTCTCACCAAAGCTTTTGATTTAGGTAGATTCAAATATCTTGTAGGAGGTATTGGAATGATAAATCTTTGAAAATCATATGTTTTTGTTCATAATATTAACTGGTATTGGATTTTAAACATGGTACTGCTAGTTAGTCAAAAGGTCCTGTTAGTTCATAATTGGTCCTGCTGATACAAAATTGCTATGTTTTGTTCATTTAAAGGCTTGAATACTTAAAATGTTATAGATCAAGTGTTCTACACTTTGTTCTTTTGGTTTGCAACTAACACATTTCAGGTTAATAACAAAACAAGAGTTCTTTCAAACAAAAGGGGCAACAAAAGTTTTATTCATTTCAGGAGAAATAACAATCTCAGGGGAGGAATTAATAGCCCAGAATGGAAGAAAGACCAATTTATGAAAAGACAAGAGCATACAAGATGATGCAGAGTTGAAAAAGAGATAGTTAGATCACATATCTAGAAGGGATGAAGCATTTCTCAAGGAGAAAGTTCTATCTAGATCAAACTAAGAAATGTTTTCAACTCAAAGGCATGCTATTAGATGATTTCACTTGTTGAGCCAATCATCCAAGATACACAGCATCAATGCCTGATTCAAATTTCCTCCATCCAAGGAAATTGCACCATCTTTTGGGCCATCATGGCTTTTGGTATTCATCTCACCAAGTTTTCACAAACTTAAGAGTTGACTAGTCCTTAAGCAAACGGCTTTTGGTAAAGACAAATCAAATCCGTTAATGGTTGATAGTTTACCAAAAACTATATGGTTGTTAACTGACCATACTTAATTGTAAATAGTTAGCTAGTCCTTAAGCAAACGGCTTTTGGTAAAGACAACTCAAATCCGTTGATAGCTGGTAGTTTGCTAAAAACTATAAGGGATTTTTAAAAAAAAGGTACTGCTAGTAAAAAAAAAAAAAAAAAAAAAACTTTCAAAGGTACTGCTAGTACAAAAATGGTACTGCTAGAGTACAAAGGTACTGCTAGATTGCCGTTGAGCCTGTCAGAAAAAGTTTTAGCCTTTAGGCCTGGTAGTTAAAATTAGCCGTTGGGGTAGTTATGTATTTCACTGATGAATATATTATATTATATTTTACATATAAAAGATCTTTTTAACCGCCTTTTCACTTACTTATTTTAATCTTTATTATTGTCGGTTAAAAGTAATTCTCTCATATCTTCTTTCATCAGTCATTATCATAATTCACATACATCTTTCATCTTCTACCAGTACTACCAACAAATCCCACCATCATATTCAAAATTTTCATTATGACTTCCACAATTGATCTAAACTTTGTTCAACGTCACAATCAGTTAGCATTTTTGGAGAAGTCAGAGGATAATGCCTCATTTCATCAAGTAGTGGACTTTTTAAACAACTCCTACATCAGGTTTGCTTTGCTAGTCAATCCCACTATTTATGAAAATCAAATTTTACAATTTTGGGAATCTGCTAAAATTAAAACTTCTGAAAATGGGGAACAAAGAATAAAAGCCAAAGTGGATGGTAAACATTTGACTCTTACTGAGTCATCCATAAGAAGACATCTTCATTTGGATGATTCTGATGGTATTAGTCAGTTACCAGATACTGAAATTTTTGAAAATTTAACAAGAATGGGGTATCATGCTGAGTTCAACAAACTCACTTTTCTGAAAAAGCATCTTACTCCACAATGGAGATTTTTGATTCACACAATCCTTCACTGTTTGAGCCAGAAGAAAACCTCTTGGGAGCAATTTAGTGGCAACATGGCTTCTGCTCTCATTTGCTTAGCTACAAACAGAAAATACAATTTTTCTAAATATATTTTTGAAGGATTGATAAACAATGTGGATATTAAAACAAAATTTTTGATGTATCCAAGATTCATTGGATGCATCATTGGAAAATTACAACATATGTTGCTTCCCACAGACTCAGTTTATGAAACACCAAAACTTTCTCAAAAAGTATTTTCAAATATGAGAATTGGTTTTAGAGGGGAGGAAGTTCCACTTTTTGATGAAATGGTACCACAACATCCAGAAGAACCAACACCATCTGCTGATACACCATCATCCAGTTCTTCACATGGTTTCATTTCACAAACACATCAAAAATCACCAACACCATCTCCAGTACCATCAGCAACACCACCACCATCCCCACATCATACATCACAAACCCAATCACCTCAGACAATGCAAGAGTTGAAAGACAAGGTGAAGTTCTTAGAGAAAGCTCTTAAACGTCAAAATGAAAGGTTTTCTAAGATCAACATCAAATTGGTTAAGAGGGTTAAGAGATTGGAGGGTGAAGTGAAGAAGTTAAAAGGTAAAAAGTCTGCAAAGGTTGTTTTATCTAGTTCTTCACAGTCAGATGCTGATAGGATAGATCACTCTTCCAAAAAGGGGAGGAAGGATATGTCTGAAGATGAGGAAGAAGAGGAGGAACAGGCTCAATTTGAATTCCATGATGGAACTCAAGTTTATGATGAAGAGCCTGTTGGAGCAGGGCAAGAGCCTGCTAGGGCAGAAGAAGAGTCTGCCAGGAGAGAAAGGCTATTGGCTATGGGATATAAAGGATCTGCTGAGAGAGTGTACAAGAGAAAGAGGGTTTTAATTGCTGATGAGCAATCTTCTGCTCCATCACAAGATTCACCTCCAAAGGATAAGGGCAAAGGTATTCTGATTGAAGATGAGCCAAAGTCCAAGAAGTTGAAAAGAACTCAGCAAATTCAGATGGCTTTAGGAGAAGAAGAGGCCAAAAGAGTTCAAGAAGAAGAGCTAAAAGCTAGAGAAGCTTCAAGAATGCTTGAAGAAATGAAAGAGCAGAAAGAAGCTGAAGAAGCTGCTCAAGCTCTTCTTGATACTCAAATTGCTCAAGAGACCTTTGATGCACAGATGTTATGGATTATTAACAATGATCCAATTGTGAAAGGTCATGCAGCAAATATAGTAAATGACAAGACACTCAATTCTGATGAGAAGACTGAAGCACTTGAATCTTTCATCAACAAGAAATACAAAGAAGCAGCTTTGGCTGACATTTTTGAGAAGATGAAGGAAAGTCAGAAGAGAGGTTTTAAAGTGGGCAAAACTAACAAAGATCAAACAATCTTTATGAAGAAATTTTTGAAGAATCAGGCAAATTGGACTGATTATCAACTTAAGAAGAAATCTGCTGATGAAATCTTCTTTTTATATCTTCAAGCCTACAAGAATCTTTACTATAATGTTCCATCTGATGTACATCCATCTAAGAAGAAGGAAGATGCTCAGAAGAAAGAAGTAGCACAATTGGATCAAGGGCAAGTAAGTAAAATGTTGATTACTTTACCTACTATCATTCATGCTGATCCAATTAGGTCTAGACACCCTATAATTGATTGGGAAATACACCATGATAGATTTGGTAAGTCATGGAAAATATTAAGGGTTGGGGGACAGTCTGCTATCTTCAAGAATTTTGAAAATTTAGTTAGAGCATCTGATAGAGCAGATTTGGAAGAATTGTGGAATCTAGTGCAGATTAGGTTAGCTACAAATTCTAGTACAGATGCTAAGGAACAAGAGCTTTGGGTGGAATTCAATAGAATGTTTGATCCTGATCCCAAGGATGTTCATTGGAAATTTCCCTATTATGATCCTTCAACAACTTGGGAATTTCTAAGTCATAGCCATACTCATCATCTTTTCACACAGAGTGGGATAGAACTTTTTATGTTAGCTGAGAAAGAGTATCCTCTTAGCTATGAAGTGCTTAAAGCTATGATCTCCAAGAGATTAAGGTGTGACAAGGATGAAGAAAACTCAGAGATTGTTCAGAGTTTGCTGAGGAGCATATCTGAGCAATATGAAAGAAAAAGGAAGGATAGAAAGTAAGGTTTTTGGAAGAGTTCTCAAATCCTCAAGGTATGTATTTTATTCATCAGAAACTTGTGTATTTTAATGGAAATAACAAGTTTAGGGGAGGATTGTTGGGAATAAAATGATCAAAGTCAAAGAGCCTGCCAATGATGAGAAGAGCCTGCTAGTTGATTTTGTAGTGTACGAAGATGTTCTACCAGTACCTTCTGGGTAGAAGGTACTGCTAGCTAATGAAGAGCCTGCCAAGCTTCTGTTTTGTCGATTAGATATTTTGTAATAGATATTTAGTTGAATTATTAGTCTTTGTACATTGTTATACGTTATGTAGAAGTAGAATAGTCTTCTGTGGTGACAGAAGAATATATCAGAGTGTACATGGGTAGTTGTATTTAATTGTAGGCGCCATAATAGTCAAAGTATAGTATTATATTCATCTACTTGACAACATGTAATAAGATATCCTTATCTTATAAAAGGATATCTTAGTCACTTCTTCATGCATGCATCTTCATGAACCAAATAACCAAAAACAAACTATCTCTCAAGTAACTTAGTTACTTCGAATCACAAATCCTTTTACAATCTTTGATTCAAGATTACTTTGTAATCCCGGTGATATTTAGATCATCCGTATTATTTCATCAATAATATTGAATCGTTTTGTGTTAACCAAAGTTGTGATTATTTGTTCATTGCATTCTCTCATTTACTCAAACTCACCATCTTGTGTTCTTTTAAAGTGTGTTGTAGTAGATTCCGCATGCTAAACACATTCAATACATAAATATCTCAATCAAGAACAAACTAAACGTTCCACAAGTGGTATCAGAGGACTTATTTTAGAGGTTACTAACAATAAGTTTTGTGATCGTTTATAGGCTCTAGGCTGTTAAACCTTTATCTAGGATTTCTACGTTTAAAGAACAATGATAATATTGGCGGAATATTCAATTAACGAATACAATACTATCACAACAAGGTTTTGTCAAACTTTCTCTTTGTTATTAAACTCAGCCCCAATGCTATGTGATCAAATATAGCACGGTTACTCTACAACAATAACAGGGATCAAGGAAAACCTTGATTACCTTGAGGCTTTAACAAAACTAAACAACATTAGACCCCATGTCTAATGTTCCCCACACACCTCACTTTGATGTTCACTTTGTTTCACTGTGAAGCATGCATTTGTTTAAGGGTGTGATCTCCTTTTTATAGTATAAAGGAGATCATTACAAAATTGATAAGTCTTTAGTCATCCACTTGCTTTTACATGTGTCAAGTCAATAAGATACAACTTGTATCTTGAGTGTTCAACTTGATGACTTGATAAAATATCTAGATATTATATTTTGTATAAACATGACTCATACAAAATAAATATCTTCTTCGTTCTTATCTTCTTAGCAGCAGAGTGACTCACTGATTCAGCAGCAGACTCTTTGCACTAGCAGTACCTTGTTGCACTGGCAGTACCTTGCTTCTGAACTAGCAGTACCTTGTTCTTGTTTTGTACTAGCAGTACCTTTTTGTACTAGCAGTACCTTTTCTTGAACCAGCAGTACCTTTGAAATACACTAGCAGTCCCTTTTTGTACTAGCAGTCCCTTTCTCTGAACTAGCAGGCTCTTCAAGCAGACCTTTTTCAGCGTATTTTGCTTATCATTTCAGTATTCTACATGTTTCATTCTTCTTGTTTTTGATCATCAAATCTATGGAATATTTAATTCCTTACAATCTTCCCCTATTTGATGATTACAAAACAAAAACATTCTTGTACGAATTTCCCTAGACGAAGTAGAGAAATTGAGATAATTAAATCTCACCATGAATGAAACTTATACTATCTTCCCCTTAATCTATGCTATCCACCACGTCTCTTCCCCTTTTTGTTATCAACAAATAAAGAATATTACAAATATGATCTTTACAACTACAAACTAATACTACACATCCAATCTATCCTTCTAACATTTCAAGTTACCCTCCATTAAGCTTTCCGCACTAAAAATGAACTTGAGACATCAAAATTTAAACCATCAGTAGCAATACTAATCAACAATAATAAGAATCAATAACTTTCCCTTTGGTGATGCACATATAATTGAATGGTTATACATCTGAACATTTAAGCTTCCCCTGAAACCCATATGTTAACCATTCGAGTCTTCCCCTATTTGTGTGTAGCAGAAGAAACTTCCATATGAACGCCATCAAACCTTAATGAGCAAACAACCAGATCGTCCCTTTTTTTTTTTTTTTTTTTTTTTTTTTTTTTTTTTTTTTTTTTTTTTTTTTTTTTTTTTTTTAAGTGTTTGGACGACGCTTTTTAGGCTTTAGTGACACTTTTTAGAGTCACTAACCTATCTTATGCTCCATGATCAACAAACCATCAATATTGATCAATATAAAGGTTATCAAATAAACCATATTTGACTTTCATATAGAAACCCAGAAAAATTCGAACTTTAGAAACACCTCTGCAGCAGTTTTCAAAAATTTATACCTGACAATCTAGAGCTCAGATTGAAGATCCCTTCGGTGAGAATATACCTTGGTATATGTAGAATCTCCATATAAAATTTCAGCCCAATCCAACGGTTAACGAAGGAGTTATCGCCCTTTGAAAACAGCCCTGCAGTGAGTTACGAAAATACGAACCAGTTTCGAATTTTTCTTGTTTTTCTGCATTCTTTGACAAATCAAACCTTATTATATCCTAGACTCAGAGCCCCCCGCTCTGATACCAACTGAGAGGACTTATTTTAGAGGTTACTAACAATAAGTTTTGTGATCGTTTATAGGCTCTAGGCTGTTAAGCCTTTATCTAGGATTTCTACGTTTAAAGAACAATGATAATATTGGCGGAATATTCAATGAACGAATACAATACTATCACAACAAGGTTTTGTCAAACTTTCTCTTTGTTATTAAACTCAGCCCCAATGCTATGTGATCAAATATAGCACGGTTACTCTACAACAATAACAGGGATCAAGGAAAACCTTGATTACCTTGAGGCTTTAACAAAACTAAACAACATTAGACCCCATGTCTAATGTTCCCACACACACTCACTTTGATGTTCACTTTGTTTCACTGTGAAGCATGCATTTGTTTAAGGGTGTGATCTCCTTTTTATAGTATAAAGGAGATCATTACAAAATTGATAAGTCTTTAGTCATCCACTTGCTTTTACATGTGTCAAGTCAATAAGATACAACTTGTATCTTGAGTGTTCAACTTGATGACTTGATAAAATATCTAGATATTATATTTTGTATAAACATGACTCATACAAAATAAATATCTTCTTCGTTCTTATCTTCTTAGCAGCAGAGTGACTTACTGATTCAGCAGCAGACTCTTTGCACTAGCAGTACCTTGTTGCACTGGCAGTACCTTGCTTCTGAACTAGCAGTACCTTGTTCTTGTTTTGTACTAGCAGTACCTTTTTGTACTAGCAGTACCTTTTCTTGAACCAGCAGTACCTTTGAAATACACTAGCAGTCCCTTTTTGTACTAGCAGTCCCTTTCTCTGAACTAGCAGGCTCTTCAAGCAGACCTTTTTCAGCGTATTTTGCTTATCATTTCAGTATTCTACATGTTTCATTCTTCTTGTTTTGATCATCAAATCTATGGAATATTTAATTCCTTACAGTACATTTTATTACTATCATTTATCCTATTAATTTGACTTGTTTTACTATATTATGTATGAGGATTGATACTTAATCGTTTACTTTTGTAATTCTCAGGTAAAAACAAGCATTTGGTGAAACTTAGCGATTTTGGACTAATTATGGAGCAAAACATGCAAGAAGTTAAGAGTCTACTGAAATGAAGAAGATCAAGACTAATCTGCTCCAGATGCGCCGCATCTCACTCATTACATACGGCGCATCTCTATTAAGATTCCACCAGATACGATCCAAGATACAAGAGGACATGCGCCGCATCTAATCATGGAGTTACGCCGCATCTTCTGGCGGTGTACGAATATTCCTGAATATTATAATCTTGGACCCCACGCGAAGTTAAGTCAATGCGCCGCATCTACTTAATAGATGCGCCGCATCTTCCCTTAGACAGAAACTATAAATACCCCAAGACCAGACGAATTTCGAAAGGAATATATTAGATTCGAAGACCGAAGCAGCAGAACCCTAGGACGAATTCAGTCAAGGAGGCAGCACAAGACACACCAAACGAAGATACAAGAGCTGTAAGAAGGTGCTGCATGTGTTTAATTTATTAAGTAGTTTTGTTTTATTGTGTTAGCAAACTTTAATTCATCAGGATTGGTGGCTTGTGTAATGTGACAACGAAAGATTGCACTCCCTTTAATACTTGCTTTCCCATCAATTAAAGTTTATATGTTGATGTCTTTGGTTACTACTTATTAGTGCATTGATCACCTCTGTGTTTATTAGTGGCTTGCGGGCATTTGACTGCGGAAAATAATGTGGCTCCCACGGTTATTACTAAATTGATCACTTAGGAATAACTTTTAGACATAAGTAATCATTAAGGGTTTACTCGCCGATAAGAATAGGACCAACGAGAAAGGGTTAACTACATACACTTCATATAAAGCTATCAATAAAACAAGTGACAATCTACTTAATCATAAGGACAGCCCTCTTATTGTCTCGAGTATTTATCTGTGTACGTGTGTGCTACTTGCTGATTCGTGCCTATTGGTTTATTTTATTATTTAATTGCAAACAAATCGTGCCAGTCTCTTAGGCTGAAACCCCCTTGCGTTAGGATATTAAAATACTGATTAGAATAACGAGATAATACGTTCCACTCTTAGTGATCGACACTCTACTTACCATTATATTCATACTGACCAGGTACACTGCTCGTTAAGTGTGTGTGTTATTGATAAGTCGGCTAAATATAAATTTAAAACTTGAGTAGGCATTAAAACTGCTAAACCGCAACGACACATCACGCGCATCAAGTTTTTGGCGCCGTTGCCGGGGAGTGAATTGTTATTATCTGTTAATTTGATTAGTATTTTAATTAGGTTTTTCTTTTTATTAGATTAATTGCATCATTGTATTATTTTGCATATTTGTTGTTTTGTGTGTTATTTGTTTGCTTTTATTTTTGTTTTTGTGTTTTTTTTGTTTGTGTGTTTTTATTTGTTTTTATTTTTCGTATTTTTTCTGTTCTGCTATCGTTGTACTGTGCTAAATCAAACGATACGGCGCATCTGATCTCTCAGATACGGCGTATTGCGTTTAATTTTTTTTAAATACAACGCGTTTAATTAATTCGATACGACGCATCTTTTCCCCAAGATACGGCGTATCTGTTTTTAATAAGAAATTTTTTTCTAAGCGATAAAGTAATACGACGCATCTGCTTTAGCAGATACGGCGTATCTTTTATTTTAATTAAAAACAGTTTGCGAATTATTAAACAGATACGACGTATCGATCTCTATCGATACGGCGCATCTTCTGAATCAAAAATCTCGTATTTTTAAACGTAACGAAAATACGGCGCATTAACTTTCGTTAATACGACGTATTTAATTTTAAATAAATATCGATTTTTGATTAATTAATTCGATACGGCGCATTCATAAATTCTAAGCGGCGTATCTATTTTCTGGATAAAGTCTGATTAAATTTTAACGATTATAAGATACGGCGTATCCAACTTTTTGGATACGGCGCATCGTCCGCAGATATCAGCTATTTGTATTCATATATCCGTTTCTTAATTCATTAATTTTTCTTCTTAGCGAACAGATCCTACTGATGCTTTTGTGATTATTTCAGAAGGAAAATGGAAGGATTCGGAGAACTAATTGACTTCGACTTCGAAGCCAATTTTATGAACGATGTATTAGTGCATGAAAAATCACCCGAACGTTACAATGGGGACTACATTGAACTTAATGACCTTAATGGACCATTAGAATCCAATGACCTATTCATGGATGATGCGGAATCTGAGTTAGAAGAAGGAGAAATTCTTGATAGTCCAAAAATTAACGTTATTAATACTAGGAATTACGATGAATTTGAGGGGTATGATGGTTCTTGGGACTATGGTAGAAGGATCCACGCCGATTGTGCTTACAATTTGCAATTCACATGCATGATTGGGTACAAGTGTATTGACGCCAATTTCTTTCCTATTTTGCCAATCAATGTCATGTCAAGAAGGTTTTACAATTTCATTATGAGAAATAAAGTGGAGTATAAGGGAAAGAATGTAGTTGGTGCCTTCATTAATGTCCCGATCTTCGTTGGACGCTTTACTATTGTAACTGAGTTCGCCGTTGTTGAAGACATGAATGCCTATTGTGACAGCAATATGGGTGACGTGATTGTTGGAAAACCATTTTGTAGGGAGATCACTATTAATGCAAAACGATTTGAAGGAAAGATCACCTTTCAATGTGGAAACGATATTATCACTTATATGATGCCCCGAACTCATCTTGGATTTAAACATGCCACTAGTAGGATCTGCTACAAATTTTCTCCATTCCTTTTTATTAGTGATGATGACAATAAGAGAGGGATTGAGTACCCATATCAATTGATGGAAGGATTCTACAAAGGAGTTTTGAATTTGGGACCTGAATATATACGAGACGATTTGGTTGCTAAATGGATCCTACGTGGCCATGCAGGGATAAATGATCGATATTAAAGAGCTGAACGTGAGTCTAACTTGAAGACTCTGGAATAAAGACAAGTGCTTACCGGGAGACAACCCGGAGAATTTTTATTATTCTGTTTTCTGTGTCGAGTCAGTCAGGCCCGCATGAGGATACGGCGCATCTCAATTCTGAGATGCGACGCATCTCCTGCAATGGTCATATCTTATTTTATTTTTCTGCATTTTTATTTTCGACTTTAAAACTATTTATCAGTTTATTTTAATGCGGCGCATCCCTGGTTAAGGATGCGGCGCATCTTTATTCTGATCCGTATTAATTCCAGGCTCGATACGGCGTATCTTCTTCCATAAGATACGGCGCATCGACTGACCTGATGATTTTCAGTTTTAATTTTTAAGTTTTATTTTTCCTAACTACTAATGTATTATGCAAGTTTGAACCTTTCTTATCTTAGGTGTGTTTTAAAGTGTTGGTGGTATTATAGTTTCCTGGATTTCCTGTGGATACATCAAGTATGAAGCTTAAACGATCTAATCCACAAGAAAGATGATTTTTGCTCTTATACTAATGGAGGATCATACCGAGCAAATCTCAGGGGAGTTTTCCTGTTCTAATTATTTTATTTTCCAGTTTTTAACCTTTTATACAAACAACGAGGGCGTTGTTTAACTTAAGTGGGGGGATTGGAGAATTAGAACACTTAACAATTACTTGTCCTAAACTTTTTCAAAAATTATGCTTAAAATGTGCTTAATATATCAAACTTAAAAATTTTTTAGCATGTTTTTGTTTAAGATCTAAGTTGCATAGCTGCACACATGACGTTATTTTCAAAAATTGTGATTTTTCAAAATTCACAAATCTATGAGTGTGCCGGTGACTTGTAAACTTTAGAACTTGGCTTGTATACTATTCGAGACCACCATAATAAGTATTATATTTATATAATTGGAATGACTTGTCTAAATTGGTAAAATTCTAGGATTACACCCAAATAGCCTATTATACGTTATGTGTTATTAACTAACTACACTGGTTAGTTAACCCCCGTATAAACCCTTTTGTTACTCTCATTTTTAGAGTAAGATACCCCTAGAAAAACACTCAGAGCCATTCCTTTCGTTTCTTACACCTATGTTTAAAATGTTTCGTTACACCCTTACACCTTAGCCTACCCTGTAGATTAGAATCCGTGGTTGGTTAATTGCTATAGGCAAAGTGTGTTTCCTTACATTACCTGTGTTCGCGTGCGTAATTCATTATCTTTGGTTAGGTCGGGAAATTGCACAATGCAGTTGGAGTGAAAGTAAATATTGTATATCTTTGAGTTTATTTTTCGTGTGTTTACTACTTTCACTATTACCGTTATTTCTGAAAGTTATGAAAAGTATGGAAAAATTATCCAGAATTATCATTATAGTGATGTGGTGAAATTTTACACATCTATGTCTTTGGTTAAAAAAAAAAAAAAAAAAAAAAAAAAAAAAAATCAAAAAAATAAGAAAAGAAAAAGAAAGAAAAGTTGGAAGTTAGTTTTAACCAACTTATGTAAAGTTTTGTATTAAGTGGTCGATATCACCACTATTTGTTGTACTATATCTATGGATTGAATGGGAATTGGCAGTTATGGGAACGCCAATTAAGGTTTATTCTTTGATTAAGATCTTGTTGAGTATAATTCGTGTCTACCTAAAGCGTGTGTTTCAAGTGTTAAAGCGTGAGTTATTCGATGATATGAGTCTTATTCATGGGATGGTTGGGATAGTGATTAACCACACTTAGGATTTTAATTTATTTGTTTTGTTTATTTTTCATTTTACACCAATTTATATCCCAAATGTTATCCATGCCCTTTATTATTCTTTATCCAACCAAACCTTTGATTTATTGAGATTAGGGATTTGAGCAATCTTAAGTATCGTAGTCGTGGATTCGGCTATGTATTTATGATTTTGTCGCCCTTTTTGATATATTATTATTGGTGAAGTTTGGACCTATCTTTAGCCTATTCGAGTTAAGGATTTGAGCAATTGCAAGTATCGTGTTCGTGGATTCGATCATGTATTTGTGATTTTGTCGCCTTTTCTGGAATTTGAGATCGATAGTGAAAGAGAATAATTAACCCTTAAGCCTAAAAACCCTTTTTACCGCTTTAGACTTGTTATTCCTTAGCTTTAGTGGAGGAGATGTGTATACTTGCCAAGCTTATGATAGAATATTCGTCACGACTGGACAGTTAAACGATTAGATTTGCTTTTATCAACTTATTTTATTTTACTTCTAATTCGTTAAGTGTTTAGTTGTGTGATTATGAAATAAACGAATACATGCTTAAATATAAAAATAAATCCTAACATCTTTTAGGATACATTTTCATAAGAGAAATTCTAAGGTTTACTTGGGGACAAGTAAAGTTCAAGTGGGGGGATATTTGATGAACTCAAATAAGTACATTTTATTACTATCATTTATCCTATTAATTTGACTTGTTTTACTATATTATGTATGAGGATTGATACTTAATCGTTTACTTTTGTAATTCTCAGGTAAAAACAAGCATTTGGTGAAACTTAGCGATTTTGGACTAATTATGGAGCAAAACATGCAAGAAGTTAAGAGTCTACTGAAATGAAGAAGATCAAGACTAATCTGCTCCAGATGCGCCGCATCTCACTCATTACATACGGCACATCTCTATTAAGATTCCACCAGATACGATCCAAGATACAAGAGGACATGCGCCGCATCTAATCATGGAGTTACGCCGCATCTTCTGGCGGTGTACGAATATTCCTGAATATTATAATCTTGGACCCCACGCGAAGTTAAGTCAATGCGCCGCATCTACTTAATAGATGCGCCGCATCTTCCCTCAGACAGAAACTATAAATACCCCAAGACCCGACGAATTTCGAAAGGAATATATTAGATTCGAAGACCGAAGCAGCAGAACCCTAGGACGAATTCAGTCAAGGAGGCAGCACAAGACACACCAAACGAAGATACAAGAGCTGTAAGAAGGTGCTGCATGTGTTTAATTCATTAAGTAGTTTTGTTTTATTGTGTTAGCAAACTTTAATTCATCAGGATTGGTGGCTTGTGTAATGTGACAACGAAAGATTGCACTCCCTTTAATACTTGCTTTCCCATCAATTAAAGTTTATATGTTGATGTCTTTGGTTACTACTTATTAGTGCATTGATCACCTCTGTGTTTATTAGTGGCTTGCGGGCATTTGACTGCGGAAAATAATGTGGCTCCCACGGTTATTACTAAATTGATCACTTAGGAATAACTTTTAGACATAAGTAATCATTAAGGGTTTACTCGCCGATAAGAATAGGACCAACGAGAAAGGGTTAACTACATACACTTCATATAAAGCTATCAATAAAACAAGTGACAATCTACTTAATCATAAGGACAGCCCTCTTATTGTCTCGAGTATTTATCTGTGTACGTGTGTGCTACTTGCTGATTCGTGCCTATTGGTTTATTTTATTATTTAATTGCAAACAAATCGTGCCAGTCTCTCAGGCTGAAACCCCCTTGCGTTAGGATATTAAAATACTGATTAGAATAACGAGATAATACGTTCCACTCTTAGTGATCGACACTCTACTTACCATTATATTCATACTGACCGGGTACACTGCTCGTTAAGTGTGTGTGTTATTGATAAGTCGGCTAAATATAAATTTAAAACTTGAGTAGGCATTAAAACTGCTAAACCGCAACGACACATCACGCGCATCACTAGGGTACCAACGTATATGATGCAAGGATGAGAAATGCTACAAAACAAAAGTTAGTTGTAGATAAGCTAACTAAGTGATATGATGCATGAGTAATTAGCTCTACAAAGGTTCAACAAAGAATAATAGTTCAACCCATTCAACCAAGCACAATAGTTTAAACCAAGTATAGTAGTTGAAATTAACTATATAATGCACAAGTAGTGATCACAATTAACACATGAACAACAACAAACACCTTTCATTGAAAATTATTTGTGACAAAGGTCACAAATTAAGATGCTTACAATTAAAAATAATCCTAGAATAAAGTCCTATAAAAGGAAAAAAAAAAATCCTAAGAAAAGCTCCTAGTGAGCATCTATTGAGGTGGGTGCGAGAGAGCGCTGAGGCGTTCTAGAATGTGGTTCAAAATGAACCTCATCTCATTTTGCAACTCGTGAACCAAAATGTTGGTTCTTTGAGTGAGATGGGCGGTCCGCTCACACATGGGGCAACCATGGCGAGGGAAGTTGGGTGGAAGGTTTGGTTCATTTGTTGGTGGTGGTGGTGTTGGTTGGTAGTTTGATGGTGGAGGTGGTGGAATTGGTTCATGGTTTGTTGGTGGAGGTGGTGGAACATAGGTGGGAGACATGATGGATGCTAGCAAAGTGGATTGTAAATCCATTCCTTCATTAAGGTGGGAGTCCACCATGTTTGAGAAGGCGTAGAGGCGGTCAAGTTCCTCATTAATCTCGCCTTGAGTTTGTGGATGGTTGATCCACATTGACTCATCAATGGCTTGTAGTGTGGATGTTGGTGTAAAAAGTTGAGGTTTAGGTTGTTGTGGCGGAGCTTGATCACGGTAAAGAGGACCATGGATATCCCTATAGATGGGATGGAAGAGAAGTGGTTCTCGATGTGAAGGTTCTACCTCAAAAGGCATTGGTGGTAGATTGGTGGACCTAGGTGGAAGATCTTCCAAGGTTTCAAGATAGGGATGTGGTGAGGTTGGTGGAGTTGCAAACAACTCAATAGGTTGGAGTTTGGGTGAATGGGGAGGTTATGGTGATCTTGTCACTTGAGATGGTGCAGGTGGTGGTGTGGTAGCCACTAGAGTTTTAGTGGGTGGTGGAGTGGTGATTATGATATGGGGTGGTGTTGGAGTTGATAGAGTAAGGGAATTTTCATTAGCAATGGGAGATGAGATGTTCAAAGGTGATGATTCTTCGGATGAAGAGTTGAGATTAACAAAACAGCAAGGTCTAACACTCATTCTTGCTGTTCTCCTGTGTGGTCTGGATGTTGAGGAGTTTTTTTATTTAGGCATTGTGAGGGAGAAGGTTGCTTAGAAATGCAGAAATGTTGCTTAGAAATGATGGTGAAGATGTGACAAATGATCAAACAAAATCTCCTAATTTATAGACTCCAAGGTTTATGGAAGAGTGTGTTTGGATGTGATATTGATCCACAGAAATATGTTGGTTCCTAATGATTTGGAAGAAGAAAAGAAGCTAGTCATATCATCAAAGTCAATCCATTGAGATGGAGTTGAGTAAGATGAAGAAGATATGCAGTAAATGCAAAGGGTGAGTGGGAAATCTAATGATGTGATTGATCCACGGATTGCAAGGAACCATTTTGAGGGATCCTTGTTTGTTAGAGAAAGGTAACTTGAGTGAAAATTTAAATTTTTAAATTTTGGGGGGAAATTGTGTTCCTATTGGTCTAATGTTGCTAAGATGATCCTAATGTGATGAAATATCAGTAAAGGAATCCTAAGAACTAGAATCAATGATCTAAAGTGCGGGATTAAACGAAGAATTTAAAAAAAATAGCTGTTGGACGGCGGAACCAAACGACTATACAGGCGGATCCCTGTTTTTGGTTTCGCCTGATCCGTTGGGTGTATTTTGGCGGCACCAAAAAATTGGACAGACGGAACCCTCTTTTAGGTTCCGCCATATCCGCCAATCAAAAATTCGAGACAGTGGGCATTTTTAAAGGCCCGAAACCCGTTCAAATCCCGAAAATTATCCTAAAACATGTGTAATTAATTAGTTGTGATTGATTACTAACAAAAACACAGGTAATAACACATGTAATCATATAGATCAAATCAAGGCTAATGAACTTACTATTAATAGAAGTTAAGCCAAACAGTGGCTTAAAAGTAGAAAATTGATAACATCAAAGTGTTATCGCCCTGCATGATCACGTTAGTTCAGATAGTTGTTCAACGATAAGTTAATATCCTACAATCATAACAATTCATCACATCATTGTTTAAAACCTATTGTACCAAACACTCATTAATCTCTCACTGCTTGTCGAGTTTCTTGTTAATCTTCATTATCCAACGCCCGATGTTCTTGAACATCCCTCTTGTTTGTTTGAACTCTTCAGATTTTTGTGCTATTGGTGGAAGTTGGCTCATATACTCCGGAGGTGGAATCCTAGAGTTTGGGAGTCCGTCATCCTCGCTCATGGATGATGATGATGATGATGAGGTTGGTGGATGAGGACGTTTTTCTTTCAATGTGGCTACTCTCTTGTCGCTCAAGGGTACAAATATGTGAGGAATGAGGGAGTAGTCAGGCAAGAAACCTCTAGCATTAGGAGGGATAGGTGCAAATTCTCTAAGAAGACAGGTGAGAAGCATCCCGTATAGCATAGCGGTTGTTCCTAACACGGGTATGTCAGCCATCCTTTTGGACACATAGTATGCAAGATTGAAAGGTTGATGAGTTGAGATGCAATAAAGCATGTAGCAAAGGCTAGCATTGATGTGGTCTCTATTCCCGATGGTGCACAAGACGTTGGCCCTAAGAATTTCTTCCCATTTCTTAAATTGTGGCCTAAGCTCGTTTAGCTCCATGCCAAATGGGTCTCGATCGACCTGATGACCTTGTCGGGTTGTCCTAGTGTGGGTGGTCCTAGGGAGGAAGAGATGATCGCGAATAGTCTCTTTTGGTGTCAAAGGTGTGTCGTATGGAGGCATACGATCGACGATAGAGTCTAGGGTTGACAAAGACCATTTGTCGGTGTAAAGACAAGTACCTTGACCCGAAATTCCTAGGACTTCCGCAAATTGGTTTAATTGAATGTTGAATTGGGATTGATTGACTTTAAAATGAATGGATATGAAACCATAATCGTTTGTGCTAAGAACTACACTAGCATAAAACTCTAAAATAAATCTAGGACATATTGGCTCATCAATGTCCAAGAGGTAATCAAATTGAATGGCGGCTAGTTCTTCTCAAATGTTTGTTCCTTCTAGAAAGGAAGGGTCTATGGTTCTACCCTCGTGGACATATCTCTTTTCTAAGGCCTTAAATATTTTGACTTGTTCCGTTGAAAGTCCCTTAGTCTTATGGTGTTTTGGGAGATACTTAAGGGTGTCTTTGTGATCGTAGAAAGTTGCGGGAGGCATGTTTGATCCTAAATACAAAAATTACATACTTTAGTTAAAATTAACAAAAGTTTAGATATGATGTTCTAGTGTGTGCCTACATGGGGACAATGTGGAGGTGCGGTTATCTCGACTCCTTTTAATGCATGAAAATTTTGTTTAACAAATTTTATAACAAAAATGAAAGATAACCCAAATGCTCCTATTTCAATGTAGCTTTGATTGAATGTACCCGAAAATACATATTAGTTACGTATTCCCTTTATCATTCAAGAGACATTATGCAAATGATGTTTAAAAACACAACGTTTTTATTTGTATGAACAATGAGCAAAACCATTTTTCCAAACTGTGAGAAGATTTTTATAAAAATTTCTCATGGGGTTTTAAGTGAATTATGATAATGTCCTATGAGATGCAATTCCTAACTATGGAAAACATGATTTGCTATGTAATTTAGTGAATATGCTTCATGATTAATCAAAATTTTGCATAATCCCCAAGTTTTGGTTTTGTGCAAGAAATAGAAATCCTAGACTCTGATCAGGAATGTAAATAGAGTTGGGATACTTACAGTGTGAGTTAGAACACAAATTTGTTGAAGAAGATGACCTAAGTTCTGCTATGGGTCGAGTTCTAGTTTATTGTGTGTTTTTGGGGAATGTGAGAAGGAGTAAAGGAATGTTTGTTTAATATTCTTAAAAACTGGCCCAGGAACCCACGGATAGGGCGGAACCAAAAACTGGGATCCGCCCTTGTTGTCGAAGGGTTCCGCGGGTGCAGTTTTGATTTTTGGTTATTTTCGTGTTTGGTTAATCTAAGGTTCAAGCTAAGGTTTTAACTACATATTAGGTTCCATTAATCCTAAACCAAGTCTAAGAAGGTTAAAGGGTTCTCTCTTAAGAGGTTTTGTGAGGATATCGGCAATGTTGTCTTCTGAGGATACTTTCTCAATTAAGATGTTTCCTTTTTGTACATTGTCGCGTAGAAAGTGATGACGAATCTCTATGTGTTTGGTTCTATCATTTTGAACTGGATTCTTGCTAAGGTCGATAGCTCATTTGTTGTCGCAGAGAATGGGGATGTCGTTGAGTTGAATCCCATAGTCGACGAGAGCTTGTTTCATCCACAGTGCTTGTTGACATGCTTTACCTGCAGACACGTACTCGGCTTCGGTTGTTGAAATTGCTAGAGCCGTTTGTTTCTTGGAGAACCATGCGGTAAGACAATGTCCAACAAAAGTACAAATACTACTTGTACTCTTTCTATCGACATAGTCACCAGCATGGTCTGAGTCGGCATACACTATGGTTTCAATTCCCGTTCCTTTGGGATACCATTATCCTAAGTGTGTAGTACCTTTAATGTATCTAAAAATTCATTTTACGGCTTCAAGATGGGATGTTTTAGGATCTTTTTGAAAGCGAGCACATAGACAAATGTTGGTCCACGAATTGTATGTGGATCACTAAGTAGTCTTAAATACCTAGTAGATGGTTAGGATAAATCCGAACCAATCTAAGTGAGAAACCCTAGGTGATTGTTGTTGTTAATGTGGAATCTTAACAAGAACAATGAAGAACACACAGAGAGATATCACTAACTTCGTATATTGATTATAATCACAATAGTGAACTCGTACAACTCACACACATTACTAACAATCTTTTGGGATCCTTTTATAACACAAGGAAACCCTAATACTAACCGACTCAGAAGATATTCACAAATCTTTTATAAAGATACTTACACGTTTTGTATCTTTTCTTAACTTATCTCTAACAAACTTTCCTAACTTCACGACCAGACTTAACATTATAAGTCAACCAGACTTAAACATACTACCAGACTTAACTTTGCATTACCAAACCTAATTACAAAGACAGACCTAACTCCAATATACTACCAGACCTAAGTTGTCTTCTCTTGATTCGTATCATAATTCCCAACAATCCTCCCCTAACTTGATCTTCATGCTTCATGAACTTCAAGTTCTTCTGATTAAGCCTTCTGAGGATTGAATCTTGAACACTTTGAACAGTATTTAGGTCTTGATCTCTTCTAGCAGCTTGAATCTTGATAAGCTCTTCTGATATGGTCTTTGCAGCAACATTGACTATATGTACATCAAATTCATTTAAGTTCCAGACTATTCTCATCACTTCCAAATGTGTTACCATTTGTGAGAGGTGAATCATTGAAAATATAATGGATTTGAAATCTCTTTACCAATAGCCATTACCACTGGAGTAGCCTAATGTTTTGGTGTGTAAGACCATGGTACATTAATAACCATATGATTTTTAGCAAATCATCAGCTTATCAACGGATTTGTTAAGTCTTTACCAAAAGCCGTTTGCTTCTGGACTAGTCAATTCTTTGATGGAAAAGCACCTCATCATGGTGAATTGATTACCATTTATGGTTTTCCACAGCCTTTACCACAAGCCATAACCTTGTGGGCTAGCCAACTCTTCACTTATCATAGATATGTGAGTTGAATACCATACAATTTTTGGCAAATTGTCAGCCATAAACGGATTTGAGCAATCTTTACCTGTTAGCCGTTTGCTCAGGATTAGCCAGTCCTTGTGTTGATGAGACAAGGTGGACTGATAACCTTTTGATGTGTTAGTGCAAAGCACTTCCACCAAGTGAGAAGTTCCAATAGTCTCACTTAACAACTTGTGAAAATTCTTTCAAACACCCTTAAGCTACATCCTTCAAAGACTGCCTCTTAATTAAATCCAATAACATCTCATATCCTTCATCCTTTTTACCAGTATACAACTTTTTGCTCATCATTTCCTTGCAAACACTTGATGATAAAGGATATTCCAGTTCTGCAAGCATATAAATATCAACATTCTTTAATGAAACACAATGTACCTTGCAGGTATGAAAGTATCTCCAGCTGACAATGTTTTGCTCTTCAGGAAGTTTCCACACTATATCTGACTCAGTTGGTGGCTCAAACATCACCTTCAAATTACCCCAAAAGACTCTTTCAAATTTATCTTCAGGTGGATGATCTCCATATTTAATGTTCACCAACTGATAAAGTTCCAGTAGATCCTCCCTATTCACATCATTTAGAATTCCAGCAAAATTCATATAAACAATGTCAGAATTATCCTCCCTTATTATTTGATATGCAGCCCTTTCACCAGTCATGATTAGTTGATACTTGACAACCTTAGTTGGTTCCTTTGTGCTTTCAATAGTCCCCATGGTGGCTCCTTCAGATGAAGGTTCTTCCTCTAATTCTCTTCAACAACCACTTTCTTGGATTTACTTTTCCTTTCCAAACCTTTTCTCCTTTGAAACACAATAGGCTTTATTACTTCAGCTTGCACTTCTTCTGTTGACTTTCCAGCTTCAGGTTGTATATCAATCATTTTATCAGGTTCAATGACCAGTTCAGTCTCTTTAGCCTTTCTACCCTGAAAACAATATTTCTGCACATCATCATAATCAATAGCTTTGTAACCTTGATCTCTTTCAAATGCCTTGAGATATGTTACTTGAATTTCCTCATATTACTTCCCTTTCATCTGTTCCAAAGATAAATGCATTTGATTCTTAAGATACATCTTCATATCATGTTTCTTTTCTGCCATAGACATCTTCTTGGGAATCTTTGATTTCTTCTGAAGCTTGAACTTTTCTAAGAATCCACCCAATGTATCATCATTATTTCTTGCATTTATGAAGTCAGCTAACGGTTTGGCTCGTTCATCAGCAGTTAAGCCTTCAATAGTTAGAAGCTCCTCATACTTTGCTCTCACTTCATCATCAACATTGAGTAGCTTTGTAAATTCATCAGATTCTTCAGCCAATTGCCTTGCATAAACTGCATCTAGCTTCTTTTGTCTTTCTTCTTCAGCAATATCTTGTGCCTTAATCCTCTCAATTTCAGCCTCAGATGCTAGTTCTTCTCTTGTTTTGCTCTTAGACTTCTTTGGCTTTGAAGTTTCATTCACAACCTGCTTTCCCTTACTTAGTGCAGATTGTTGTTCTTCATTACCAGAACTAAGTTCATTACCAGACTTTCCTTCACCAGACTTTTCATCAGACATAATCCCAAACTTTTCAATCTCTTCCTCAACAGACAAAATTAACCTTCTTCTTTTCCTATCCTGTTTAATTTTGCCCATTGATTGAGCCAAAGTCTCTGCTACTTCCAGTGTCTCTGGACTGATGGTGGTGACATTATCTTGAACTAGAGGTTCTTGAACTGGTGTCTGAAGAATATTTTCATGTTCTTGCTCCAAATTCCTCCCCTGTTTGGAAGAATTTTCAGCTTCACCTTCCTCATCATCAAAAGAAACACCCTTTTTCTTCATTGCCACTCCCATTCTCTTTACTTTCTGCACTAAAGTCACATAAGCTTTTCTGAGTGCCTCATTAGACTTTTCCAAAATGGTAATCTTCTTTTGCAGTTGTGGAACTATGATAAGAAGATTTTCCACAGTTATGGGTGCAGGTTCCTCCTCCCTTGCAGGACTTGGAACATTTGGTTGTGAAGGTGAAGATGGTTGGATAGGTGAAGGTAATCTTGCAGCAGATGGTGAGGGATCTGGTTGAGATGATGGAGTTGGGGTAGATGTAGGTGTAGCAGACCTAGATGATGCTTGGTCTTGTTCCTCATCAGGGTGCACTTGTGCAGCTCCAGAAGTACCTGCATTGTTAGTACCAAGCATAGCAGCAAGCAAAGGTTTGTCTGTCCCTTGAAAACCCCTTTTTATATTTGCAAAAAGTTTGGGAGTAAAGGCCACACTGATGTAAGGCACTTTATCCTTAGTTTCATAATTCAAAATCATTTGCAAAAATCGTGGATACATTAAAAATTTTGGGTCTTTAGCATTTTTCACCATTCCTTCAAAAATTAATTTTGAAAAGTTAAATTTCCTTCCAAGTGATAAACAGACCAATGCAGAAGCAATTCTGCTTCCAAATTGATCCCATCCACCACTCTTGGGACTTAAACTCTGAAGTAAATGATGTACTAAAAACCTCCACTGAGGTGTAAAATAACTTTTCCAAAAGGTAAAACTTCCATCAGTGGGGTATCCAATGGTATTCAATCCCCCCAAAATATCATCACTAGGCAAATCAAATTCTCCTAAAGCATCATCCAATTGGAGACTTTCCCTAATGGATGCTTCAGTAATGGTAAAGCCATTTTTATCTATAATTGCCCTTAAACATGGGGTCCCATCATCAAGAGTTTCAGAGGTAACCGACCTCCAGAACTGCTTGACAAGGGACTGATAAATAGTAGGATTATGAATTAATGAATAACAAATGTAAGAACCTTTTAGGAAATCCACAATCCCCTCGAAACCTGCACTTTGATCGGGCTTCTTAAAGAAACCAACTTGATTATGCTTGTCCACAAACTTGAGGTTAGCCATAGATGAGTTAATGATTTAGGTCTGGTTGATTGAAAGGGTAGGGTTTTGAAAATATTAGCGTAGAAACAGAGTCGTGAGATCAAAATAAAGATGATTAAAATTTGGAAGCAAAAAAAGAATAAAAGGAGATAAAATATATCAAATTTTAATCTTATATACTTCATAAATATCTCTTTTTACCAAAAATAGTGCAACGGTAATATTTTAGATAAATCTTTATTACTCTGACCAGATCTAACGGTCATAAATTTAACACTACTCGACCTAAGATGGTCAACCAGGCCGAATCATAAACTTACCAGACCTAACCAAAAGAGTGGACTTAGACACTGAATATAGCGACTGCAAGGCTTTACATCATCTCATTCCAATCTTTTCTGCAAGAATTAGTTTAACAACAAGAAAAAGGAGACAAAAACCAATCTTTGCAAGACATACAAGCTACCAGATTTAACACTTAAGTTTACCCGATTTAAAAACTTGTAAAACTTGTACATTTGCCTCCCCTTAAATGTACATTACCTCCCCTTAAGTGTAAATCCCCCTTTTTTTTTTAACAAAAATACTTAACCAAAATAAGAACTGTGGTCAACTTTCCAAAAATACAATTAATAACTCTTTGCCTGCAAGTATTAACCCATACACCAACCGAGCATTAAATGACATTAAACCTTGATTTTCCCTATAAAACCACCCATTGTTTTATCACAAAACCATCACAAATCAAAAGAAAAACCTTATAAACATAATGGATCCTTCCAACTCAGAGATCATAGAGATATCATCCGATTCTTCCTGGGATCCAAATGGCTCATCTTCGGATACATCATCAGGAGGATGGGGTGGATACTTCCCACCAGGGTATTCTTCAATCACAAGAAACAAGACATTAAGAGAAACAACTCTGAAGCAATGGCTAGCTGCTTATGATCTTACTGAAAAGTAACCAGATGATGAAGCACCAAAGACTTCAAAACCAATTCCCCCTTCTGATGTAGATGATAGAAGTGCTGAAGAAGAAGACCCCTCAAATGATGATGAAGTGACTTTTCCTTCGAAGATTGTGCCATCCCTGAGAAGTGGTTCTATGCCTCGTCCACCACCAAGCAGCCTGATTCTTGGACTTCCATGCCCAAAAGCGTGGAATCAGTTTGGTGGCAGAGGAGCCAAGAAGACCATTCCTGACTTCATGGGCAAAGGGAAACAGAAAATGTAGGTGGTGGTGTTTGACTGGTTTAAGTTTAAAGCTTTTGTCTTATGATGCATTGTAAATTGCATCCTTGAATGCAATCACATGTTAATAAATAAAAAGCTCCATGGTTCTGTTGTTTTAAATATTCCACATACGAATCACTTGCAATAGAGAAGAGTTAACAACTGCAAAACAAAGTTAAGCACAATATACCGAAACCAAACATACTATGGAAAGTAGAAAATGAATGAACTACTGAAAATAAGAATAACCAAGAAGAATAGCAAGATTAAAAACAAACAAATTTACAAATCAGTTTTTCTTAACAACCCAGGCCTGAGTGGGCTTGAGTCCTTTCAGTGGAGCAACATACTTATAGGTTTTGTATGAACTTGCTCCAGTGAAACCATGTTTGGACTTATAGGTAAATTCATTTTTAAATGGATTCCAAGCCCAGCAATCAGAGAGGTTATCAGCAGAACCCCCATTCCCCTTTAAAGGTTTTGCTGTTTGCTTTACAGCTTGTCTTCTCACAGGTGAATGAGTTTTATAAAAATTATTTCTTTGAAATTTTGCATTCACCTGATTTTTTTGAAAAGGTTGTTTGGGTCTCACAAAACCAGTGTTCACATTAGATCTCAAAGAATTAACATAACCAATATTCACATTAAGCCTCATAGAATTAACATTTTGCCTATTCACATTAAAGTTCCTGTAGCCAGACCTAAGATTTTGTCTACCAGAATTAACATAAGAGTTAGATCTGGTAGAGTTATTGAGTTGGACAGATCTGGGAACAAACTGGTTGGCATGATTAATTCTACTAACATTATTCCAAACTGGTTTATTTGAACCATGACCCATATTAACATTCATTCTCTTTTGCTCAGCCTCTCTCTTCATTCTCTTTTCATGGAAGTCACAATCTCTTATTAAGTGACTCAAACTTCCACATACAAAGCATCTTTTAGGA
The DNA here is from genome assembly GCA_021014915.2 of Artemisia tridentata subsp. tridentata. NCBI lineage: Eukaryota > Viridiplantae > Streptophyta > Magnoliopsida > Asterales > Asteraceae > Artemisia > Artemisia tridentata. The sequence continues at coordinate 163,027,699 of CP139501.1, read as the reverse complement.
GCATAAGTATAACTACTCCTACTTTCTCTGTGAACACTATTGCTTCTAGGTGACTCACTCATTTTAACAGATTCCCTAGGAGTTTTTATGTGATTAACACAACTAGGTTTGACTGTCTTAGCCTTTGGTTCAGTCACTACAGGTTTAGTAACAACAGGTTCACACTTCTTAACAACCTTAGATTCAGGATTCTCTTTTATCTCACTTTTTGAATCAGACTTAGAGTGATCAGAGGATCCATCAATAGATCCTTCAGAGTCATTGGATTGACAAGAAGAATACCTACTGGATTTGTCCTCTGAGGTGATTGGTTCAGGCACTTGAGGACCTTTCTTACCATACACAAAGAGTGAATCATCCAACTCTTATTTTTCAAGAGGAGTATAGTCATCACTCAAAGGTGGTGGTACTCCCTTAAAGTCACCAGTCTTAACAAACCTATTATACAAAGGCTTATCAGTATAGTCCTCTTCTTTATTCTTAAATATAGCCTTATTCTCATTTTCCTCATATCCTAAGCCACATTTTTTATTTGACTTAATTTGAGAATCCCAACACTTAAACAGGTTATTATTTGAATTGTTCCACTGATCTACCCTTTTTCTCAACTCATCCCTCTCCTTCTGAATTTTAAGGCCCAATTGTCTATACCTTTTAAGCTTTTCATCTTGTTCATATATTTTATTTGCTTGAAAGTATAGTTTTTCGTTTAAAGCAGCATGTTGGTTTTGAAGGGTGACCTTTTGTGCCTCTAATGTTTTTACAGCATTTTTATGTGCTAATAGATTTACTTCTAAATCACCTATTTGTTCTAGCTGCTCATCACACAAAGCCTTAACATGATTATATGAGTCAGTGCATAATTTAGAGCATAATGATACCTCATTACCAATGGCCATGAGAGCATGATCAGACTCCTCATTCACTCTTGGATGTTCACCCCAGTTGACTCCTCCAGCTTCCATTGTCAGCAGGCTCATCTGATTCTTTTCCATCTTCCCATCATCATCTCTTTTCCCATCAGCAGGCTTCTTCTCTGGACAATCTCTTGAAAAATGTCCATGCTTGTGACAGTTGTAGCATTCAACTGTCCTCTTTGTGTATCCCACTGGTGATTTGTTGTTGAAGTTGATGGTCCTTCCATATTGCTTCTGAAATCGTTTGACCCTTAAAGCAACCATGGCAATGTGCCATTTTATGTCCATCTCCTCAACTTCAGCATCATTAATCTGTTCTAGGTCTTCACTAATAAAGCTTTCATCTTCCGTTTGATTGGCAAAGAAAGAATGTATCACCTCATCAGTAAAACTTGAAGCAGACCTTTCACTTGAAGGAGTTTCATAGATACCAGACCTAACACTACCAGATTTAACCTTGTAAGTACTGCTTTTGTTTTGTGACACAAAAGCAACATTTGATGAACTGGTTGAAGCCTGAGTGTTGTTACTGATGTCCCTTTCAAACATCCTGAGATTATTGTATAGGTCATCAGGTGTCATTGAATCTACTTCCTCCTTAATCCTCATCGCCATAGATACATTGCCCCATTCTGATGGTAAAGATCTAAGGAACTTGTGGTTTGCATCCTCATTTGAAACTGCTACACCATGAACTTCCAGTTGTGTTAACAGATGTTGAAATCTGTCATAGCCCTTCTCCAAACCTTCAGTCTTTGAAACACTGAATGTCTCAAATTGCTGTTTAAGAACAGCCTTTTGCATCTTCTTGGAGTTTGCATTGCCTCCAAATCGTTTCTTGATAGCCTCCCACATCTCCTTAGCATCAAGGATGCCATGAAACCTTTGTAGATGCTCCTTAGGAATAGCCATAAGAAGCAAGGTTCTGGCCTTCTTTTCCTTCTCCACAGCCCTAATCTCTTCAGTAGATACTGGTGGCATTATTCTGATCTGCCCATCATTTCCTTGTGAAATTCTTTTCTTAGAATTTCCCTTTTGAATAACCTTCCATACATCACTATCAATGTATTCCAGATAATGTTCCATCTCCATGGCCCATATATCATACTCTTCTCTTTTCAGTAATGGAAGTTTTATGTTTGAGATTGTGGTTGTGGAAGGGATGGGTTGTTGTTGTGTTTGGGAGTTACTGGTTTCGGTTTTTCCTTTATCTTCATGGTTTTACTTCTCATCCTCACTGTTATGGATTGAGAAAGTTTCAGGCTTATCAAATTCAGACATTGTGTAGGGTGATATGAGTGAGAATTAGGTTTTTGGGATTTAGTGTTATTCGAATTCAGAGTCTCTCGCCTTGCTCTGATACCACTTGTTGGTCCACGAATTGTATGTGGATCACTAAGTAGTTTTAAATACCTAGTAGATGGTTAGGATAAATCCGAACCAATCTAAGTGAGAAACTCTAGGTGATTGTTGTTGTTAATGCGGAATCTTAACAAGAACAATGAAGAACACACAGAGAGATATCACTAACTTCGTATATTGATTATAATCACAATAGTGAACTCGTACAACTCACACACATTACTAACAATCTTTTGGGATCCTTTTATAACACAAGGAAACCCTAATACTAACCGACTCAGAAGATATTCACAAATCTTCTATAAAGATACTTACACGTTTTGTATCTTTTCCTAACTTATCTCTAACAGACTTTCCTAACTTCACGACCAGACTTAACATTATAAGTCAACCAGACTTAAACATACTACCAGACTTAACTTTGCATTACCAGACCTAATTACAAAGACAGACCTAACTCCAATATACTACCAGACCTAAGTTGTCTTCTCTTGATTCGTATCATAATTCCCAACAACAAACACTAAACATAATGTCGGGTCTACTAGCCGTGAGATAGAGTAGACTACCAATCATTCCTCTATATTTAGTGCTATCTACAGATTCACCTTCTTCATCCTTTGTGAGTTTAGTTTCCGAAGACATGGGTGTTTTCATAGGTTTGGAATCTTCAAGACTAAATTTCTTAAGCATATCTTTGATGTACTTAGATTGGTTGAAGAATATCCCATCTTTTAATTTTTTTATTTGGAGTCCTAAGAAAAAGTTTAGTTCCCCCATCATACTCTTTTCAAACTCGTCATGCATGATTTTTGAGAAATCGTCGCATAACTCTTGACAAGTTGATCCGAATATAATGTCATCACATATATCTGAACTATGATAATATGTGATCCCTTTTTCTTAGTGAAAAGAATGTTGTCTACTAGTCCCATGGTATACTTATGTTCAACTAGGAAAGTCTTAAGTCGATCATACCATGCTTTTCGTGCTTGCTTAAGTCCGTATAATGCTCTTTTAAGTTTGTAGACATGATTTGGTTTTTCAAAGTCGGCAAAGCCAGGAGGTTGTGCTACATACACTTCCTCATTAATAAAAACATTAAGAAAAACACTTTTGACATCCGTTTGAAAAAGTTTAAAGTCATGTGCACATGCATATGCAAGTAGTATTCTAATTGACTCGAGCCTAGCAACCGGTGCAAATGTTTCGTCGTAGTCTATACCTTCTTGTTGATTGTAGCCTTGAGCTACTAGCCTAGCTTTGTTTCTAGAAACTACACTATTTTCATCCATTTTATTTCTAAAAACCCATTTTTTTCCAATTATGGTTTGACATTTAGGTTGAGGGACCAATGTCCAAACATCATTTCTAACAAATTGGTTTAATTCTTCTTGCATTGCTATAACCCAAGATTCATCTTTTATGGCCTCATTTATATTTTTGGGCTCAATTGTTGAAATGAAACAAAAGAAATTACTTTGATTTTGAACTTTTGATCTTAAGGTTCTTTCATTAATTTCTCCGATGACATTATCTAATGGATGACTTCTAGATTCTTTGATATTGACTATTTCCTTATTTAAAGGTTCATCTTCCTTATCATTATCTAGATTTTCTTGATTTTCAACCATTTGACTTTCAACTAAGTCATCATCTACCAAAGGTGATGTCTTAGAGGGAGGTGGACTTTCGTCAAATGTTACGTTCAACGATTCCTCGACTCTTAAGGTTTCTTTGTTCAAAACGATATAGGCTTTACTATTTTGTAAGTATCCAAGGAACACACCTTCATAAGACTTTGGGTCAAACTTGGTGAGATAATCCTTAGTGTTTAAAATGAAGCACTTGCTTCCAAAAACTCTAAAGTATCCTAATGTAGGCTTTTTGCCTCTATATAGCTCATACGGAGTTTTATTTAAAAATGGTCTAATTAAAACTCTATTTAAGATATATGTGGATGTGTCAACGGCGTTACACCAAAACTTTTGTGGAATGTTTTGTTCATTTAGCATTGTTCTACTCATTTCTTGAAGTGTTCTGTTTTTACGTTCTACTACACCGTTTGATTGAGGAGTACGCGGAGCTGAAAAGTTATGTGTTATGCCATTTGCATCACAAAAAACTCCAAATTGAGTTTCGTTATCAAATTCAAGACCGTGGTCGGTTCTAATTGACACAATGCTATTTCCTATTTGATTTTGAATTTTCTTACTTAGAATTTCAAATTTATCAAATGCTTCATTTTTAGTTTTCAAAAGTTTAGTCCAAGTATATCTTGAATAATCATCCACTATGATCAAAGTGTAGAAGTTTCCTCCATAACTTTGTATAGCGGATGGACCAAACAAATCCATATGCAAGAGTTCTAAACACCTAGATGTGGACACCATGTTTTTAGCCTTATGGCTATTATGAACTTGTTTTCCAATATTGCAAGCATCACAAAAGTGTTGGTCGTATTTCAACTTGGGCAGGTTCCTAACTAGTTCCTTAGATGATAGAGATTGGATTAGTCTCATATTGGCGTGACCTAGGCGTCTATGCCAAAGAGTTGAGTTGTTGTCTAGAGAGGTAAGACAAAGTTTGTCTTTAGATGTTTTATCTAATTTCATAACGTATACGTTATTTTTCAAAACACCTTTACCTACGGTTATACGTCTTTAAGTATTTTACTTCCGTTTTCACTGAAAAGGACGTCATACTTTTTACGGCACAGTTGACTAATACTAAGTAAGTTAAAACCTAAGTTATCAACATGAGCAACATCATCAATATGTTTGGTAGGTTGAGAAAAGACTTTTGTTTCCTGTCATGTGCCTTGAACACCCGCTGTCTTTTATCCACTCATCTGGTTCCAATCCAACTTTCAAGCATACCTAAGTTATAGAAAAACTCAAGCATTTGGTCCCCAATATCTCATAGGTCCATTTGGGTTAAACATCCCATTATCTTGATTCATGAATGGAAATGGTGGATAAGGGTTCCATGGCATGTAGTTGGGACTTTGATAATTCCTAGGAAAGTTTGGGTTCCAACTATTTTGATAATGATGTTGTGTGTTGTAGTTACTTTTTGAAAAGGGGCGTTTGGGAATAGTAGTCCTAGGTCTTTGTTGAACAGTTTTGGTTCTAAACTCATTTTTAGCTTGTCTTATTCCTATAGTAACAACTGGTTTTTGTTTGTTTATAATTGAACTAGCATTGGATTTCCTAGTGACTTTAACAAACTCAGTACGAGCCGATGTACTAGCTTTTTGTTCAGCAACAGTACCCGCGGATCCCTTTTCCACTACTGGCGGAACCAAGGATTTGGTTCCGTCGGATCCGTGGGTCTCTGAAACTGTTGGAACAATTTCTTGTACTTTTACGGCTAGTTTCTTAAAACTACTTACGTCTCCTAATTTCATAAAACCTAGTCCAGTTTTATCATGAGGTAGTTTTTGAATTTTCATTATCTCATCTGCTAAACTAATATTTTTATCAAACCTTTTAAACTTTGAGGTTTGTTTGATAAGTGTATCCTGTATGTTCTTAAGCTTTTCTAATTATAGTTTAAGCTCTTCACATGAAACACATGCTTCGTTAACAGCTTTACCTTTTTCTAATCTTTTAACTTTTTCCTTTAATTCATAAACTTCGTTTTCTAGAAATTCCTTTTTGGTTTTCAAAAACTTATTTTTGTTTATGATTTTAAGACTAAGTTCACAGAGATTGTTATATTACTTTTGCAAGGTATCATAATCAATAGAAGAATATGACGAGTCAGAATGTATCTCTTCTGAGTCATGAGCCATGAGAGCAACTTCGTCGTTCTTAGGCTCGTCGTCATCACCTTCACTGTCACTCCAAGCCCCACTAACAAAAGCTCTTTGAGTCTTGTTCTTGGGCGGCTTAGGACACTCTCCTATTAGATGACTAGTATCTCCGCACCTAAAGCACTTTCTTTCTCCTTTACCTTTCTTATCATCACGGTCTTTCCGGAAGGATTTCTTTTCTTCTCGAGGTTGTCTTACGAACTTCAATCGTCTTTTAAAGAACTTCTTGAAATCTCTTACGGCCATGACATACTCTTCATCTTCGCTACATGAACTAGACTCTTCATCATCACTTGAATCTACCCTAGCTTTTAAGGCAATGGACTTGATCTTTTCCTTTTTGCCCTTGACTATCTTTGAATCCTTTTCCATCACCATCTCATGAACTTTGAGATTTCCTATAAGCTCGTCAAGTGACATGCTTGAAAGTTCCTTGGATTCTTCAATGGCCGTCACCTTTGCTCTCTACTTCGGATGAAGTGCTCTAAGAAATTTCCTGACAAAGTTCTTACTAGAAAAAGAATCGTCAAGTGCTTTAAGAGAAGTAATGATAGTATTAAACATAGCAAATGCACTATCAATGGTCTCATCTTCAAGGATAACAAATTGTTCATATTGTTGAACAAGAAGATCAGTTTTGTTATCCTTTACTTGTGAGTTCCCTTGACAAGTGATAATTAAAGATTGCCAAATATCTTTAGCAGTTTTACACATAAATACTCTTTCATATTCTTTCCTAGGTAAAGCATTATAAAACATCATTTTAGCTTCATTATTTTTGGCAATCAACTTCTTTTGCTCATCACTGTGATGAGTAAGAGAAGTATCCTCATCCCGACCACTTGATATATCTTTTATTATGGCCTTATGGTCACCTTCTATAATAATGTACCATAGATCTATATCCTTTGACTTCACACAAGTTTCAAAGCGGTTTTTCCAATATATAAAACTATTTGGTTCAAATAGTGGTGGTCTTTGCATAGATTGCCCTTCTTTGAAGTTTTCAAAATCCATTGATCGTTTCAAGTTTTAAAATACAATATATTTTGAAAGTATTGAGTAACGTAGCTCTGATGCCAATTGTGGAAAACTAGAAGGGGGGTTGAATAGTTTTACCGTTAAATTTTTTTTTTTGCTTTGAATACTTAACGTGATTTCAAGTTATGCAAACAATAAACACTATATAACAAGTAAGTAGAGAAAGAAACAATCAAACCACAACACGGATGTTTATAGTGGTTCGGTTTACAAGGACTCTCTTCCTTGCCCTACTCCACTCCTCGAGCCTCTAACTCGAAGAGTTTTTCTTCACTAAGAAACAAGCTCCCTTCTCGGCGGAGAAAACCTTTATACACGTCGCTTACACTTTTTCCGGTACAAAGCTAGATACCGAGTTCTTTTACAAGGGCACAACCACTCCCGACACTCTATGTATTTTAAGGACTAAAATACTAACCGAACTCCACTGAAGTATATGAATGATTGGTACAACAATGATGTGTGACAAACTACTAATTCACACAGTGACTAATCTAACAAGTCTTGCAACGCTTAGTTGAAGCTTGTGATGCTTTGATCTCTTTGCTACAAAAGAAAGATCACTAAGAATGTAATATGTAATATGAATGGGTTAGTAATGAATGAAAGAATGAATGGATGTTGTTTATGCTAAAAGTGATAAGTAAACACGAATGAGTAGCTTGCTATTTATAGGCAAACTGAGCAAACATTCCACGGATTTGGCGGATCCTAATTGAGAGATCCGTCCCATATGGATTTTGGATCCACGGATCCTGACAGCAAATCTTTCAAAATCTTTCCCAAATCTTGCCAAGATATTACCATATCTAATTCTTTGTGTGAAGATCTAACCATGATATTCTTAAGATCTTCAAGATATCCTAAAGATATCAATATGATGTATGCCATGATGTCATTGTACAATTTCCATTTTAAGAAATAAAATGTAATATGTAAATGTAACATGTATGTACCATGTATGAACTTGTGATCATGGATATGTTTGGCAAAAGTAGATGTGAGCAGTAGCAGTGAGCTGTGAGCTGTTGCCACAACTCACTACTCACCGCTCACAACTTCTTAAAGAAGCATTGGAAAAATGAGCTTTCCTAAAAAATAGCAAAGCTCACCGCTCTTTTGCCAAACGAACACTAAAAATCAAAAAGCTCATTGCTCACCGCTCATCGCCTCAAAAAGCTCCAAAAAACTCTGTGCCAAACATAGCCCATGTATGTAGCATGTTATGAGTTTAAAAGCTTATAACTATATATGTAAAAGACTTAACATATATTTATGCTTTGCTAAAAATAAAATTTATAATTGTCATTAACAAAATATAACAAAGATCGTAAAATATAAATAACGTTTTTAGACGATATTTGTATTAACAAACATTAAATAATCCCAGACTTTACACTTCAGACCCTGCACAAATATAACAAACAAAACAAGCACCAAAGTATAAAGGATGAAAAGTTTACAATATTAGTCCGGTACTTTATAACCGAATGAGTTTGATATTAGCACACATATTTCAACACCACTTCTCAAACTCAACTGCAAACATATCAACTAAGTTCAGTTTTGAACACAACAACTTATGCTGAGTAATGCTCAAACCCTTGGTAAAAATGTCTGCTACTTGATTATTAGAACTCACCTTAACAATTTTGATTACCTCGTAAGTAACTTTCTCCCTTACCACATGAACATAATTTCAAAATGCTTAGTTTTCTCATAGAAAAATGTACGATCACAATAAAGAGTAACATGTACCAAACCTTCCACTTTCAAGTCTTTTAACAAGTTCACAAACCAAACTACCTCACACGTAGTATAAGCCATGCACATATACTTAGCTTCAGCTGATGACCTTGAAATGGTTGATTTTATTTCTCTTCCAGGATACCAGATTATTACACAAAAACTAGACACAAAACATTTAACACAGTCTACATTTGAAAAAGCATACAAACTAAGCTTGTTTCCTTTGTCAATCTAAATACCGATAACTTCAAATATCTGAAAACTCTCGATACAACTGTAATGGTGAATGCATGTATTAACTCAATCATTGAACTACATATGAAATACCAGGCCTTGTCACACACGAGTATATAGGCTTACCAAAAAGCTAATGATATTTAGTCATATTCTTTAGTTTCTTATCTTCTCAAATTCATTATGATTCAAAACAACATTCTATTGCATAAGAGTTGCAGCATGTTTACATGAAAGTAAACCAATCGCATAATAACTCAAGACAATACTTTCT